>OZ026847.1:15599434-15653282 GCA_964023205.1 Lutraria lutraria
AAAACTAGGAGTACAGTCCATGTGTATAGCGATGAATTTTTATGCCTAATTATCATTTCATTCCCAAGAGGTTAAAACTTATGAAAAGGAAGATGTCATTCATAAACATCATTGAAAACAAAAGATGCTGTAAGTATTTTATAAGAAGGTTAATAGAGGTCAACATATGACTCAGCCATAATAGACTTATGTTTAAGTACCTTCTATTTTTCCCTGGGGATTTCACAGGCGACTTTGCTTGTTGAAGCTGCAGTGTGTTACCTCCCTTTACACTGGCTCTTCTATTGGAGTCTTGTTTAGCATATGCTTGTCTAAGTTCAGCCTGCAAGGACTCAGGGAGAGCTTCGAGACAGCTCGGATCAATCTGAATTCAGAGAAAAATTATAATGTAGAAAAATATCACCCAACAACAAAATGAACCGGATGATAGTGATAAATTGTTAATGGGCATAAATTAACCTTGTGTCAACTTGTAGAATTAAGATATTTCATTATTTTTTCAAATGAATAAATAATAATAATACATTTTTGTACAGTAAATCCTTGATATGAAGATCTGCTTTTGGACAAAAATGGTCTTAACATTGCTGTGGTTTTATCATCAACTTGGAATAGACAAGAAATTTGAACAAGATGACCAAGGGCAACATGTTGAGCCCGCTGTTAAAGAAGCTTGTGACCTTGTTCATGACATCATCTCAAATCATCTAAATGCGATCTTGAACTTGGAGCTACTGACATGGGTCTTATACTCTGCACACCATCTCATGGTGTTTAACAATTGTTCCAAGTTATTTTTGAATATGTCAATGCATAAGGGAGATACTGCCCATACAAGGAAAATCCAGATGAACTAACCAATGTACAGAGTCATGCAACTGTCATTATGTTATGTTGAGCTGAACGCAAGCCGGCTTAACAAAAATCAATATAAATACAAGAGGCTGTAATAATAAGGTGGTTTTAGTCTGGTGGCCACTATGTAAAGTTGTATTGCATAAACAGGATCACCACATGTATCATGTCAGTGTTAATGCCATCAATATACAGTACAAGGGATCAGGGTTCTCAATAAGTTTGTGGCCAACAGGCCCAAACCTAGACCAATAGGCCTGCTAGGGGTGATCTGGGCATTTTCTAGCAATATTTTATGAACTTTTGAGATTCCTATCAGGCCCAAAGACATTTCTAGACGGCTGAATTGGCCTGCAGCCTGCTGTCATTGAGAACCCTGAGGGATACTAGATCGCTTCTTTGTGTTATCTTAGAATGGCATTCATTATGCCTTTTGTCCTCTAATTATATACTGAAATGAACTTACTATCATTACTAACCTGGGAAGGGGAAGGTAATGCGACTATTGCCTCCTCTGATTTGTTATCTCCCTTCATCAGATTTTCATTTTCAGAGTTACCTCCCCTATCATGTTGCCAATGTGAACATCCGGCGTCAGAAACAGAGGTCACATGGGTTGTTGCCCCAGAAACCAATTTCTTTCGTCTTCTGTTACCGATCTCATTTTCTATTTGTTCTCGGATTTCGACAGGAAGTTCCCTCAAAACTTGTAAGTCAACCTGAAGTATGAATTAAATTTAAGAAATACATGTCTGGGTCTAAAATGCCTTCACCTAGGACCAAAATAGCTTCAATAAAATTAGCACAGACAACTTAGGTTAAGCTAAGGCATTGAAATCATGATGGCCTATAGACAGTCACTCTACCTATTGAACTCAACAGTTCTCAACAGGCCCAAAAGCTTGACCACAGGCCTGCTAGGGGGGTCCAGGCATTTTTCCAACATTTTTTAAACTTTGAGATTTCTAACCGGCACAAACTTGTTTCTAAGTGGCTAAATTGGCCTGTGACTGTTTGTTATTGAGAACCCTGTAATCTAACTTGGCCTGCTTTGAGAATGTATAAAGATATGCAGAAAAGATGAAGTTAATACCTCATCACTGTAAAAATCCACAACTTCAAAAATCCATAACTTTTGTTCTGGTGGAGATATTTCAAAAAACTAAACTGTTCTGAGCTTATTTTGGCATGCTCTTTATTTTAAAATCAATAAAACTGATAAATAAAAACCTTAAAAAATTAGCTGGGGTTGCTAGTAAAATTGTTTCCGGACCTTACAGATCAAGTTCTAATTCCATAATTCATTAGCAATTGATAAAATGAGTAAATGGATCTTGCCAATCAAGCCTTCTAAGAATCTGGTACCCTGCTTCATTACCTGGGAAGGTGATGGGAAATAGTCTACATCTTGCTGTGCAGGTAAAACTTCAGGAGTGTTCGAGCGTGCTACTTTCTTTGCACTCTCTGGTGTTTTAATGTCTGGCAAACATGGCAAGGGAGGTAACTGTGACACAAACTGAGATCTCCTGAAAGAAAACACAAATGTATAAATGATATGAGTCTCCTTCCTATTGAGGTAAGAAAACCAACAATATAAAACTTTGATAACTAGAGCATGAAGTCTACAGACCTTGAGAACCAGAGATAAAATCCTTGGCATGACAATTTGATTACAGACAATTTTTATCCACCGCCGTCCAAGTGATACATCAACAGAAGTAGAAAATTACTAGTATAGATCAAAGAATATGCCATATCGTAAATTAAACTCACATAACAAAACAGTGAAGACTTAACACTTCTTTCCCAAGTTGTAGACTCAGTCTGATTATGTCTGGATCACCCATCATACATTTAAACTATACTCAGCTTAAATAATTTTAGTCAGATATAGTGAGATTATGTAAGTTTCTATTACGAAAATAAGTAGCGCAATTTTGACAACAAACCTCCCTAAATCTGCAACAAGATCATTCTCCATGCTTCTAGATAAATCATCAGGTGATTTAACGCTTGTAACATCAGTGTCAACATTACCATGTGGTTCAGTGTCAATATGATCACCAGTG
Source organism: Lutraria lutraria (assembly GCA_964023205.1). Lineage (NCBI taxonomy): Eukaryota > Metazoa > Mollusca > Bivalvia > Venerida > Mactridae > Lutraria > Lutraria lutraria. Next base: position 15,602,359 of record OZ026847.1, read on the forward strand.
TTCAATAAAACATTTTCAACAGATTTTTCATTCACTTTCACACTTTTTGGTGACTCGAAGAGTTTAGTAACACTGGTTCCTGGTGATTTATTTGCACCAAATGAATCTCCAATACTGGTACCCGGCCTGGATTCATTTAAAGTACCACATATATATGTTTCAGGTTTAGTTCTAATATCTTTATCAATGTGATCACTAATCTGTGTTATATCATTATATTTGGAGAGGTTATCTCCCTTCTTTTCTGGTGTTGTCATTTTTTTATTCACAGTATAGTTAAGAATGCTGGGTAATTTTTTGCTGGTTCCCATAATTCCGATTTGAGCTGGTTCCAGTTTCTGTACTTGTATTCCAATCTAAAAGAAAACTTGTTAATGAATTTTATTCATGATCCAAACAATAGTGTCACATTTTTTTCTTTTTTTTTCACTCCTCAGAAAAATTGGCTAATAGCAAAAAAAGTAGAATGACCCAAACCACATGATTTTAGTGGGGCCACTAATTTGAAGACGGGTGTGAAACAATTTAGACATTGAAAACAGTATATTGAAGGACAGTAACTACCAAACAATGAATCAGTGATGCTCCTATTAATATGGTGTTTGGCTGTTGGTTTTTTTTGTCAAACTAATCAAAATACTCAGCTTAATTAAAATTTACAACAAAAAATACATTTATTTACAACATCTGAAAAAGGAAGTTTTGAACTTTTTCATTCCTTTTTTTTTTTCCAAAAAATATGGTCGGTGGGTCTAAGAAATCAATGAACAATGCCTAGTTCATCTATAGGGTTAAATAGTTCAATGTCCCTTGAATACACTACATTATGTTTAGATACAGATCAGTACAACTGTTATGGTCACTGACTAGTAATCACTTGTACCTCACCGCTGTGAGTTTGAATCACACACGATATCAAATTTCATATCTGAGGAAGCTATCCAGCAATCTTACAGAAGGCTGATGGTTCGACCCAGGTATATACCAGGGTTTTTTCTCCATCATTCAAACTGAAAAAGTTGCCATATGACCACATCAGTCAGTGTGACATTAAACCCCAGTGAAAAAAGATATAAAGCGTCAACATGACATTGTTACGAAATTAAATTCATTACCCCTCTTAAATCACATGGATCTACTTTATGCTGCCTTAGTAATCCCACGGTTTCCTTGGAAACAATTCTTGCTTCATCTGTAGCAAGCGGAAGGGTGACTGATTTTGAAAAGTTGTTACATATTCCATGACCTACAAAATTAAATTTAAAAGTACAAATCTCAGAACAGAATCATTTTATTAGTTTTTTACTAAGAAAGTGACACAGAAAATAAGGTGTATTTAAATAAGGTGTATTTTTTCCGTCAAATATATTTCCTCTGTTAATTTTGTGAATGTTTAATACCTAAAATTGCCTAATTTGTATCATTTCTACCCCTTTTACCAGCATCCAGTGTCTTCCCCTTTCCAAAACAAAAAAAAAAACCCACCCTGGATAACTTCATATAAAATGTTGAACCTGAAAAGGTTGAACCTCGTGGTCAGTGACTAATTAGGGGAGAGATTATTTGTCAAGACACTGAATGGGGCCATATTTATTCAAAAGTTGAATAATTGGATAGATAAAAGCATGGTTCATTCTTTTGACTGTTGACACAATAGTTTTTCATATTTGAGGAAAACGGACTTATGCACATGTACCTCAGTCGTAGGATATTATCAACAAATTAACAAAACAGACTCTTTTGTTCACCCAATTCACAACATCATCCAATCCAATTCATGACATCATCCAATTCATGACATCATCCAATTCATGACATCATCCAATTCATGGACAATTCATACCCTGGTACCTAAACTAAGACAATGTCTACTTATACACTTATGTCTCAGTAGCTAGTAAGGATAATACGATGTATCAACAATATAAATAGATACCCATGAACTTTGATGTTTCTTTCGGGGCATCTTTTCGTCGAACCATTAATTTTAAAGTGATTGTTTTCCCCTTCATTTTGATATTCTTCAATCGAGAACAAACCTCTGATGATAACTCCTCCATAAATTTTACAGCATCAGAATCCTACAAGGACATGCATTACAATGTACTTTGATATGAAAAAATAGAAGGCAACATTTCCATATCATTATAAGTCATCATTAGTTAGACTCACATCACAGTAAACACATACAGTCAAAACTGTGTAGCAACAGCCCCCTCTGACTAAAGGTCACCCTGAGAATAAAGGCTATTACAGTAAAACCCCGATTATTCGAATGTCATTGGGACCTGAAAAATCATTCGGATAATCCATGGTTTCGAATAATCCATTTCAGTATAAAGTATTGGTTGGAAACGATAAATTCCGTACTGTCCGTACATTGCAAGGGAGTTAACTCTCGTATGTAAACATGACGTTATTTATTTGAGTGATAATAAGAATAAAATAAAATGTACAACAAACACTTATTATTTATCATTGTTTTATGAATGTATATGAGTTAAACAATGAAATAATAATTCTTGTTAAATAAATATCCGCGCATTTATGGATTATGCAGAACACAATCCGACACAACAATATGTCATTCTCACTTCACTTACTAACAATCGACTAGGCATCGCTATCGTAACATTCTAAGACAATTAAAGAATCGAAGACGTAATGTTTTTAGGTTTGGTACGTTTTTTCACTAAATCATCATATTCTAGTTAGCTTTGTTTAACTGTGTTCGAATCTGTTTTTAAATTTTTATTGACACTGAAATGCAAATAAGTTCATACAGATCACCATGCAGGTACGTACGCATATTAACTTATTATACCCGAGATCATAGTGTAATATTCGTCGCGATTAGTATAAAAGCGTAACAAACAATATGGTCAACTTAACGATAATTAAACTATTGACACGCTTCGTGTATGAATTGATGTGACACATTGTTTGTCACACGACATTTGATTCTCAATCGGCCATTGTTAAATTGACGACTTCGAATAATAGGTGTGAAAATACGCGCATTTGTAACTTTAGGGACCAAATAATGCATTCGGATTACACCAGGTATTCGTAAAATCGGATTCGTATAACCGGGGTTCGTTGTACTTGAAATATATAGAGACGTAATCGGGACCGTAGATTTCATTCAGATAACACCGGGTATTCGGATAATCGGTGTTCGGATAATCGAGGTTTTACTGTATTTAAAAACTCTCATTGATCAATTAGACACAAATGACCTCCACATAAAGGCCACCTGTCAATAAAGACCACATTTTGTCATTCCAAAGAGTGGCCTTTGTACACAGGTTTGACTGTACATGTACTTACAGCCATTAACTACCTGAATTATACTAAGAGCTTACACAAGTCACTCAGAATTAAATCCAAATGTTAGATTAATGCTAAATGATCTAAACATTTTAAGAAGACATAGAATTATTACACAACAAATATAACTAAATTTTAATTTCTCCACCAAAGTTTACTGAAGTAACATAATTATGGTGGTTCAATGTTAGATACATACATTATATGTAATTATTTTACAAGGTTGCCACTTAGTTGAGAAAATGAAACTCACTGATTTTTCACCTAATCTTTTGTGCTCCACCTCCCCTACAGTCCTCCAATCCACTCATAATAATTTCTTTCAGAAAATCAATTATTAATTAATACAGCTGAAAAACTTCCAGAGCGTCTGAAAATTACAGACATCTCCCTAACATCGACCTGAAATTTTATTTTTCCCTGACTTCATTTTTCACCGACCAAAATGTAAGTTTCCCTGATATTTCACTGATGTTGACTTTTTTTACCTGACTTTTTAAGTTAAGTGACAACCCCGTAATAGTAGGGAAACCACTACCGGTAAGTTTCATTCATGCAATAAATAAAACATCCATCTTTGTATCTTTTATCAACTTACAGTCGTAAATCTAATCCCATAATTCACTTCTGCTGAAACAGACTTCCTCTCCTGCTCCATTTTGATTGGTCGATCATCCTGACCTCTACAATATCTGTACAACGATTGGCCGGTCTTTGGTCCAAAGTCATTCTTGAGGGATTCTAGACTGATTCTCTGTAAATCTCCGCAAGTAGACAAGTCTAATGCTTCAAATCTCCTTGCAAAGGACCGTCCTACACCTAGAAAATAAACATGTTTGATACCTGGTAAGCATCGTTCTATACATAGCATGACGTCACTACGTTTGTCTAACCTCTATACATAAAACTGATTACTTTCCACATTTAGATAGTTATACATACGCTAAAAGTATAGTTCCACTGAAGGATTATAAATGTCAAAACAACCATATCGGTTGTATGTTATTAACAAAATTTGTTTAGTTATGTAAAATGAATACGTAGTACCATTTCTATTCTTGTGTTTTTGTCAATAACACTAATTATTTAAAAAAACGCAATGTTGAAGTATGCTTGGCTCCAATGTGTACCATACGGTGACGTCACGCTATGTTATTGTTTATAATTTCCATTTTGTAAGTAGTTCCTGCAAATACCCATAATGCCCCCAGCAGAATAACACAGGTCAGTGCATAGCGCTACCGTAGTGTACACGTTGGGTAAGCATTGTCTGAGGTTATAAAATCTATGATTGGTTTATGAGCTCAAATCTCAAAATTTTTGTTTTCAATCTTACTAGTGTAAGCAAAAATGAGGAGAGAAAAAATCAAAATAATTCAGCATGAACCAGTCTACATTTTTTTTTCTACAGTCAGGGCATAATCTGTAATATAGCATATAACTAACGTGCCATATCTTTTCATTCAGGCATAACAAAAAGTTCACATATTTCCCTCAAGCCATGAAAAATGGCTCAGACTTCTCGTAGGCCTCGTTTCATCAAACATCTTACGCCACTTCTTTAGTAAGAAGTGTCTTATCTCCCTTCTTAGCGTTAAAATACGTTTCATCAATAGTTTCTCAGCTACGAATTCTTCAGTTTGAGAACAATTCTTTCTTAACTTTACGATAGCTCATGGGATGTCTTAAAGATAAGAAAACGCGGCTTTTACCTTTATTATTACGAGACGGCCTTTTATTTTAAGACTGTTGAGTGCAATGTTCAAGATATTCGTAAATAATGGAAAAGAAATTCAGTTTTATGTTCAGGGGCGTAGCCAGCTACAAATGAATTTTATGCACACAAGGAAGAATGTAACCCCGGCTGTTTGGTTCTGGATTTTTTATGGCCCGCTATTCGAAATATTGCGGAAGAGCATAAAGTTTTTCCCCTGTCCATCTGTGCGGCTGTGTGTTCGTTCGTTCAAATTTTGGCTTCCGAGCAATAACTCAAGAAATATTTCAAGGATTGGTTTCATATTTTACATGAATGAATATAATAATAAAATGTAGGTCAAGATCGATTTCTCTTAAAATCCAAACATTTTCTCAGTAGTTACGGTCCCTTTTTACATAGCTCTCGGGGAGGCACTCGTGTCCTCCGGACACATTTCTAGTTTAAATTAGAACTCAAATGATGAACTTTCAGTTGTATTAGCAGGGATTAGAGGCACTGTCAAATATTATTTATTTGAATGCATTTATTTCAAACACCGTGATAACGATTGTTAGACATAATATTACATCGCTGATGTTATAACTTGTTGACAATCTGATATTTTTAAAACTTATTTTAAGACCGTGAACAAATCTTCAAAAGAAACCTTTTTTGCATTTCTCTTTAATAATCGTATGCGCGTTTAATAGCCATAATACATATTTTTCATGATAAAAATTGAAAAATAAGCTAATAGATATTTAAATACATTTGGAGTTTTCGTATTTATTAACTGTTTCTCCAAATCTTGCTGTGGAATCTTACTGGTCAATCGATAATAATTTTATCTGATGAGCACAACATACATAGGCATGCGAAGTAATTCTCGTATGTGCAAGTTTGAGCGACTCAAAAACACATTTATCATGAGTCAATGTTCACATTGTTTAAAAACATATTTTCAGTTAATATATATCCAATAGTTTGCATTTTCTGAAAGATTAGAGCTTCATCTTTAATTTGGTATATAATTTACAAAAATCTGTTGAGAAATAAAAAAAAATGATAAAATTCTCTATATAACATATGTATAGAATCAAGTGTATTTTTCTTATTTACATAGCTAGGGCCGGTGAATAAACTTTACCCGTGCAGACAGTGTCGCGGTCTTTACACATTTAGATAAGAACAGTTAATAAAACGGTTTAAGAATTTCATAACTTTTGTCGTAAGTGTCTTCGTAGGAAAGAATCTTACGAAAGATAAGAATATATTGATGAAACGAGGCCGTAATGTGTAGTTATACTATTGTTTTACTGAAATTGCACAAGTTTAAGAACTTGCGTCAATGTTTTTTAATGCTTGCATGAAAATTCATGCCAAAGAAAATATTAAATAATATCACAGTATTCACAATAATACAATAAAGAATGATGTATTGACACAATGGAACATACCTGGCAGATCTTTGATGGGCTGGCTCTTGATATAATCACTGACCAAATCTTGTGTCAAATAAAACTGTCCATTTGGCTTGGCCTTCCTTGTTGCCATCCTAGCAAGTAATATACTTGAACCTTAAAGACAAGAAGCCACACTTTAAGTATTATGAACAGTATCATTTGGCCCTTAAAATTGTATTGTCACTCTTGAAATCAGCAAAATACGGATTCTGAATCTAGAGAATTTGAACCAATGGGTCAAATTTGCTATTACAATGGTAAGAAATTTGACCGATTCTTTAAATCATAATCAGCCAAGGGTGACAGTCATAATTGACCCTCAACTTTTAATGTCTAATGAGAACCCCAAAGAACAAAAAACAATTTGAATTCACTAACATTTTAACCCCAAACGACAAAAGAATTCAATCCCAAATATTTTGTACGGCGCAAAAAAAAGCTTTGAACAGAAAGGGCTTATACAGGCAATGAGGCAGATCATCTAAGAATAATTAATCAAGACTAATAACTGATGTCTTCAAAGTATTATGAGCTAAATAATGACACCTACTTATACCAGCAGAAGCAGGACAGCCTGTCTTGTTAAATATCTCTGATCGTAGTAAGGCAGAGAACTCAAGAGGAGTGGCCCCCGTGTTCCTGAGTAAATCTGTACAATCTATCAACATTTCATCACAACTTACGGCTTCTATATCATGAGTGTAACTGTAATATAAACACTTTGTGATAATCACTAACAAACTATTACCAACGCCAATAGTAGCTGACCTGAAGCATTTTTCAACAAAACTATCCCAGATAGTTTAAGCTAAGATTTAAATCAAGTCAAATTACGGCAACATCAAATTTCATGAAAATAAGTCTATTATATCAACTTCTCAATAGAGTAGATAATTTTTTTCTACACCAATTAATTCTTAGCAAGCTGAAGAAAACTTCCACTAGTGCTACATGAGACAGAAAAGGGGTCATATATGAAACAGAATCGAAGAGGCAAATGACCTTGTATGTAGTTATTCGGACTGTCACAGAAAACAAGAGTCATGATATGTGCTATGATTTATCAATCTATGTAGTGATATACAGATAACTGACATTGAATTATTTTTTCTTACTATAAAAAGATGAATTAAAACATACCTTGCGACTGTATCATACAATATTCTGGACACAGATTTATAACCATCAAAGTCATACGGAATTGTAACCAGTTCTGGACAAATGCTTTTTGCTCTTCCCATAAACATACCATTTTTCACTCCAGCCTGTAAAAATATGAGTTCCAGTCACCATTTTGATACAGTACATGATTTCACTTAAAGACATTTTCTACAGTTTTCTTTTTTTATACATAGACATATAGGGGAAAAAATTCTTTCATGATTTTTTTTTAAACTTTGCATGATCATAGTGTATGATATTTATTAACAGAAATATTTTAAGTGAAAAAAAATTGGGGGTTGACCAACTTGTTATTGAGTTATGATATCTGCCCTTAAATTTGAATTTTTGAGTGTAGAAATACAGGTATAATGCAACAGCTCTATCCTTTGATCTATCCTTTTGACTGCACATATATGTATCATAGATCTAAGAAAATACATGAAATATTTGCAGCAACATTAACTTTACCTGTCTAGCTTCATAACTGCATGAAGCAATTTCTGCCATAGAATGAAATGGTTCAGTGGTTTCCTTAGTAACATCCGTGACATCATCATTATCACTGTCGTCTGAATCAGAAATATCTGGAAAACTTGTATCACCTGAAATAGATTTGAAATGTACAAAATAACAAAGCATGATCAAACTTCATTTCAACCTAATCTTTAAGACCACCTTCTTCCGAGGGACAGTGAAAAGATGGTACTAATATTGAGGTGGTCACATTACCAAGTAGAAATACAGTGTAACCTCAATGAACGGTCACCTCCAAACAACAGCCACCTCCCTGTTAAAGTCAGTATACTAGCAACCCAAATTGATTTTTCACTCTATTTTCACTCTCTCAACAACAGCTACCTCCTTACAACAGCTATCTTTGTCCTTACCATTGGTGGCTGTTGTAGGGAGGTTGAACTGTATACTTTTATAAAGACTAAATACTGAAAACCAGTCCAAATAAGTTTTCATTATAATTATTGAGGTGGCTGTGATATAGAAGTGGTCGCTCATTAGGGTTACACTGTACAAGGTAACATTATCAATTAATTAAATCATTGAACATGTAAGGAAATGATTTATACAAATGTATAATATATGAGCACCACCATTTCCAATCAATTAGTCACACTGATCTAGTTTTGAGCTAAGGTGAACTTAATACAATGTTTTAACTTAATAGTACTAAGTATAATGGATATTACATACCTTCTTGAATTTTAGGGACTTGAATATCTCCAACCTTACGTCGGCCCTTTTTACCGCCCTGAAGAAACTTTTGTTCCCATTGAAGTCTCTCATAGATCAAATCAGATTGGGGGTCAGGTTTGGCCCCTTTTCCCCTTGAATGAGTTACAGCTACAGGTTTTCCTCTTAAGTCAGGTCTTTTTCTCAAACCAACAGAAACGAAGAAGCAGTCCATGTCTATATGCATAACAGTTCTCTTTTTGCCCGAATTTACAACAATTGCATCCTGGGTTAGCTCCCTTTCTGACACAATCCTTCTTAGTTTTTCTCTGCCAGGGAAGTTATCTCCCTTGCTTTGTAACTCATTCACATAAGTTTTCCATTCTGCTTTCCATGTTGAAAGAAAATGTAACCTAGAATTACTGTAGAATTCATTTAAAAACTTGGGGTCACCTGCCTTGGCAGTTGGGACACTTTTAATTGTGTTTTTACTATCACTATGCACCTCGTAGAATGTATCACCAATACCGGTCTTTTCATCATGATTTTCAGTATCTAACTCAACCTCTAGTTTATCACAGACTTTAACAGGACCAGTCTCTGATGTAGAATTATCCACCTCAGTCCCATAATCTGAAGCACTATCAGACTGTGCACCAATAGACTGTGTATCTACAATGGACTGGTTACCATTTAGTTGTACCGATGAGTAAGATTTTAAACCCTTCTGGACTCCACCAGTCTGTGCTGTGTACAGCAAATAGTTTGTGTATGAGAGAAGTCTGCCTGCAGAAATGCTGTAACACAAATAAAATGTTATCATAATAATTATCATATACACATAAACTTAAGAAATTGTAACATTTCGATTAGTTTGCACTAAAATTTTAATGTGAAAAATGGCAAATTTTGTGCGTTTTTTATTCAATTTTTACATTTCCAAGATGTTTGGTAAGTGGTATAAATTAAGGACCAATAAAGAAAACTGTCAGCTAGAGTGAGGTAAAACGTCTTTACAAATACTGTATAGGTCAGGTATGAAAATGTCACTAGTATATAAAATGATATATTGGCCTACAATACCAAGTTTATCTATGGCATTCTCTTTCTCCTAATTTTTTAATGCATATTTTCAACAGTACTTCACTAATTTATTGTTGGGCAGTAAACATAACCAGTAGTCCAGGAATCTGTACCAGTACCGACTTAGTTCTACACAATTTAGTTCCAACTTCACTACATGTATGATCAGCAACTATAGGTAAAGATTCTTAGAAATATCCAAAATGTTACAAACTTTAAGAGTATGTTGTCATAAAGTGCAATTCTGAGGCCTAAATTTACAAACCAGGGGTCTGAAGACCCAAAACTTGACCAATTAGGCTTAGTGAGATGGTCTTACTTTTTTACAGGAGTTTAACGTCACCAACAGCCAAGACCATTTTTGTGATTTTCCAGAATTTAACGGTGGATGAATAACTAGGTAGAACTACTGACCTTCGTTAAGTGAGCTGGACAGCTTCCTCACACGTGAAATTTGGATCTGCGTGGAGTTCCAAGTAACAGCAGAGAGGGGCTAGTGATTACAGGTCAGAAATCATAACAACATATTTCATTTGATTTAACACCATTTTTAACATTACTTCAGTATAGTGGTGGGCATATATCTTAACCAGTTTCCCTGGACTTCATTTAGGCCTTAACCAGTACTAACCACATTCTATCCGCTAACTACTGCTAAGCTACCCCATATAATTTAGAGGCGGGGGACAATTTTACATTGGATGTAATATCTTCAGTCAAATTTGTAACTGACAGCATGAGCCTGGCCTGTGGTTGGAACTCCCAACTTCTTGATCAATAGACCAACGCTTTAACCACTGAGCAAGGCAGGCGGGCTCTAAACATTAAGGTTTATCAGTCCAATACACATGTCCATGAAGACTCCTGTGGTCCCTGTTAATACTTGATCTTTATTGTTGATTTGACTACATCTAAATTGCAATTCATTAATTCATTGTAGACATTTAAAAATAATGTTGAAGTAAAAATAAAATCAAAACAAGATTACCTCTCAGTTATCCATTCTGGTCTCACCACTTTCAATCCCTTTAACTCCTTAACTTTACTGTTAGGTAGATTGGTAGCGATAACATGCGTGACTCTCGTACGATATAAATAGTGTTCATAATTGCCACCATGTAACATCATCAGACGCTTCAACTCATCAGATGAGGGTCCTGAAAGAGGATAGACAAGAGTTGTCTTCTTTGAGAGTTAAAGTAACTGGTACCCCAAATCATAGCATCAAAAGAATGGAACCATCTCATTAATCAATGGATAATAAAGCATCAGTGAAAGTAATTATTTTCCAAATTCAATCCATCAAACAGCAGAACACTGTCTTTCAAGCATTAAGCGACACGTTTCCGAGTCATTGAGATTGAGTCAATATAAATAGAATGTTGTTGGCAAAACTATGCAACTATCATACTTATTCTGAATGTTCTTTCTCCTCTGACAGCTGAAGTAAGTAAAGATCTGATGACAAATATTGTCAAATAATAGATAATTTAATAAATGATCCAGTGGCAAATCTAACGGCTTAAAGATATGTAATGTCCACAGTTGGGACAAGTAAAGAGCACAAATGAATTTGAAGAAAGATAACAACAGAAAGAATTACTTGTATATCCATTGACATGAATTCTAATGCCAGAGAATATCTTTGATCCACTGCCTTCTTTCTTTAACTGTCCAGGCGTCTCCTGTTCAAATTGGTCTTGAAGTTTCTGTTTCTTAGCATTCATATAACCACCCTAGAAGATCAATATTGTCATACATTAAAACTTACATTACATACTATAAGATCTAAAGTTTGTATTTCCATTACAGCTCACCTAATCCGTTTTGACTGGACTGTATTCAAACAATCAGGGTTCTCAATAACAGCAGGCTGCAGGCCAATTTAGCCGCTTAGAAATGTATGGGCCGGTTAGGAATCTCAAAAGTTTATAACATATTGCTTGAAAATGTCCGGACCCCCCCTAGCAGGCCTGTTAGTCTAGCTTTTGGGCCTGTTGGCCAATAACTTTTTGAGAACCCTGAACAATTCATCCTTCCACAAGGAGCTGGCAACTTCTCCACATATAGAGAAACATTTACATTTTTGTCCAATTTTCATAGAAGGGTTTGACCTGCTGTGACTGGGTTTGAAACCTGGATTGCCATGGTTACAAGTAAAGTACACAGCTGCTGATGGGCATTCCCACAGAGGTAATAATATACAAATTTTGACAATAACATTTCCATATGTGTGTCAACAACAGCACTATATATTTTGTCTGGACAATCTTGTATTTGGAAGTATTTTGAAAAAATATTCATCAAACTTGGCTCAGGAATGATGCACAGTAAGAATCTTAGGCATTGATGGAAATGTAGACACATTATATTTCATAATCATCTATTTAGATTTACTATCACTGACATCATGACAGATCTTCATACATGTAGTAGTTTATCTTTATTACAGGATTGTGTGTCAGTATGAAACAAATGAGTGGGTGAAAATGTACCAAATTTATTAAGAACATTTTCTGTTACCCGAGTGCATTCCACAACAATAAGGAAAACTATTTTGCCATAAAATCTCTGAAAAAATAGACAAGACATACCCATTCCCCCCATCCATTTCCACTGTCTTTGCCAGCATTTCGACCTCTTCTACTCATCTTGTATTTCTCATTGGTGTTCAATAATCTTAAATTTCTGGACCTGAAGATGAATTTTTAATTTCATACCTGGTCATTTCACCTTTTGCCACAGCACAAAATAAGTTGAAGTGTGAAAGATTGGTACATTCTTTTTTTATAAGGCATGAAAAATGTTTGTATCTGGTAACCATACCTCCCTTATTCAAGTTATTGCTCCATTTTATAAGGCTTGCATGAGTGGAGATACACAGACTGTCTCGTTGTTTACCATTTAGCACACTTTCAAAGTATAATAAATATATAATTTTAAACATGATCTAGCTTCTAAGTATCGTAATTAGTGGTGGGATTAATTTTTCATTGTGAACTAGTTTTAGTATTCATGACCCAATTTATAGGTAAGAAGGTGAAATAAAGCATCAGAGGCTGTAGCCCTACTAATTCGGCTTTCCGGTTGGCCGATTTTCGTGAACGAATTCTGAAGGGCCATCCTGGGACGGAGCCAAGTCGAAAAATGTCTCGCCGTCACAAAGCAGTCTAATAAGTTGGATTACAGAGGCTGATGGTAAATTTTGAAGCTGGACATTTTTGGTTCTTAACCAGAAAGCCGATATCAATGATCAACTTCACATCATCATATAATTATATGCAGCATTTAACAAAATCATTTATATAAGTTTTAACTTCTGTAAGTAAAACACCTACAGAAGCACAGAGATGACATACATGTGTCATTGAATCACTCATTGTGTGCAATTTTTTAAGCTGTGGCCACGACTTACTTAAAGGGGCATGCCCAGGAACTGCTGTGTCTTTTTTTTCGTACACCAAAAATGTGTTTGTCACTTGTAAAACCAATTATTACCGAAAGTCAAAGAAGAATGTGCGTTGAAAAAAGACCCTATAACGCACGCGCCGGTATTTATATGTCGGTTTGAATAAAAGGCTGTAAGGTCTGAGAGTTTAACTGAGCATGTGCGCTGCCTTTCAAGTGAACATGACAAGCAATACTTACCATTTCAGTTTGTTGACATTTTTCCGCGATGTTTTCGATTTTGACAGATACGGAAAGGGTCGAGTTGTGAAAAAATGACGAATAACTTTGAGGCCGAAATCGGCATGTTTGGTAAATCTTGAAATGTGTATTTTGAGTTAACTGGCGGGATATTTTGTAAATATTTTACAGGGCTTTCATCAATTGATTTAGGCATTAAAATGATACCAATTTGATTGCTATTCGAGACCCTTCCTAGCAAACACCCGACGTTGTATCAACGTTGAATATGCGTTGTATTTAAGTCGCGACGTCGGCGACCTAAATCCAACGTTGATTCAACGTAAGAATCACGACGACTATACAACGTCTGAATAAGACGTCTGCATGACGTTGGATTATGGTCAGATAATGATTTTGTTGAAATCATAACGAAAATTGAATATTGTCATGAAAAAAAAAAAAAAACAACATATAAACCTTGTTCTTTCGCATATATTATTATGTTAGGGATGAGTTAAAAATAGCAAAACACTCTGACATGTTTACTCCCCTTAAAATGTTTCATATTACCGATAGGCGTCGCTTCGAGGGTCCAGTTATTTCGAATTTTACTATAATTCTTTTCTACACTATTTGAAAATAATTAAATAAAGAAGCGTTTGTCGCCAATAATTTAAAAATATTCTTCATAAAACCTACAAAATAAATGGATTAAAATCGTTTAATTTACATGAAAATGGACAGATCTAATTATTCAAAACTACCAGCAACGGTTAATTAATTATATTGAATAGTGTACAACGGTCCCAAGAAAAGATTTCGGGATAAGATTCAAAAGATCTGTCTAATTCAGATTTTAAGGTAAGTGAAATTTATGATTTAATTTGATGTGTGATTTAAGTATTAAAAATGTCAGTAAAAAGATGCATATGTAGATGCATGCATATATAATCGGAAATTCAGCAAACTTTTATTTTAAATCGAACAAGTAATCAATCAATTTTATAACTGATTGCACCCAATATCGTGTTGGTCGCTTTTAAGTTCGCTTATAGGTAGTCAAATGTATTTTTATTTAAAAGTGCGATCATCTTTTGTTACACTTTAAAAATCAAGTAAAACAAAACTGGTGAAATTACATTTTAAACTATCTGTTGTGTAAAGTCTAAATTCAAGACTACACAAATATTCACAATCACCGTTCTGGTATCAGTTACATGTACATGTCTTAATGTCCATTATTTCCAACAAAATTGAGCATGAAAAACAGCATGAACTTAATTTGAAACTATTCCAGAGAAGGTTTTATTACTGACAACTGCCAAACTGGCCAGTGCCCGAATTGATTGATGAGTCCTCAGGTCAAATGTTCTTCATGCATGTAGGAAATGTGTTAATGAAAATTTGAGAGAGATAATATTATGTTATTCATTTCGTGTGGGGAACTTGTATGCTTCAGATTTAATTAAGAAGGATGTTTGGATTTATTATGCCTGGCATATATGTACGTGTTTTTGAGTTATGATCACTGGTTGATACTACATTGAATTCTTATAAATATAGTTTTATTTTCAATGTTCATGTGTCAAGTTAAAGAATTTTTGAATAGGTAATACATGTTCATTTGCTCTAACTTATAGTTTATTATATTGTTTACAGATTGATGTCCAAATTTAACATGACTGGGAACGATGGAATTCTACAGGTCAAGCTTGTTTGGCGTTGTTCAAGGTAAATTTATCATTTTTTATTTCTGAATAATCCGTAATTAATTCAGTCATGGTTGTAAAATTATGTATGAGGACTACAACATAATATCATACAAACACTGATTAAGTAAAAAAGCTGGGCTTTCTCATAGCAAAATGCATGTCTAAATAATACCGTTTGAGATTGCATTTGCGTATATTGAATATTATTACGTATATATTATATTAATTAGAATAAATTCTGCATGTTTTCTGTGAGCTTGTGTAATTTTCTCTTTGATTTTGTTGCTTGGTATAATCCAGTCTTTAGAAAAATTTAATATGTATTAATCATGGCAGATTGATAACAGAAACACAGAAGACTGTATATTTTTCAAATAGTAAAAATTACTAGCTTGGATAGATGAAATGACTTCCGAAAATGCCCGCTGACTGAATATGCTTGCTCTTTTACTATTTCAGCAAATACTATGAAGTCTATGTCAAAGGAAACTGCACAGGATGCCAGCCAGGCCTGTCCACTGAAGTAGACTCCAGAATCACAGACAGGAAATCCAGAGGGATTAATTCATTAGTTTCTAACTGTTTTGTACATGTCATTTAAACGAATTCTTTAAGTGTTCATGATCACAGAATAATCATCTACTGTGTGTTTATACAAAATTATGTACGGTATTCGTGTCTACATGTGTATGTAATAATTTGCAAGAATAAATTAGATATATTCCAAATTGTGAACAAAATTTGTTTTTTTGTTTGACATTTCAAATGATAAATTTAGACTAGGTTGTATTGTGAGATTAAAAGTGAACTTTCTGATATAGGTTATAGACATATTAATTATTGAGCAATATTATTTTAATAGTGTTCAGTATCCTCATGAAGAACTAATTATACAGGATTAGTAACTGGCGTCATTATGTTCTTTGTTTGAACATCCCTGAGTTTTGTTGATATAATCACCTTAATTACTTACAGGCGTGTAAATATATACACGTTGGATTTTGGTTGTATACAGGTTGGATTGTGGTTGCATGCAGGTTGGAGTTTGGTTGTAAACACGTTGGATTTTGGTTGTATACAGGTTGGATTGTGGTTGTATACACGTTGGGTTTTGGTTGAAAACACGTTGGATTTTGGTTGTATACACGACGTTGTATTGACGTCGGGAAATGACGTCTAAAAAACTTTCATTTACAACCTAAATCCAACGGTCATCCAACGTCAGGGTACAACGTCTGTACAACGTTTTTACAACGTCAAGTGTTTGCTGGGTTCAGTTCCAGGGCATGCCCCTTTAAACTAATTGTGCATGGTCACAATCATCTTACTTAGTAAGTCGTGAACACATGCCACCCCTGCAGACTTTGGGAAAGGTTCCGGACCAGTAGACATATCCATTAGATTGTGTGTTGGTTCGATAAAAAATCTTATCTCATTCAGTCATTGGACCAGTTGAATTTGTTTACTTTTTTCGGTCTGACAGATTTCTTTTTGGTCACAGAATTTTAAAGATTGTCAGTCAGATTGTCCAATAGATTTCTCACCTTTAGGAAAATAAATACTTTTTATTAGTGTGGATTTGATCATAAACATATACAATTATGATTAATCAGCAAGATTAAACTCAGCTTTTATCAAATCGAGTTAACTAGCATCGCTTTAATTACAGTCATTAATCAAACAACTTCTGAGGAGGAACTATAAAACTGGACGCAATAACAAGATTTGTACATGACCAGTACTTACAACAAATGTCAAAACATGTAAACAAAATTTCTTTCCTAGTAGTTAATCACTCCCGCCAATCTCCTTACTAAAGAGTATACACACGTTTTATGTCTGTGTGGCCGAATGGCGTTTTTTATGTGTGTTTGACCATATAATAGCAAAATAGACTACTATTATTTAAAATTACCTGATTAAGTTCATGCCGTCATGAATTCCTTACTTAAACCAGGGTTGCTATATTGTTTAGCATCCCTGCTTAAACAAAAGATATTTAAAAAGTTAATTGGAGGCCGTGCTTTCTTTTCATTTTAGTGAGAGCGAAGCGCCGCGTTTTATACCTGAATGAGTCATTCGGAATACTTCCCTCTAACATCAACTGTAACTTGAAACAGAAAGTAGAATTTTATAGGATTTTTAGGTGATAATATTACACGCAGTTTGTAACACAACAAAAAGGTAAGAATAATCGCTGGAAATATCCCATTTGAACTGTTTATGAATAGCTCATGAACACATTGATTAGAACTCTAAATAAAAATTATGTGTTAGATTTTTTATTTTGTTTTATATTTATTTATTTTTTTGCCAATTTTGGCTTTGTAGATCAGGAAGAATGTTTCTCCTGAAATAGTGACGATGTTAATTCAGTGTTCAAACAATCTTTTAAGACACTTGCCCATATTTAAGTGGGTTAGTGAAAATAAACAAATAACCGCAAGCCCAAATTATTAACAAGTTAATAAAAAGTTCACTCATCCAGAAAGAAGTTTACTAGCCCGATAGTCTAATTTATGAGTCGTACAGGCAATCTGTTAATGATTTTGCTATTTCATGTATTGGAAGATAGACATTGACAAAACTAGAGTGTCTCGATATTCATGTTAGATCTATAGAGTACAAATATTTGGACTACTGTGACACTGACTGTTGGAATGTACTTTATGATTATCATATCTCGTACTCAGTTACTTCTCTTTATGTCAAATTAATATTTGCAAATCGTATCGAAAAAGCGTAAAAGTTAAACTAATTAAACCTTGTTTTAGAAACTCCTAAAGTATATAAATAGTTAGATATCTTTACAATCACTTATAATTAATGAATGATTCAACGTAGGTTGAAAATGTTTTAGCGTAAGGGCCGGTGATGGAAAATTCGTACGTGGAAGTTCAGTCATTGAATGCTTATATAAATTAAATGTGCAAGGTAGGTGCTTGCATATTTCACAGGGCTTTTTTTCCTTCTATAACTAAGGCCAAAATTCGGTGACTTCCCAATTGTGTAAAGCCTGTTTTTTTTCCCAATTTGAGGCAAGAAATCCCAAAACTACAATGCTATTCTAACTCAGGTGTCTAACCTTATGACAATTTGGCCAAATATCATGCTGGAATTTCCCAAAATGAAGGGCTAAGGCCCCTTCCCAATTTTGGCGAAAAAGGCCTTGTTTCATGGAGCAATACGAGGATTGGCGGTAGTTACCGAAAGGTATTAGCCAGTAAAATTGCTGCAGCTAGGAGATATATAAGCCATAGTCGCAGGAGAAAATCTCTGAGTGCCATTTGTGCTCACGTGGAATCAACTCCACTGTTTCAATTGAAGGAGGCTTTGTCCATATTACGACTACAAAATTTGTCTACAAGGCTTCTCACAGAAAGCTTAACTATCTTGAGAGAGTGGCAGTTTAGTTAGTTCAGATACCGGGTTGCTGCCGAAAGATTAATTCAGCTGAGTTGGAACTTGTATTGTCAACTGTGGGTTTGTTGTAATACAAGTTGTAGAACGAATTATTGCACTCTGACTCATCTAGACTGTATATATACAGTTAATTGTCTATTTGAGGATATATAGTTTTATACAGTAGTTATAAACTGGTATCCAGTAGTTTGTGTTGGATGGTATTAGTTTTAAGTTTGGTCCCGTGTAAATGCAATGTACATATTGTTTAAGTTCCATCCAGTTGCTTGTAAATATTATGTATATTTTTTGTTACCAATCAATTAGACAAGGTAGGCCAAAGGAAAATTATCATATATTTAACTGTACATATTAAGTTAAGGCCCGGTTATAGGGTTGGTGTCTATTTTATAACTAATGTATAATGCTTGGTACACGTTACAGTGCTACTAGCCCCGGGCTAGTGATTACAAGACAATATATCTTCTCTAGCTACCATGTGCTTTTAAAAGAAATGCTTATACAACTTTACACAAGTGCCGGTCTAATTTAGTTCTGTGCTGTACGCATTATATTTGAATAATACAGAACAAAATTGATTGAGCTCCAGTGAGCCTTTCTTGCTAATTTAGTCATAAGTTAATCGGTTGATACTTATAGGCTTTTTTTTAGGTGGGATCGAATGGAGAATGTTTTATTAAATTGTTATTTTACACACCATTGGTCCAGACCTATATATCATGTTTGTAGTGAAACACATTGACTGATTCACTTGTGGCTTTTTTCCTGCAGTATGGAGCAAAAACACAGAGATATTTTACGTAAGAATCGGACATTTCTTATTGATAACCTTGAAGAATTGGACAAAATCTGTGATCTACTGCATGAGGAAGAAAATACCCTTACAACTGGTATGATGCAAGAAATTAAGGTGAGAAGAATCATATTCACATTAATGATATTATTAATCATGTTAAGTACCTGTAAATTCATTAGTGCATTTTAAAGAAATAAGTCAATCATAATTTATTACTTTCAAGTTCTAGACATTATCCATGGCAGTAGGAATTAAAAACTGGTTATTTTAAAGACGTATATCACAATTGTTAGTGCGCATCGCTACTGCCCAGGTGTACACTATACTGATTAGTTAATCTCACAAAGAATGTGTATTCGACAACCCTATATTAAGCAACTTTGTATTCGGTGCTATAGTTTAAATAAATTTATGAAAAATATGCCTTTTATGTATTTATTCACATCTTTTAATGTATCAGATATCATGATGTGAAGTAACAGTGAAATATTCAAGAAAACTGTGTTTGATTATATTTTATAAGGGTTGTTTGTTGAAATGCCTGATTTTGTGTGTGTACTTTTTACTCATGTGATCAACTTTAATCATGTGTATTAGAAAAAGTAGCATGGAATACCCTCTTTTTTTCCTTTTTATGTTGTTTAGTATTATATGTATTGTGTTACTCTGTGAAGTTTTATAAAAATCTGTCCGTTGAAAAAAAAATATGAATGTTTTTTTCTTCAATCATATGTTAAATCGTCTTCCTTTTTAGAGGGATATTGAGAAATAAATACATTTTTTTCCAAATTTGGTTAAGATTAGACAGATTTTGTCCTTTAAACAATATTTGCACTATATTCCAATCAAAACGGTGTATATAAATTGGTTGTTGATGAAGAAATACAGTTGTACAAGCCCTTTTTCAAAAATACATGTTTCAGTTTTGATAATCCGCTCAAAATGGTCTTATAGGGGGTCATACAATCGGGCATATCTTACAAACGAGTATGGAGACCTATATTTTTGTTTTTGTGGTAGGAAAGGATTAATCTTCATATATGCGAAGTTTTAAAAAAATCTGTCCGTTGGAGTTTATTGTGATATACGTCCTTAAAAATACATTTCATTACATTTAATATTTTACACTTTAATCATGTTTCATTCCTCCATTGCATCAAAGTTGTTACTTATAAAAACTGTCATTTGACATATCATTATAATGTATTAAAAAATAATTATCAGTATTATCGTAATAATAATAGACATAGTTATTATTTTGTCAGTCTCTACCCAGAGTTGTCATTCCTGCTACGCTCACACTAACCTCTGTCAAGGTCTAAAAAGTAGTCCAGCTGACTACGTATGACAGACGCGTGATTTCAAAATGGTGACAGCACCTTGAAAAGAAACTAAAATATATTGTCTTGTTTTGTTTATCTGAAAAGATTCATACTTCAACTAAATGAAAGGAAACTGACATCCAAACCATTATATTATCCACATTTTGAATTTTTTGAAAGTTTGGTTCAGAGTAACAAGGTTAAATAATCTGTATGGCATGTACAGCTTGTGATGGAGTGAACAGTGAAGCGTTCTTCTCAAAAGATTTGACTTATTTCATTATGATATCTAATAAATATTTATAACATAAACACAAAAGAATGTTATTGATCAAAGTGTAGGTTGCCAAGAATCTTGGCATTGAGACGTTAACAGAGGTGTGTGTGTGTGGATTGGAATGAAAAGACAACTCTGGGTAGAGATTATTATTTTGTTTGACTGGAAACATGTAGTTGAGGATGTATTATTGACAATGTATTTGTTAGCAAAAATAGTATAACCCTTTTATTATGTACAAATGATTTGTTAAAATACATTCATTATAGGCTGGAAAAACTCCCAATGACAAAACAAGAAATTTGTTGGATAAACTTCCAAAAAGGGGCCCTAAAGCATTCCATATTTTCTGTCAAAGTCTTGTTAAAACAAGCCAAGAGTATATAGCCAAGAAATTAGATCCAGACTTGAAGACATCTGGAGTTACATGTGTCCAACCAGAGAATGAATCTAGCATGAAAAGTAAATCAAATGAAGAGAAAGTTGGAACCTCAACTAACAAGAACTCTATACCTGTACCTGTACAAGTTCCAATGAAAGGTGCCAAGCCTGTAAACTCAGTTTCTCCAGTTGTCAGCAGTCCATCTTCAACAAAGCCGTCAAATATTACTGCTGGTACCCAGCCCCAAAGTTCTACAGCGCCAGTAAAGAGGGAACCAAATTCACCAAATGTTGATCAGGGTGCAGCAAAGATGTCAACATTGTTTGATGATGACAGGATCAATCAAAATGTTCAACCTAAAAAAGGTAATCCCATAATAATTCTAATTTGTTGATTGATTGTGATACCCTGATAATTACCAAATCTCTAGCATAAATGTTCACCAGCATGTCCAGGGTTCAGCGCAACAGTGTCGTAACTCATATTGAAATAAGAGCAAGTTATGACAGTGTTGCGCTGAGCCCTCGATGTGATGGTGTGTAATGCATAAGACCAATACTAAAACTGCCTCCCAAAAGAATTCATGTTCCCATCTTTAAGTATAATAAGTAATTACCAATAACATTTCTGAAAAACCTTTATGCCTCAGATTTTAAATGTTCTGTGTCAAAAGCAGCGTGTGGACATAATTTGTCACTACTGCAACAAAGCTCTAGTTATCAGACAATACTTACATGATTGATGCATAAATCTGAGGCAATAATTGATCAAGGGGAACAACTTACAGAAACAGCCTACATGTATGGTAAGTGAGAGAAATGGCTGTTTATTTCAAATATATGACAGCTTTATAAGATATTTTTTTCAAGATTTTTACAACTTTACACTTTTTTGGCACTTTCAGATTGGCCAGAAAAAATTTTGAATATGAGTTTAGGTAGCTCACATTTTAAAGTACTCAAAGGAGATGACGATGATCTGGAAGCTCTAGCTGAATATGATGTAAGTGTTACCTAATATATAGATCATCGTCTTATAATTTTGTTCATCTAGTATGTGCTTATATCAGACAGTGAGCGTCATCTTTATCTAAGGTTCGGTTGTGATATCTTTGTCTAAAGTTGTGATATCTTTGTCTAAAGTTGTGATATCTTTGTCTAAAGTTGTGATATCTTTGTCTAAAGTTGTGATATCTTTGTCTAAAGTTTTGATACAATTATTCAGTTAAGGTTTTGTCATCTTTGTCTAAGGTTGAATTATGACATCTTAATTAATGTTGTGGCCTCTTCAATCAATGTTGTGATATCTTCATGTAAGGTTTTGTCATCTTCAGTTAAGTTTGTGACATCTTGATGTTTAAGCAGCCTTTGTTTATCTTATTTTCAGGTTTACCCTATGTCTAAAGATCTTAAGAAACAAGCTTTGATCATCTGTAACAGAGACTATGAGAATAAAGATTACAAAGAGAGGAAACTTGCAGACATGGACAGTTACAGATTATGTTCTGTTCTTCAGGACTTTGGATTCAACGTTGATATAGGAACAAATCTAACGGATGAGGTACCTTTTGTTCTTTGTTTATTTAGTAGGTTGCAAAACTTTTTTCTAAATTTTATTTGAACGTACATTTTGTACTTAGGAGGTATGAATAAATATACATTGTTATATATACAGGACTTTAGAGAATCTCCTTGGTGTAATATGGCTGTACTTATGGAAATGGTTGGTTCATGGTTATGCACTGGACTCATAAAAAACTCCCTTGAGTTTTTAGCGAATATGACAAAATTTTTTTTCATTATTCTGATTATTCATGTTTTTTTCAAGCTTATATTTTCAATCTTGTAGGAATTGATTCAAAAGTTGGAGAAAGAGAAAATGTTGGATGGTGCGTCTGCAAAGTTGTCTGTGTTTATGATGGTAATACTGTCATATGGTGGGAGGGGTACAGTGAAATGTATTGATGGTAAAGAAGTCCGTATACAAGATATAGTAGACATGTTCTCAGCCAAAAAGTGTCCTCTGATGGCTGGGGTACCAAAGGTGTTTCTGATTCAAGCTTGCGGTGTGAAAATGAAAGGTTTGTAGGTTTCTTCTGTTGATATGTTTTTCTATTGTCTACTTATGACTGTTGTTAGAAGGTGACTGTTGTTTATTGGTAATTGTTATTTTTAGGTAACAGGTGATTTTTCTTCACAGGTAAATGTTATTTACAGGTAACTAGTTAACAGGCAACTGTTGTTCACAGTTAACTCTTATTTACAGGTAACTAATTAACATGTGACTCTTGTTCACGGGAAAGTGTTATTTACTGCTGACTGTTGTTTAAAAGTGACTGTTTGCTTAAATGTGACTGTTGTTAAAAGGTGACAGTTTTTCACTGGTGGCTGTTAGCCCAGGGTCAACTGTGCCAGTATTGAATTATAGTAAAAGTGGACTCTGAGTTTAGACTTATTGAGCAGAATCTGGTCTGTACGGAGATTTTGCATCCCTGCGAAATGGTATGAGTTAAAATCAAGCGGCCAAATGGGTGTAAATATCAATGTAAAATAAATTAAAATTGCATTACTTTATACTGTCCAACCTTTGGGAGTAGCAAAATTATGTTGCCATTGAGAGGTTGTTGCTCTGGAAAGGTTAAAATAATAGTTCAATCGTACAGTGGGAAAAAATAATGCTGTTGTTGTAGGGAGGTTGTTGCTCAAGAGAGGGCCGCTCTGCTGTATTATTGTTGTGTTATTGTTATGTTTCAGACAGTAGACCAGGTGGTGATGCTCCTGAGAGTAAAGAACTTCAGGAAAAGCAAATGAAAGAAATTTTATCTTCAATGTCAGACTTACAGCTCGACGCTCCAGCATTAAGTGGTAATACCACAGATACACGGGCCAGTATGCATACAAGCAGTTCGGAACAATCATTATCAGAACCTCTAACACTGGAGAACAATAATGACATTCTTGTTGCTATGGCAACCACTGCTGGTTAGTTATTATGATTATGAATATGAAGTGTAAGAAATTTATTACCGGGGTACTTATTTCTTAGAACTTAAAATCTTTTTATTTTTTCTTCTGACTCTTGTTGATGTTTTAGCATTTGTAACAGTAGATTGAGATCTGTGTATTTGGGCAGGAGGAAATAGTCGAGTTTCTTGTTACCTTACCAACCCTGACAATCGCCCTTAAGTTTTTAACAGGAAAATGAAATGCAAGCATTTGGCATATTACAGAAGTATTTGAAAAGTATTATGACCTGACCTCTTATTATTTTGGTCAAGTAACAAGATACAAAAATTTGTTTGGTTGTCCTTTTTAGCTCATCGGAGCCTAAAGTTCTCAAGGTGAGCTATTGTGATTGCATTTTGTCCGCCGTCCGTCTGGGCATGCGTGCGTCCGTCAACAATTGCATTAAACAACATCTACTTCTTAAGCAGTTGACCAATTTTGATAAAACTTTACAGCGATGTTCCTTGCATGAAGCTATAACAAAGTTTTTCATAATATCAAATTTCATTAAAAACTCTGGTTGCCATGGTTACCAATAGGAAAAACTTTAAAAATCTTCTTATCCAAAACCACAGGGCCTAGGCCTTAGATATTTGTTGTGTAGCTTTGTTTTATAATGGACCTCTACCAAGTTTGTTCAAATTATGCCTCTGGAGTCAAAATTGACTTTGACCCAAGGGTAACTTTATTTTACATAGACTTATATAGGAAAATTTAAAAAATCTTCTTGTCAGAATCTACAGTCAATGACTAGAGCATAGATGTTTCAGATGTAGCTTTATCTAGTGGACCTCTGCCAAGTATGTTTATATCATGGCCCTAGGGTAAAAATTGGCCCCGTCCTGGGGTCAGTTGATGTTACATAGGCTCATATGGGGGAAAAGAGAAAATGTTTGTTTCTAAGGGTCTTTTTTTCTGGTGAGGGATATAGTGCCATCGTATTGTCCTCTTATTAATTTATTAGATAAAATGATACATGGACCTGATTGATTAACCTTATGCGTATTCATTTCAGATATGAACCCTGAGAAACAAGAATTCAGCTCCATGTTTATACTGGGCTTATGTAGTATGTTATGCCTTCATGCCAAATCTGAACATTTTGTTAATCTACTCAAAGGGGTAAGTAACAAATACATGATTTCCAAAACATGTAGTTGTCATTGTTAGGTAAAAATTGTTTAATGATGATGGTTGTGGTGGTGAAGGTGATGATCATGATGTTGATGATGGTGGTGATGATTATAATGGTGGTGATGATGATGATGGTGGTGATGATATTGGTAGTTGTGGTGATGATGATGTTGGTGATGATGATCATGATGGTGATGATGATTATGATGCTGCTACTATTGTTGTTGCTGCTGCTGATGTTCGTGGTGGTGATGATGATGGTGGTGGTAATGATGATGATTATAATGATGCAGATGATGATTTAATCCTAGCATGATTTAGTAAAAAAATCCTTTATTAATTGAAAATAGGTCATTATGTCAAATCACTGGAAAAACTTGATATCAGCAGACCTCATGACACAGGTTCAAAACAATATTTCAATGAGTAAACAATCATTGTCATGTGAGCGATATAGGGCAACCTTGACCCTCTTGTTTCTGAATGTTACATACATGTTTATATTTTTCGTTTTCAGGTCAATAGATTAAAACAGAGTGATGACTCAACAGAGCCTATGAAGTTATGTGAATTCAAGCATACATTAACCAAGAGATTATTCTTGATGCCAGGATACCAGAAATAGTTTATACAATAAACTTCAGAATAACTGCCCGTTAAGGGAATAAATCATTGTCTAGTTACTGGATATAAACTTTTCTTGAACAAAATTAGTCTTAATATCAAATTTTTAAATTTTTGTTCCATTATTTATGTTCACTTACAAAGTTAATGAGAAAATTTCAAAGGTGAATTTAAGGTAGTATTCAAAATATGAAGTATTTCAATCATTCAATAACTACAAATATTTTTTTTTTTTTTAAACCAGGTCTAGAATACAGAAAATCATGCAGTCAATGCCTCTATCCTAATTAACGCCCCTTATTCGCTAAGAAAATCAGAAAACTGTGACTCATGTATGACTGTGATACTAGTATTAGGTTGCGGTGAATGGTTGGCATCCATGTACCACAATATTTTCTTTAATAATTGAACTTATAATCCGTTGAAGTAAATGAATGCAGGCACAATTTTGTGTGTTGTTTGTGAATAACAAATTATTGACAAGTTGAAGATTTCTAATAAAGTTTATATAACCTTTATTGTTACATTGTGCAAAACTGATAGTTTATCTATTGGTACTGATAAGCCACCTACTGTTTACACCATATGAATGAACTATCTTATACAGTTATATCTCTATGTGGTAATGTGTTAACACTTGAGTTGACTGTGACTTTAGTTTTAATTGTGTTTTTCATTACTTCACTGTGTTGCAATATATATTGCAAAATGGGTCAACTGTATTGCACTTTATCGCAATATGGATTATGCCATATCGTTGCACCCCTAGTATTTTGTGAAAACTGTATACAAAAAGGGCTGTATTACATTTATGTTAAATGGTATCAGATAATTTACTACATTGTATGTATAAATTTGTGATTTTTGTAGTACAAATACATTCATTATCAGCCATTTACTACCCATATTTTTTGACAATGTCATATATCATTTTTACTAGGGCTGTGGCAAGTATCCGAGTACTCGGGTATTCACGAATCGAATTGAAAAATCGAGTATGAATAATCGTCATAACTAAGATTCATGGTTCACGATCAAATTAAAAGTGTTCTCCGTTCTTAAAAATCTCTTTTCTCTGAATAAATATTGTCTCATCATGGACTACTTAAAATTTGTTTGCCAAGATGTCCAATCGGTTCTTTAAATAATGATGCTAGTAAATCAATTAACTGGAAGGGAGTACGTATAAATTTAAGCCATGGAACAATTTATATTGATTTACTTCATTATTCCTAAAGAAATTGGCTGTCTTCAGGACTGCAATTTTGAAGTTTTAATTGGTTACTTGATAACAAAAGATTCGTGATTTGAGAGCCCTAATTTTTACCCTATTAAGGGCAACAGCCTATTATATATATATATGTATAATTTCAAATTGAATAAACCACTTTAGCAATAAATGTGAAAATCTTAAGCCACAATTACTTCAACTGTGATGTTCTTTTTGCTTTGAAAACCATTGTGGTATGATATTATCTAACATATCTTATGTAAGTACAGTGCAACCATTCCAAACAACACCCTTTGGGAGTAGCAAGATTATGGTGGTGTTGGGAGGTCCTTGCTCTAGAGAAAGTAAATTAAAATTTAATTATGCAATGGGAAAAAATCATGTTTTTGTTGAAGGGATATTGTTGCTCAAGAGAGGGTTGCTTTAGATAGGTTGTTCTGTATATTGTTTTTGTTTTGTTATTGTAAAACTTTGTTAACACCGAGCAGTCAAAGAGTAGGAAAATACTGCACTCGTAACTATCATTTTATTACATGCAAACATAGAATGTGACATCCCTTGCAATACTGAAGGTAACTAACTCTTAAAACTAATACAAGGGACTAGCACAAAGAGATGTTAAGGTCCTTGTAATAGACATGTTAAACTGTATACAGTCAAACCTGTATTAGCAGCCACCTTTATATAAAGGCCTTCTTTTGAATTAAAGCCTTTCTTTTAAGAATCGTCTTTGATTAATTTGTTCAAAATTACCTTTGAATAAAGTCATCTGTCAATAAAGGCCACATTATGTCTTTCCCAAGGATGCTATTGATGATACTTTAGAAACTTCATGATATAAGTCAAGTGCTTATGATATACTATATTAGGTAGATGCTCGTACTAATGAAGTTTTACTGTACATGTGTATAAATTATGTATTGTATGTTATGGTTATTTTTTAAATTCAGCTTTATTGCAGACTTAGACATTTGATATAGGTTGTCAGGAATGTTTAGAGTATTGTTATTTTCTATTTACTTAGTGTGAAAATTGTAATTTTATGCTTATCAGCAACAATATTCATACCGAATGATGGGAGAATGGGTTTATTTTTTTAAAATTTGACTGATTGTTTTAATTTTTTGTCAGTTTTATGAATTTATGTAAGCATAATACTTTACTAGACGTTTGAATCTACATGTATATTATATCTAAATTAAACTTGTCATTACCTAATGGCTATATACATTGTATTTGATTATTTAATACATTTGCTTGTATTTACATTATAATTATCGGTATGTGATTTCTAATAATGATAATGTTTGATTACAATTTTGATGATACAGTATATCATGGTTTTAGTGAATTATTATCTATAGGGAAATACCTATTTTTCTAGACTGAACCATTCTTT
Organism: Lutraria lutraria; assembly: GCA_964023205.1. Taxonomy (NCBI): domain Eukaryota; kingdom Metazoa; phylum Mollusca; class Bivalvia; order Venerida; family Mactridae; genus Lutraria; species Lutraria lutraria. Next base: position 15,631,215 of record OZ026847.1, read on the forward strand.
ATTTGAATGTAATGTATGAAGTTAAATAATTAATTTTGCCTCACCTTATAACTTTCTTTATTTTAATGTGATTTATTATAGTGAATAATTATTTTGCCTGGACCAAACCCTGCTGTCCAGTTAGCTAAATAATGGTCTTAGTTCTATGTCTACCTCCACTGTTTAAAGCTGAAAAGTTGCCAATATACCCTGGCTGATAGAGCTAAGTTACATGCCAGACTGTATGGCTCTCCAGTTCATGATCTTTGTAAACTGTTTTGATTAATCAGTATAACCCCAGAAAACTGTACCATGGTTTCCAGACTGGACTAAAAGTCTAGTTTTCTGAAAATTCTTGTTTTCAGAGAAATTTTGATGAATTCTGAAAAAGATGGGACTTGAAAAATCATTCAAATTTTAGATGTTTTACTGCAATGCCCTGATATTTGTCAGTACATTGTATATCAATCAATATACAATGGTGTACCACTGTTTGGCTCTAAGTATCCAATACAAGTTAATCAAGAACTAACCACATTTTATGATGATTTATATTACAGAATCTTTAAGAATATAACTCATCAATAAAGACATAATTATCATGGCTCGACACTTACAATGGTCCATTAGCCTGAGGCTACCTATTTTTACCAAGGACTAGCTAGGTTTCCATATGGCTATCTGAAATTTTGGTAACCTGAATTCTATCAATATATATTATGTACATTAAATACTAAAGCTTACAAATTTTTGATATATCTGTAACATGTATAATTTTGTTCACTTATGCTTGTCTTGTATTCTAATAAAATACTTGTACACTTGATATTCATTGAAATAAAATGACAAGCACATATTTCATGTATTACAATTTGGACTACCTACAATGTGCAAGGAATTCCTCATTTTCTATGTGGGTAGTCGAAAAAGTACCTAGGTGTCGACAATATCAATAACGATATATCATCATATTTTATTGTCTTTATTAATAATCATGTTAAGTATGTGCTAAAAACTATTCAGGTATGTTATTGTTTTGCTTATATTTTTAATATGTTGATGAAACATGACATTGTTCAGGTCTACAATGTATTCCCTTAAGTCAGTAGATAGAGTGTTACATTTAGGGTCCTCAGGTCTGTCGGTTGAAATCTTTGCCATGAGTCATGTTCTACGACAGCATGTTGTAGAAGGCACTGATATCTTTAAGGCCATTCATCCTCCATTGTTATTTTATGATATGAAAAGTTAAAAGTGATTTGTGGAGATTTAAGTAAGTGCTGGAACAGAATCCAGGATGACTGTTGAGTTAACATGATGCTGTTTGACATCTGAAGTTCTATTGATAACAGGACTGGTGTAAAAACTGAAACATTATTCATAACATATTTTGATATAATTCAGAAAATGCTACTTAAGTTCTGATTATTTTAATTGTCATTATGTGTATCATAGAAAACACAAACACACTGTACTAGTTATATGCATGATATGGCCATTCTTAAAAAAATGTTGGGCATGGCTGTTTTTTTTTTATATTAGAAAGCATTACCCAAACAAAATATTTTTTTAGGATGGCCTTAGTAAGATGTTGCTACATGAATTTGTTTTATGTTGTGAGAGAACAAATCACTAATATGATCAGGGACACACATTATGATTATTGAATCCCTGATATGATGTATAAATGGATTGAGTCTGTGAATCCTAACCATGTTTAATTATGAATTATGTCATACCTAATTACTATTATATATAAGTATGATACTGTTATTTTCCATTCATTTTGATTAAAGTTATAATATACAAATAGTTACAGTACTTCTTTTATTTTCTTTCTTACATTTTCTTTTAAAACAACATAAGTTCACCAATGTTGTAGCTTAAATAATATACATGTACATGTAGTAATAATTTGCCTTAATTTCTTGTCCAATGAATGTCTGCATTTCACTTAAAATTTGGAAATGTGCCAGCAGAGGTATAAATGAGAACGTTGCTAGGATAGAGAAAGTTATCAAGAAAAACACCACGGAATTCTGTGAGAAAATTTCTTAGTGATATTTCCAATACTTCAGGCAGCATATCCAGTGTTTATATATTTAAAACTTTATCCGTCCACTTGTCTGTTATGCAACATTTTAAAGACACGGATGCTGGTTATCATTTGGATTTTGATACCTGGATTATGGACAAAAAAAGAAAAACACTAGACAACACCTGGTTTTCAGCCTGGGTCATGTTTTACTCACAAACATTCATGTTTTACTAAACGTTTGTAAGGTTTTACGTAAACTTACATGAAGATAGATCGTAACTCTTCAATTGGAGGACAGTGCCTAAATATCCAGATACTGATATCACAACATTTCAAAGATAAACAAAATTGCACTTATTGTTATTAGTAAAAGATATGCTATATATACCTATGATTATATATATAACCAAAGCAAAGGACTGTCGGAATGTGAATTCTTCCATACAAAGCAACTAACGGGTCGACTTTTCATTAATATATTATAATACATGGCATATACATGTATGTACTTGACACTGAAGAAGGACATATGCTTTACTAGTCTAACAATGAAATTGCATTTAACACAAACAAGTGAACAACACATAAGTAACAGTAAATAACAACATCTATACTTCTGATTTTTAACACAACACATCATCGCATTGAACACTATCGGGATCACTCAAATAAAAAAGACCCTGAAACAATAGTTTATGATAACTTATAAGTAGGGCCTATAGTGGCCTATAGTTAACTAAAGCCGATGTTGCACAAGATGCAGACGTGATCACGTAATTCTCATTAATCTTGCATAGAAAGAACTCTTTAACTATTGTTTTTAAAAGCACACAACCAGAATGATTTTGCATTCATATTTAGCAACTCGAATTACTTTACGTAAGCAGCAGTTTAAACATTGAATGCCATTCCAATCTAAACACCTTTGCACAACTGTCGGGTATTGGGAAAGAAAAAACAAATTTTCATTTAGAAAAAAAAACCTGTATGACTAAAAAGTGACAGTGCGGGCTGCCTTGAGTTCAGTCGGTATTAACGTGTCATTTTTCTAGGAAACCGACGGTAAGACGAGTGCTATTAAAAGTGTGTGGTATCTAAATGTATCAAAGAAGTCATGCCAGTTCTATCGGCAGACTATATTAATCTTAGTACTATTTGGCACTAACAAGATGAAACGAAAACAGTCATTGATTACCTTAAAGCAACTTTTGTAGAAAATTCATATCTTACAAAACCGAGTAGCCACCTCACTCACCAGGTTAAAGCCTTCTTGAAAACATGAAGTATCACAAGATAAGTGATATTCTTAAACGCTCTTAGTCAAGATAGTTTTAGGGAATAAAAATCTTAATTAAAAAAAAGACTTTCTTATTCGTCGAACATAATTATGTCGTTGCTACGAAATTTCGTGGGGTTCCGTTCTAAAGATTTCTATTACGATCTCGCCCGCTCATCTGTGAGAATAAGTGAATTGATTCAACAATTTAAGTATTTAACATTCCCTTTATCATGCAACATGATTTATGTGTTAAAGTTTTCAATCATAATACTGAGTAATGATGTTGCTGATAATGACAGCGTTATAATAACACCAATGAGTTCTACATACATGTATTCAGTGTTATGCGGTTACATCATTTTCTTAGCTCTGTCAAACTGTATACAGGGGTCAAAGGCAGAGATGCATCAGTACTAGGAGTGTAGTACTTCAGAATCAGTACTTGCCTATTATGCAGTACCAGTATCAGTACTTGCCTATTATGCAGTACCAGTCCTTGCCTATTATGCTGTACCAGTATCAGTACTTGCCTATTATGCTGTACCAGTACCAGTCCTTGCCTATTATGCAGTACCAGTACCAGTACTTGCCTATTATGCTGTACCAGTATCAGTACTTGCCTATTATGCTGTACCAGTATCAGTACTTGCCTATTATGCTGTACCAGTATCAGTACTTGCCTATTATGCTGTACCAGTACCAGTCCTTGCCTATTATGCAGTACCAGTACCAGTACTTGCCTATTATGCTGTACCAGTATCAGTACTTGCCTATTATGCTGTACCAGTATCAGTACTTGCCTATTATGCTGTACCAGTATCAGTACTTGCCTATTATGCTGTACCAGTATCAGTACTTGCCTATTATGCTGTACCAGTATCAGTACTTGCCTATTATGCTGTACCAGTATCAGTACTTGCCTATTATGCTGTATCAGTACTTGCCTATTATGCTGTACCAGTACCAGTACTTGCCTATAATGTAGTACTTCAGTACCAGTCCTTGCCTATTATGCTGTACCAGTATCAGTACTTGCCTATTATGCTGTACCAGTATCAGTACTTGCCTATTATGCTGTACCAGTACCAGTACTTGCCTATTATGCTGTACCAGTATCAGTACTTGCCTATTATGCAGTACCAGTATCAGTACTTGCCTATTATGCTGTACCAGTATTAGTACTTGCCTATTATGCTGTACCAGTATCAGTACTTGCCTATTATGTAGTACTTCAGTATCAGTACTTGCCTTTTATGCTGTACCAGTATCAGTACTTGCCTATTATGCAGTACCAGTATCAGTACTTGCCTATTATGCTGTACCAGTATCAGTACTTGCCTATTATGCTGTACCAGTATCAGTACTTGCCTATTATGCTGTACCAGTACCAGTATCATTACTAGATTTTAGTGCAGTACTGCAGTACCAGTACTTTTATTTTTGTACATGTAGTAATTAAGTACCAGTATTTTTTATATTTTCACCATATTTTACATGCATGTTCTGACACACTGTCAAACAACAAATACATACACATATACTAACTATTTACAATTTTTATTATCTAGACCATACATTTATCAACAAGGTACATGTATTCCTAGTAATCTATAATTTACTATTTAAGGTTAACCATATAATTTAAAACAAGTCATTCATGTCATAATCCTATTGTTGAATAATTAGTCCTCTGTAATACAATACAATCACCTTTCACCTTAAACACATCAGCCTTTTGTTTCCCTTCACATCTTAGTTTATTTTTTTTATCTGGGGAGACATTGACAAATTTTATTGTAGAAGCATTACCATTTTTTATTTGGATAATGTAAAGCAGTAGTATCTACTTGGTATTCATTAGTATCTATAGCACTTTTACTATCCAACTTATGAAAATATAGATTAAATTAATATCTACATTATGTTTTCTTTAAAGCTACATGACAACTTTACATATAAATTTCCATAACATGGTTGGTTCTCTTAAATAATATTTAAGATTTAAAAGTTTGCTCTTTTATGAATAATAAAATGATATATGAGATTAACAAGTTTATTAATTTAGAGAAAAAGTTGGCATATCTATAAAAACAAAAATACTGCATCAGTACTGCAGTACCAGTACCATTTTTGATACAGTACTGCGGTACCAGAAGTTGCAAAATTGTCTGAGAGTAATGCAGTATCAGTATGAGTACTTGCAAAATGACTGCAGTACATTCTGTAGTACCGGTACCAATAATGCATCTCTGGTCATAGGGGGCTAGCACGTTGTAGCGATACCAAGGCCTGAAATGGCAACACGGACCAAGAACACGTTTATCATAATTATCTAATATACACTATACAAGTGTGCATGTATATTTATATGATCTACAAACGTATTCTTGGTCCGTGTTGCCATTTAATGCCTTAATCATAACCATCACAGAATTAAACTATCCATGCCACGTACTAGCCCCCTGTGATAAGGACTCCTTCGGTGTAGCTCTATTTTGTTAATGGCACTCTTTCCATTGGGGACCTGTATATTGAAATAAGCATGTACCAAGGTAAATACATTAATCATAATGATGATAAAAAGATGTGAACGAACACCAGTTACTTGACTGGGTCATTTGATAAAAATGGTACAGCAGGAATGATTCTAAATGTTCGATATAACAATTATCGCAATTGTCTTAAGATAAAGTCAGGACGGACAACATACAGACAAATAAACAGACATGACGACAAAAGTTTTCACATGGCTGATCTTGTGAGATTTTCTCTATGACCTGCAGGTGTTTAAATCGGAGACTTAAGGTTCGCCGTTCGTCCTTTTGTCTGTCTGTCCGACTAAATCTGGATCCTGTGATAACTTAAGTGGTTGTTGAAACATGGTACATTTATATTATTATTTGCCGTTTTAGAATTTCTCAAATTAGTCATAATGACTCTATGAACTTAAACATCACCAAATTGGCATATCATGACAGACTGACAGACTGACAGACGAACGGACGGATGCACAATCTCATTTCTTCATGGCTGTTGCGTCGTAAATGCATGTCTTGTCGTCATGTGTCCGTATGTACACGTACAACGAATTTATCACCATTAAGGTAGTATGCGAACATATATGTACCTTCATGTTTAGTATAGGAGATATATTCGACTCCATAGGGAGCTGCATATAAAAACGTTTGCGAATACAGCTCCCCGGGGAGCTATATTTGAAAAGACCCATTTAGTGTGCGTCTGTTATCCAGGCTCAAATGTACGTCTAATCTCTTGTTATAATGGAAACGAAATAAACAAGTAAGATGTAATTAAGGTGAATCGCGGGTTTCCTCCAGAAAAATGTTTTTAAAAAATTTTTTTAGACGTCAACGTAAAATAAATAGGTTTTACATGAACAACCTTTAAGGTATTGGCTAACGCAGAAATGATATATTCAAATGATATTTCCATGGAAACCGGTCAAAAAGCACCATCTAGCGGAGTGATATATTTTTCGTTGATTTTCGCGTTATTTCCTGTATTGCTCCGATAATATTGTGTATTAAGTTATGCAATTCACATAACTGCTCATGTTTATAAGGTAACATATAGGAAAATTTGTGATCAAATACACAAGTTTCCTAAGCAGAAAAAAACAAACAATTGAGTTTGTTAAACCGGGACTTGGGTTTTTGACATTTACATAACCATACACATGTTTCAGTATTTATTTTCACTTGCATTTAGCATCACACCACCATCCAGGATCATTAAGATATTCCCCGGCTTCAATAGAGAGAAGGGAGAAACTAAACATACACCTTGATTAAACCATCGGGTTCTTTAAGCTAGCTGGATAGTTTCCTCAAATGAGAGCTTTTCAGGTTCATTGTTATTCCAAAACACAGCTCTATTGGTATCATAAAGATGACGGGTTATTGTACTCAACTTAAAAGATACCTTGTTTATACCAGTGGTAACGCGCTGAGCTGTCAATCCAGAGGTCCCGGGTTGTATCCCGGTCGGGCCATGGAGATTTCAGAAATTCTATTCATAGTATTTCCCGCTATATCTGACCGTGTGGACTGTATATGTGCTGGTTAAAGGTGCCAGGAAGCTGTGTACCTGTGCTATACACCGGGTACATTAAAAAATCAGGCTGTCTATTCGAAATAAGAGCTAGGCGCATCCCGCGCCGGACATGCCTGTATCTAATATCTTTCTCTCCCTTCTGGGGGCTTTGTCTCAGTCTGTCCCTCTGGTCAGATCATGCTGTATCTGCACTAGTAGAGGATGCACCTGCGCCTCGTGGCTGCAACATAATTATGTAAAGTGCCTTTGAACGTACGAACAGTATGAAAAAGGCACTATATAAATCTGGTATCTATACTATTGTAGAAAGTAGATAATTGAATTATTGATACTAACTATTGTAATGAAGAATTTTTATATTAAGCTAATTGATGAATAAATACCTTGCCCTGTTATGTTATAAATCACTTGAGTCTTAGAATTCGAGCTTAAACTCGTAGTTTCGAACTGAAATCACATTGTGGAGCGACATGAAGGCCTAAAAATGTTTGTTTCTGGTTAAATGTTCATTAACAAAATGGTAGACAGGTTAATGTGTGTGAAGTTGGCAATGCAATCGACAATCGACATTCAATGTCTAGCTCGACAATCGACATTCATCTCGACATTCGTGAAACAGGTTGTATGGCCATCATAATAATGTAAATTTCGAATGTCTAGCTCGACAATCGACATTCATCTCGACATTCGAAAAACGAACTGTATAGCCGTCAATGTAATGAAATTTCGAATGTCTAGCTCGACAATCGACATTCATCTCGACATTCGAAAAACGAACTGTATAGCCGTCAAAGTAATGAAATTTCGAATGTCTAGCTAGACAATCGACATTCATCTCGACATTCGAAAAACGGACTGTATCGCCGTCAAAGTAAAGAAATTTCGAATGTCTAGCTCGACAATCGACATTCATCTCGACATTCGTAAAACAGACTGTATATAGCCGTCAAAGTAATGAAATTTCGAATGTCTAGCTAGACAATCGACATTCATCTCGACATTCGTAAAACAGACTGTATATAGCCGTCAAAGTAATGAAATTTCGAATGTCTAGCTAGACAATCGACATTCATCTCGACATTCGAAAAACGAACTGTATAGCCGTCAAAGTAATGAAATTTCGAATGTCTAGCTGGACAATCGACATTCATCTCGACATTCGAAAAACGGACTGTATCGCCGTCAAAGTAAAGAAATTTCGAATGTCTAGCTCGACAATCGACATTCATCTCGACATTCGTGAAACAGGCTGTATGGCCATCATAATAATGTAAATTTCGAATGTCTAGCTAGACAATCGACATTCATCTCGACATTCGTAAAACAGACTGTATATAGCCGTTAAAGTAATGAAATTTCGAATGTCTAGCTCGACAATCGACATTCATCTCGACATTCGAAAAACGGACTGTATCGCCGTCAAAGTAATGAAATTTCGAATGTCTAGCTCGACAATCGACATTCATCTCGACATTCGAAAAACGGACTGTATATAGCCGTCAAAGTAAAGAAATTTCGAATGTCTAGCTCGACAATCGACATTCATCTCGACATTCGTGAAATAGGCTGTATGGCCATCATAATAATGTAAATTTCGAATGTCTAGCTCGACAATCGACATTCATCTCGACATTCGTAAAACGGACTGTATATAGCTGTTAAAGTAATGAAATTTCGATTGTCTAGCTCGACAATCGACATTCATCTCGACATTCGAAAAACGGACTGTATCGCCGTCAAAGTAAAGAAATTTCGAATGTCTAGCTAGACAATCGACATTCATCTCGACATTCGAAAAACGAACTGTATAGCCATCAAAGTAAAGAAATTTCGAATGTCTAGCTCGACAATCGACATTCATCTCGACATTCGTGAAACAGGCTGTATGGCCATCATAATAATGTAAATTTCGAATGTCTAGCTAGACAATCGACATTCATCTCGACATTCGTAAAACAGACTGTATATAGCCGTTAAAGTAATGAAATTTCGAATGTCTAGCTCGACAATCGACATTCATCTCGACATTCGAAAAACGGACTGTATCGCCGTCAAAGTAAAGAAATTTCGAATGTCTAGCTAGACAATCGACATTCATCTCGACATTCGAAAAACGGACTGTATATAGCCGTCAAAGTAAAGAAATTTCGAATGTCTAGCTCGACAATCGACATTCATCTCGACATTCGTGAAACAGGCTGTATGGCCATCATAATAATGTAAATTTCGAATGTCTAGCTCGACAATCGACATTCATCTCAACATTCGTAAAACAGACTGTATATAGCCGTTAAAGTAATGAAATTTCGAATGTCTAGCTCGACAATCGACATTCATCTCGACATTCGAAAAACGGACTGTATATAGCCGTCAAAGTAATGAAATTTCGAATGTCTAGCTAGACAATCGACATTCATCTCGACATTCGAAAAACGAACTGTATAGCCGTCAAAGTAATGAAATTTCGAATGTCTAGCTAGACAATCGACATTCATCTCGACATTCGAAGTTACGACTGTATCGCCGTCAAAGTAAAGAAAGTTCGAATGTCTAGCTCGACAATCGACATTCATCTCGACATTCGTAAAACAGACTGTATATAGCCGTCAAAGTAATGAAATTTCGAATGTCTAGCTCGACAATCGACATTCATCTCGACATTCCTAAAACAGACTGTATATAGCCGTCAAAGTAATGAAATTTCGAATGTCTAGCTAGACAATCGACATTCATCTCGACATTCGAAAAACGAACTGTATAGCCGTCAAAGTAATGAAATTTCGAATGTCTAGCTAGACAATCGACATTCATCTCGACATTCGAAAAACGGACTGTATCGCCGTCAAAGTAAAGAAATTTCGAATGTCTAGCTCGACAATCGACATTCATCTCGACATTCGAAAAACGGACTGTATATAGCCGTCAAAGTAATGAAATTTCGAATGTCTAGCTAGACAACCGACATTCATCTCGACATTCGAAAAACGGACTGTATATAGCCGTCAAAGTAAAGAAATTTCGAATGTCTAGCTAGACAATCGACATTCATCTCGACATTCGAAAAACGAACTGTATAGCCGTAAAAGTAATGAAATTTCGAATGTCCTGCTAGACAATCGACATTCATCTCGACATTCGAAGTTACGATTGTATCGCCGTCAAAGTAAAGAAATTTCGAATGTCAAGCTCGACAATCGACATTCATCTCGACATTCGAAAAACGAACTGTATAGCCGTCAAAGTAATGAAATTTCGAATGTCTAGCTAGACAATCGACATTCATCTCGACATTCGAAAAACGGACTGTATCGCCGTCAAAGTAAAAATTTCGAATGTCTAGCTAGACAATCGACATTCATCTCGACATTCGAAAAACGAACTGTATAGCCGTCAAAGTAATGAAATTTCGAATGTCTAGCTCGACAATCGACATTCATCTCGACATTCGAAAAACGAACTGTATAGCCGTCAAAGTAATGAAATTTCGAATGTGTAGCTAGACAATCGACATTCATCTCGACATTCGAAGTTACGACTGTATAGCCGTCAAAGTAAAGAAATTTCGAATGTCTCGCTAGACAATCGACATTCATCTCGACATTCGAAAAACGAACTGTATAGCCGTCAAAGTAAAGAAATTTCGAATGTCTAGCTCGACAATCGACATTCATCTCGACATTCGAAAAACGGACTGTATCGCCGTCAAAGTAAAGAAATTTCGAATGTCTAGCTCGACAATCGACATTCATCTCGACATTCGAAAAACGGACTGTATATAACCGTCAAAGTAATGAAATTTCGAATGTCTAGCTAGACAATCGACATTCATCTCGTCATTCGAAAAACGAACTGTATAGCCGTCAAAGTAATGAAATTTCGAATGTCTAGCTAGACAATCGACATTCATCTCGACATTCGAAAAACGAACTGTATAGCCGTCAAAGTAATGAAATTTCGAATGTCCAGCTAGACAATCGACATTCATCTCGACATTCGAAGTTACGACTGTATCGCCGTCAAAGTAAAGAAATTTCGAATGTCTAGCTAGACAATCGACATTCATCTCGACATTCGAAAAACGAACTGTATAGCCGTCAAAGTAATGAAATTTCGAATGTCCTGCTAGACAATCGACATTCATCTCGACATTCGAAGTTACGACTGTATCGCCGTCAAAGTAATGAAATTTCGAATGTCTAGCTCGACAATCGACATTCATCTCGACATTCGTAAAACGAACTGTATAGCCGTCAAAGTAATGAAATTTCGAATGTCTAGCTAGACAATCGACATTCATCTCGACATTCGAAAAACGAACTGTATATAGGCGTCAAAGTAATGAAATTTCGAATGTCTAGCTCGACAATCGACATTCATCTCGACATTCGTAAAACAGATTGTATATAGCCGTCAAAGTATTGAAATTTCGAATGTCTAGCTAGACAATCGACATTCATCTCGACATTCGAAAAACGAACTGTATAGCCGTCAAAGTAATGAAATTTCGAATGTCTAGCTAGACAATCGACATTCATCTCGACATTCGAAGTTACGACTGTATCGCGCCGTCAAAGAAAAGAAATTTCGAATGTCTAGCTAGACAATCGACATTCATCTCGACATTCGAAAAACGGACTGTATCGCCGTCAAAGTAAAGAAATTTCGAATGTCTAGCTCGACAATCGACATTCATCTCGACATTCGTGAAACAGGCTGTATGGCCATCATAATAATGTAAATTTCGAATGTCTAGCTCGACAATCGACATTCATCTCGACATTCGTAAAACAGACTGTATATAGCTGTTAAAGTAATGAAATTTCGAATGTCTAGCTCGACATTTAAGACCAAAATAAGAATCAATGTACTGAAAGTACTGTCGGACTTGATTTTTACCATACGAGACAAAAGAGAGAAATGTGTACCCACATCGTTCGAGCCCATACCAATATTTTAACATTTAAAATTACGGACCGATTTTTCATTCATATTGTAATGCAGGTCATATGCATATAGGTAAATGACATAAGCTAGGGCTTTACTATAGTCCCTTTGCTAAAATTTTAAAATGAAAAAGCCTGATATTGGAAAGTTTAATGATTAGCACATTAATTGAGGACAATTTAATTGCATTAAAAACTCTTTATTGTACAAAACTAGTAAACAACACTTCAGTAACAGTAAATACAAACATTGATTCTTCTGGTTTTAACACAACAGAACATCGTCGCATTGAACACATTCAGGGGCACTCAAATCAAAAAGGTCCTGACACAGTAGAGTAAGACCTATATGACCTATAGTTAACCCCATGTTGCATGAAATTCAGACGTGATTATGTAATTCTAAATAATCTGGCGTAAAAGGAACTCTTAAACAGTAAATTTTAAAAGCACGTATCCAGTAATTTACGTTCGTATTTAGCGACTCGAATTATTATTCTTAAGCCGCAGTTTTAACATTCAACCTTCGATAAATCAAACTCCCCACATCGGTTACGCTTTGCTACTAGCAACTGCGGGGAGTGAGTCTATAAATAGCGATTCCGTCATCAAAATAACACTAGTTGGTGAATACGATTAAATGAGAATTCGCTTTGTAATATTAAGAAATGTTAGAAAGGCACAAAACACACACATCGATGGTAGATTGTTGCAAATGCATGAATACGTCCGTGGAGATTTTTCTGAAATATCGAACGAAGACCGAAAGTAGAACTACTTTTACGGCAAGATATTTTATTGGACAGTGACTACGCGGTGTTAATTCTACGCATTTGAAAATCTCATGTATCTACCGACAAGCACTTATTTTGATACATGACTCTTTCCATGTAGTTACGATAGAATGATTTGAAATGTATTTAGATCTGACACACTTAATTGGGGAAAGATTCCAGATACTTCTATATAAACATACCATTTAGTTGCGCACTATTTCCTTTATGTGGCATTCTTTTAACCAAGCTGTTATTGAGTCCAGCGACAAATATAAGTCAACGATTACAAAGGACTTGATTTTGATAAAAATCAAGTCCAAAAATGAGAACAAATTTAATTCCCCCAGAGAATATTGGAAGTATGTTAATTGTCTAAATCCTAAGTCTAGTCAGGTTGATGTTGACATGGAAATATTTTCTTGGTTACTACCAGTTTTTTTAACCTCACATTTTCATATGTATAGCTTGACATTCGAACATTCCATTACTATGACAGCGATACAGTCGTAACTTCGAATGCCGAGAAGAATGTCGATTGTCGAGCTAGACATTCGAAAATTACATTACTTTGACGGCAATACAGTCGTAACTTCGAATGTCGAGATGAATGTCGATTGTCGAGCTAGACATTCCGGAAATTTACATTATTATGATGGCCATACAGCCTGTTTCACGAATGTCGAGATGAATGTCGATTGTCGAGCTTGACATTCGAAATTTCATTGCTTTGACAGCTATACAGTTCGTTTTTCGAATGTCAAGATGAATGTCGATTGTCTAGCTAGACATTCGAAATTTCATTAATTTGACGGCTGTATAGAGTCCGTTTTTCGAATGTCAGGATGAATGTCGATTGTCGAGCTAGACATTCGAAATTTCATTACTTTAACGGCTATATACAGTCTGTTTTACGAATGTCGAGATGAATGTCGATTGTCGAGCTAGACATTCGAAATTTCATTACTTTGACGGCTATACGGTTCGTTTTTCGAATGTCGAGATGAATGTCGATTGTCGAGCTAGACATTCGAAATTTCATTACTTTGACGGCTATACAGTTCGTTTTTCGAATGTCGAGATGAATGTCGATTATCGAGCTAGACATTCGAAATTTCATTACTTTAACGGCTATATACAGTCTGTTTTACGAATGTCGAGATGAATGTCGATTGTCTAGCTAGACATTCGAAATTTCATTACTTTGACGGCTATACAGTTCGTTTTTCGAATGTCGAGATGAATGTCGATTGTCGAGCTAGACATTCGAAATTTCTTTACTTTGACGGCGATACAGTCCGTTTTTCGAATGTCGAGATGAATGTCGATTGTCGAGCTAGACATTCGAAATTTCATTACTTTAACGGCTATACAGTTCGTTTTTCGAATGTCGAGATGAATGTCGATTGTCTAGCTAGACATTCGAAATTTCTTTACTTTGACGGCGATACAGTCGTAACTTCGAATGTCGAGATGAATGTCGATTGTCTAGCTAGACATTCGAAATTTCATTACTTTGACGGCTATATACAGTCTGTTTTACGTATGTCGAGATGAATGTCGATTGTCGAGCTAGACATTCGAAATTTCATTACTTTGACGGCTATACAGTTCGTTTTTCGAATGTCGAGATGAATGTCGATTGTCTAGCTAGACATTCGAAATTTCTTTACTTTGACGGCGATGCAGTCGTAACTTCGAATGTCGAGATGAATGTCGATTGTCTAGCTAGACATTCGAAATTTACATTATTATGATGGCCATACAGCCTGTTTCACGAATGTCGAGATGAATGTCGATTGTCGAGCTAGACATTCGAAATTTCTTTACTTTGACGGCGATACAGTCCGTTTTTCGAATGTCGAGATGAATGTCGATTGTCTAGCTAGACATTCGAAATTTCATTACTTTGACGGCTATATACAGTTCGTTTTTCGAATGTCGAGATGAATGTCGATTGTCGAGCTAGACATTCGAAATTTTTTTACTTTGACAGCGATACAGTCCGTTTTTCGAATGTCGAGATGAATGTCGATTGTCTAGCTAGACATTCGAAATTTCATTACTTTAACGGCTATACAGTTCGTTTTTCGAATGTCGAGATGAATGTCGATTGTCGAGCTAAACATTCGAAATTTCATTACTTTGACGGCTATATACAGTCTGTTTTACGAATGTCGAGATGAATGTCGATTGTCGAGCTAGACATTCGAAATTTCATTACTTTGACGGCTATACAGTTCGTTTTTCGAATGTCGAGATGACTGTCTATTGTCTAGCTAGACATTCGAAATTTCTTTACTTTGACGGCGATACAGTCGTAACTTCGAATGTCGAGATGAATGTCGATTGTCTAGCTAGACATTCGAAATTTCATTACTTTGACGGCTATACAGTTCGTTTTTCGAATGTCGAGATGAATGTCGATTGTCTAGCTAGACATTCGAAATTTCATTACTTTGACGGCTATACAGTTCGTTTTTCGAATGTCGAGATGAATGTCGATTGTCGAGCTAGACATTCGAAATTTCTTTACTTTGACAGCGATACAGTCCTTTTTTCGAATGTCGAGATGAATGTCGATTGTCTAGCTAGACATTCGAAATTTCATTACTTTGACGGCTATACAGTTCGTTTTTCGAATGTCGAGATGAATGTCGATTGTCCAGCTAGACATTCGAAATTTCATTACTTTGACGGCTATATACAGTCTGTTTTACGAATGTCGAGATGAATGTCGATTGTCGAGCTAGACATTCGAAATTTCATTACTTTGACGGCTATACAGTTCGTTTTTCGAATGTCGAGATGAATGTCGATTGTCTAGCTAGACATTCGAAATTTCATTACTTTGACGGCTATATACAGTTCGTTTTTCGAATGTCGAGATGAATGTCGATTGTCGAGCTAGACATTCGAAATTTCTTTACTTTGACAGCGATACAGTCCTTTTTTCGAATGTCGAGATGAATGTCGATTGTCTAGCTAGACATTCGAAATTTCATTACTTTGACGGCTATACAGTTCGTTTTTCGAATGTCGAGATGAATGTCGATTGTCGAGCTAGACATTCGAAATTTCATTACTTTGACGGCTATATACAGTCTGTTTTACGAATGTCGAGATGAATGTCGATTGTCGAGCTAGACATTCGAAATTTCATTACTTTGACGGCTATACAGTTCGTTTTTCGAATGTCGAGATGAATGTCGATTGTCGAGCTAGACATTCGAAATTTCTTTACTTTGACGGCGATACAGTCCGTTTTTCGAATGTCGAGATGAATGTCGATTGTCTAGCTAGACATTCGAAATTTCATTACTTTGACGGCTATACAGTTCGTTTTTCGAATGTCGAGATGAATGTCGATTGTCGAGCTTGACATTCGAAATTTCTTTACTTTGACGGCGATACAGTCGTAACTTCGAATGTCGAGATGAATGTCGATTGTCTAGCAGGACATTCGAAATTTCATTACTTTGACGGCTATACAGTTCGTTTTTCGAATGTCGAGATGAATGTCGATTGTCTAGCTAGACATTCGAAATTTCTTTACTTTGACAGCGATACAGTCCTTTTTTCGAATGTCGAGATGAATGTCGATTGTCTAGCTAGACATTCGAAATTTCATTACTTTGACGGCTATACAGTTCGTTTTTCGAATGTCGAGATGAATGTCGATTGTCGAGCTAGACATTCGAAATTTCATTACTTTGACGGCTATATACAGTCTGTTTTACGAATGTCGAGATGAATGTCGATTGTCTAGCTAGACATTCGAAATTTCATTACTTTGACGGCTATATACAGTCCGTTTTTCGAATGTCGAGATGAATGTCGATTGTCTAGCTAGACATTCGAAATTTCATTACTTTGACGGCTATATACAGTTCGTTTTTCGAATGTCGAGATGAATGTCGATTGTCGAGCTAGACATTCGAAATTTCATTACTTTGACGGCTATATACAGTCTGTTTTACGAATGTCGAGATGAATGTCGATTGTCTAGCTAGACATTCGAAATTTCATTACTTTGACGGCTATATACAGTCCGTTTTTCGAATGTCGAGATGAATGTCGATTGTCTAGCTAGACATTCGAAATTTCTTTACTTTGACAGCGATACAGTCCTTTTTTCGAATGTCGAGATGAATGTCGATTGTCTAGCTAGACATTCGAAATTTCATTACTTTGACGGCTATACAGTTCGTTTTTCGAATGTCGAGATGAATGTCGATTGTCGAGCTAGACATTCGAAATTTCATTACTTTGACGGCTATATACAGTCTGTTTTACGAATGTCGAGATGAATGTCGATTGTCGAGCTAGACATTCGAAATTTCATTACTTTGACGGCTATACAGTTCGTTTTTCGAATGTCGAGATGAATGTCGATTGTCTAGCTAGACATTCGAAATTTCTTTACTTTGACGGCGGTACAGTCGTAACTTCGAATGTCGAGATGAATGTCGATTGTCTAGCTAGACATTCGAAATTTCATTACTTTGACGGCTATACAGTTCGTTTTTCGAATGTCGAGATGAATGTCGATTGTCGTGCTAGACATTCGAAATTTCTTTACTTTGACGGCGATACAGTCCGTTTTTCGAATGTCGAGATGAATGTCGATTGTCTAGCTAGACATTCGAAATTTCATTACTTTGACGGCTATACAGTTCGTTTTTCGAATGTCGAGATGAATGTCGATTGTCGAGCTTGACATTCGAAATTTCTTTACTTTGACGGCGATACAGTCGTAACTTCGAATGTCGAGATGAATGTCGATTGTCTAGCAGGACATTCGAAATTTCATTACTTTGACGGCTATACAGTTCGCTTTTCGAATGTCGAGATGAATGTCGATTGTCTAGCTAGACATTCGAAATTTCATTACTTTGACGGCTATATACAGTCCGTTTTTCGAATGTCGAGATGAATGTCGATTGTCTAGCTAGACATTCGAAATTTCATTACTTTGACGGCTATATACAGTCCGTTTTTCGAATGTCGAGATGAATGTCGATTGTCGAGCTAGACATTCGAAATTTCTTTACTTTGACGGCGATACAGTCCGTTTTTCGAATGTCGAGATGAATGTCGATTGTCTAGCTAGACATTCGAAATTTCATTACTTTGACGGCTATATACAGTCCGTTTTTCGAATGTCGAGATGAATGTCGATTGTCTAGCTAGACATTCGAAATTTCATTACTTTGACGGCTATATACAGTTCGTTTTTCGAATGTCGAGATGAATGTCGATTGTCGAGCTAGACATTCGAAATTTCATTACTTTGACGGCTATATACAGTCTGTTTTACGAATGTCGAGATGAATGTCGATTGTCTAGCTAGACATTCGAAATTTCATTACTTTGACGGCTATATACAGTCCGTTTTTCGAATGTCGAGATGAATGTCGATTGTCTAGCTAGACATTCGAAATTTCATTACTTTGACGCCTATATACAGTCTGTTTTACGAATGTCGAGATGAATGTCGATTGTCTAGCTAGACATTCGAAATTTCATTACTTTGACGGCTATATACAGTTCGTTTTTCGAATGTCGAGATGAATGTCGATTGTCGAGCTAGACATTCGAAATTTCATTACTTTAACGGCTATATACAGTCTGTTTTACGAATGTCGAGATGAATGTCGATTGTCTAGCTAGACATTCGAAATTTCATTACTTTGACGGCTATATACAGTCCGTTTTTCGAATGTCGAGATGAATGTCGATTGTCTAGCTAGACATTCGAAATTTCATTACTTTGACGCCTATATACAGTTCGTTTTTCGAATGTCGAGATGAATGTCGATTGTCGAGCTAGACATTCGAAATTTCATTACTTTAACGGCTATATACAGTCTGTTTTACGAATGTCGAGATGAATGTCGATTGTCGAGCTAGACATTCGAAATTTACATTATTATGATCGCCATACAGCCTGTTTCACGAATGTCGAGATGAATGTCGATTGTCGAGCTAGACATTCGAAATTTCTTTACTTTGACAGCGATACAGTCCGTTTTTCGAATGTCGAGATGAATGTCGATTGTCTAGCTAGACATTCGAAATTTCATTACTTTGACGGCTATACAGTTCGTTTTTCGAATGTCGAGATGAATGTCGATTGTCGAGCTAGACATTCGAAATTTCTTAACTTTGACGGCTATATACAGCCTATTTTACGAATGTCGAGATGAATGTCGATTGTCGAGCTAGACATTCGAAATTTAATTACTTTGACGGCTATACAGTTCGTTTTTCGAATGTCGAGATGAATGTCGATTGTCTAGCTAGACATTCGAAATTTCTTTACTTTAACGGCTATATACAGTCTGTTTTACGAATGTCGAGATGAATGTCGATTGTCTAGCTAGACATTCGAAATTTCATTACTTTGACGGCTATATACAGTCCGTTTTACGAATGTCGAGATGAATGTCGATTGTCGAGCTAGACATTCGAAATTTCATTACTTTGACGGCTATATACAGTCCGTTTTTCGAATGTCGAGATGAATGTCGATTGTCTAGCTAGACATTCGAAATTTCATTACTTTGACGGCTATATACAGTTTGTTTTTCGAATGTCGAGATGAATGTCGATTGTCTAGCTAGACATTCGAAATTTACATTATTATGATGGCCATACAGCCTGTTTCACGAATGTCTAGATGAATGTCGATTGTCGAGCTAGACATTGAATGTCGATTGTCGATTGCATTGCCAACTTCACACACATGACAGGTTAAAGCTCTTTTGGCTCCTAAAAGTGTGCTGAAAGATAAAACAAGTGAGAAAATGAATGTACCGTTAATAAGGCCAAGTAAACAATCTAGGATTGAGGGAAAATTAGGATAGATCGAGTAACCAGAAACAGATAAATTTATATGCCTTACTGCGTTTGAAGAGCCGTCTCGTTTTCAATGCGTTCAACACTGTGGTATTTGTGGGGGATTTTGCACGGGTTTCTCGTGGAATTAAAACGGAATTAGTAAACGAAGTTTTGTGTATTGGTCATAATTCATCGAACGATATTGAGGAGATAAACGCTAAATTTCAAATAAAAAATAGTTTTCGGTGAAGGTATAAATGTACCAACTCCAACAAGTAATTATACGAATTATGGCGAATTGGTTACGCCTTTGTATATAAACCATTTTGCTAATATTGTAAAATATTGGTTCAAAGTTTTGAATTCATATAATTGTATAATATCTAATTTGTATGATGTTCCATTGTGTAATGTTAATGTGTGTGCTGGTAAAACTAACTGTTGTACTTATGTTGAACTTATGTTATACTCGTATGGTTTCGGTGATATTTGAGAGAATCAATCAAGTATAATGAACAATGGTAAATGTTTTTTTAAACAAAGGCTATTTTATATGTTCAGCCATACTTGGAGGTCTAACATTGATAACAACAATAAACTGTTTATATATAGACATCTTCAACAGAATTTTGATTATGAAATTTACTTAGACAAAATACTCGGCCGTATGATTAGAAACATTCTTACAAAGATCCGTACATCCGTCCTTAGACTAAGAATTGAAACCGGTAGATATGGTCGTTCAAGAATAGACCAAGTAAAAATCTGTGAAAGTGGGCAGTTGGAAGTCGAATTTCATTTTATATTGGAGTGTGACAGATATACTGCGATTATGAAACGATATTTACCCAAAAACTATTTTAAAAGGCCAAGCATGTACACATTAATGGATCTGTTAATTTCGTCCGACCGAGACACCTTGAATAATATTGGCTTATATGTATTGTAAGCTTTCAAAGTGAGAGATAATCTATAGAATACTAATTGATTCTTGATATTATATTATCCCTAATTGGGTATATAAGTTTTAGATCCCATTTACTCAATACATTTTCTTTTATGTGTTATGTACTTTAATTTATATACGTTTGATCTTGACATAATTTGTTATATAATGTTCGAGATGATGAGCACATGTTCAAATTCCAATAAAATATATTTTCTATTCTGCTATGTGACCAAATGACGTCATTTCCAAACTTAGTATCTATTATTGTACATTTATTATTTGACTAGCTATCCACGCGGAATAAATATGAACAAGAAATCTAAGGAAATAGTGTTCGAGTTTGACGTAGGTCGCGTGTATGTTTTTAAATCATATGCTTAAAAATTATATTTTAGCGTCTACGCATCCAAAAGTAGATCAAAAATACGCGAAAAACATACTGAATCTACATTCCAAATACCAACAATAGAACCACAGCACGGGATATTGATCTTAACGAACTATACGCTGCTCTGTGACAACCCTCGTACACGTCATACTATGAAAAAATCGAAACTATTAATATAGTGAGGCGTCCAAGTATTAAAGACCACTGTATACGGCTTAGAATGGAACCCTTACCTCAATATTCCCTCTTAATGGTTTTTGTGGTCAGGTAGCAAAAAGCGCTGCTTGCAGCTGTGGACTCAATACTTTGATTATTTGTGTTAGAACCAAATTATCACCGATTTGTGTGATATTGCACCTTAAATGATTAATCAGGCATATAGGAATATTATTTGATGTTATCTATGTATACTTTTATCATCGTGTGTACATGTAATACCTGTCAAACATCTGCTTTCATGTCATACCACCGTATCTGCAATAAATATATTACCCGACTGGTCATTTCATACGGTGACCTTGTATTTGTTAACTTACGGATCAGACTCATTGATTTTATAGCATATATATACAAAAATGTAGGTTGTTTAACGGCCCATTCGACAGCCATTATCATTTTAGAGCCGCCCCAGAGAGATAGATAGATAGATAGAGAGAGAGAGAGAGAGAGATCAACAACATCAACTATTCCATCATCGCCGCTTCATATTTGGAACTGAACTAGTTGATGGGCATTAGCCTCACTTAGTCTCTCCAGAGCCGCCCTCTATTGAGAAGCAATCTCCATTCAACAACAGCATGCA
>OZ026847.1:16253482-16667252 GCA_964023205.1 Lutraria lutraria
GACGTTGAATACATGTCTTTAGGATTATGTTGAATGCCACAATCCAAGGCCCATAACTCTGACATGGATTTTGACTGAATTATGGCACTTTGTGAACATAGAAAATTCCTGGTGAATGTTTTGCGTGCAACATCATCTTTAAAACTACTGAAGGTATTCACCTGAAACTTAAGGCATGTCTTCGTAATCATATTTGGAGGTCGCCTTACTTGAGAAAGTTTTTGAAACATGCATTTAATGTGTCTAAAATGTCCTGGGAAATTCGTGAATTGGGCTTGATCTGACACAGCAACTTGATGCCAGTTTCACAATAACGAGCAGCCTTGGAAATAACATTGCACAGCAGTTGATCTGCTCTTTTATTGCTTGGTGCCAGAGTCATTAAGCTTAATTTACATTTGCGGGAATTTTAACCCTGCTTACACCATCTCTCAATGATAGAAAGTCACTTTGAAAATCTGGTCTATTTCTAGCAGGGACAGAAACAAGTCCAATGGCATATTGCTGGAAGCCTCATGGCTGTTGATGAGAGGATAAAAACCCTCAGTAATGTGTCCAGATGTGTTCTTTTCTGATCAGAAATACAGTGGAATCCCTCTACAATGGACAACAGTTGGTCATGACAAAATTGGCTGTTATAGGGAGGTGGCTTTTGTTGCGAGGTAGATAATGGCTGTTAAAATTGCTTACAATAGTGGAAATAGTCTAATAGCCCAATACAATTTCAATAACTTTCTACATCTAAAAAAACACATCTATTGTTGGTCGTTAGTTCCATACACATCTTTATTGGTTTCAACTTTCTACATTGTACAATTATGAATGTTTACAGTTTATTCAGTTTTACTCAGCAGTACATTATGTATACATGTGATATGAGATTTATATATTGATATTAATACAAATAATATTATACTGGACACAGCTAACACAAGCAAAATTTCTCATTTGGTCCAAAAATTCATTTATGTCATTCATGGAGCAGAGTTTAGACTCATTTTGACTTTCTGTGATGTCTGTGTCAGAATCACTGTCGTCGTCACTCTCGGTTTGATTAATGAGTTCATATGCAGACAAATCCCAGTTTATTGAGGAAACATAAACATCACATGATCTGGTATTGTATTTTCATTATCAATTATGTCTTTAAAGCTACACTCATAAATACCAGAGATGCCAGCTAAAACAACCAGTGGAATGTCATCATCTTCATATTCTACACATTCACTTTCCATTTCATTTATGTCACATGTTTGTCTAAGTTTATTAAATCAACATTTGTTGAAACATTTCTCAATGGTAGAAATATCCATAGCGATAAAATTTTAACTTTAATGTCTGGATAATCCCCTGATCCATGGGTTTGAATATCTGAGATTGTATTTGGTGGAAAGAATACAAGCTTGACATTACTCAATGTCAGGTGAGGGTGAATTTAAGTGGTGCATTATCAATAAACTTTAAGATATTCCGTCTTTGACTTCTCATCTTCCTATTCACAGACAAAATCCATTCCTATAATAACCTACTAGTCATCCAGCTTTTTTTGTTGGCACAATTTGTCACAGACAGACTATCCACTTTCACCTTTCTGAAACATCTCGGTTTCACTGATTTCCTTATCACTGATGGTTTGAGTTTTTCTCCAGTCATACTGGCACAAATAGCTCCTGTAATAGGATGTTAAGCATGCCTCTCCCCCCAGCACACTCTTGACTTGATGAATGTTATTCTTCAACCCGATTTTAAAAGATCCAACTTTCATCCATATTAAATATGTCACACAGTTCATATCCTTCACATACATGCCCAAGCTTATCTTTCCAATCTGATACAGTTTTTGAATCAATATCACCTCTTTCTCCACTGATCTTTCTACACACAAAGTTGTGTCTTTTCAAGAATTTCTCCAACCAACCATTGGAAGCCTTAAATTCATACAAACCTAACTCACTAGGCAACTCAGAGCTTTCTGTTGAATTAATGGACCAAACAAACTTATTCTACGAGAGTTAGTATCAGCAATCCAGCGGGTAAACAGGTCATTCAAGACACAATTAGGATGTGCAGAAGTCTTCTGTTGTTTTCTATTTGGAGTCATGCTGTTCTCATAGTCATTTAAGACATTAGCCTTATGCTTAAGTGTTCCTGAAAATAGAAATGGAAAGCAAGTCTTATAATTTGATGCTGTTAATATTACAATAATAATTTACAGTTACATGTGAAAAATATCAATCATTAAACATTGTCTTCATGGTTGCTGCATATGAAGCAAAATTTAAGACCTATTCTATATGTCTTAAATTAGCAATTTCACAAAAATAACTGTTACACACTAAGTCTTGAACTTGAGATCTGCCAACACTGAAGTGCTCAGCAATTTTTCTGGAACTTTGACTTTGATGACAGCAATACACTGCTCCAGAAACTGCTCAGAAACTTGCGTGCTTTAGTACTCATAGCTTTGATAGTTAATCAGTATTGCAGATACCCGGTATATGCTCGACTATAAGATGCATGCGCTTATAAGACGCACCTATGAAATGGACTAGCAACCTGAGGTATTTAGCATTGACCCTTCTATAAGACTCTGTCGAATTTTGAGATCGAGCGAGGATAGTTATAAGTTCCAGAGGGAGTTAATCTTCTGACATAAACTGATTAAAATCAAATGATAAGAGCCAATTATTGCTTTATTTCAAATACAGTAAAACCTCTCCAGAGCGGCCCTCTGTAGAGCAACAACCTCTATAACAACACCTTCAAAATTTCCCCAAGATATTGTTATCAAATTTAACCTCTGTAAAGCAACAACCTCTAAACATTGGCCAATATTTGAAGCTCCCACAGGGTGTTGCTCTACAGAGCTTGTACTGTAGATCTAACCAGTAGTATTAAAGTTGCAAATTGAAACTCATACACTTTGAGGTTGTGCTGTTGTTTACTGGAAGTGAAAAACTTAAAAAATATGTCCTAATTGTGCTTATAATAAATGTGAGGTGCACATTGCAAACAAACAATGATTAAGTCATTATAAGAACAGTTTGCTTTAACATACCTGATCTTCACTGACTAATAAAGCATTGTTTTTCATAGATTCATTGTTTGCTAACACAATAAGAAGAAACAAGTGTTGTTTGTTTATAAAACAATTGAATTTAGTAAAAACATGTCTTTAAGACCTCATTTCTTTAATATTGTCATACTTATAGTTTACAATAGTTTCGTTTATATTTATACTACAGCAGTTCAATTATTTTGACAGTTAGAGTTATTCCCCCTCATCAAACATATATTCATCTATTTTTTTCTTTTCCTCATACTGTATGTTACATACCTGAGAGAATAGGGCTGTGGATCGTTGGGTAAGTGGCGATCCGAACCAATCCACGATTCAACACTAACGATCCACAAATCGAATTACGAATTTTTTGTTTAAAAGTAACCCATTAAAACTTCCAAATTGCAGTCTTGAAGACAGCTATTTTTTTAGGAATGATGAAGTAAATCAATATAAATTATTCTATGGCTTAAGTTTATACTCCCCTCCAGTTAATTGATTTACCAGCATCATTATTTAAAGAACGGATTGGACATCTTTTCTAACAAATTAGTCCATGATGAGACAATATTTATTCAGAGAAAAGGAACAAAGAATACACTTTGTTAAAAAAACAAGATCGCGAACCACGAATCTTAGTAATGACGATTATTCATACTCGATTTTTAAATTTGATTCGTGAATAGCCCAGTACTCGGATACTCGCCACAGCCCTATGAGAGAATAAAGTTCTGTTCTGTTCTAAGAAGTGTGTCAACAATCACAACTTGAAATTAATAAACATGCAATCATGCAAAACTGCTGTCCATTAATTTGCACTAATCCCTTGACACCTTCCCAACAGACACTCTGGCCGCTAAAGGCTTATAATGGTCAACGACTGGCCGTTCAGAGGTAGTAAATGTTCATTGGGAACAAATATGCTGGCCGGAGTTCAGAGGTGACTGGTGGAGAGAGGTTCATTTATGTTGAAAATGCACGGTCAATGACTGGCCATTCAGAGGTAGTAAATGGTCATTGGGAACAAATATGTTGGCCGGAGTTCAGAGGTGACTGGTGGAGAGAGGTTCATTTATGTTGAAAATGCACGGTCAATGACTGGCCATTCAGAGGTAGTAAATGGTCATTGGGAACAAATATGTTGGCCGGAGTTCAGAGGTGACTGGTGGTTAGAGGTTTATTTTTGTTGAAAATGAACCAAGGGATTCAAAGTTTCCAATGTTGAGAGATGAATGTTCATGGAGGTTCCACTGTAATGTTGTCTATGTCCTGCAAACGTAACATAACTAATGAATTCATTGACCTTTTCTCGAAAGAATCAGACATAATCACAATTGAAAATTGCAGTGAAATTTTACTCAGCCCGACTGTGGAATGAACAAGTTGAGAACATTTGTATGATGTCATGCATGTCATGACGTTATATCTATACATTGATCACATGACTACCTAATTGTGCAGTAAATACACTACACTTTTCACTCTCTAAGGCCCATAACTCTGACATAACTTTTTTCATTATCAAGCACTTGGGATAGTCAATAATGCTGTCCTACTGACCATAATTATTCTTGTTCTAGTACTTGTCTCCTTTACCATCATTTTTGCCTTTCTGCTTGGTGTTGGATTTTTCTTGTGAGTCTAGATTTATCAATGGTAGTTTTTCTGTAATTAATGTGTCGTGATAGATGAATTTAAGTATACATGTAGTTTCTTGTTTGTTGATTTCAAGATGGAGATCTGAGCAAAATTTTCTTGGAATTTGGAGATATTGTATTTTGTGAACAGGGGGTGTCCTTTTGACAGGTGTCCCCTGTACCATGACCACTCAAGATGTTGATAATTTAAGGTATGAATCATTAAAGCATGGAGTGGACAGAGACCACTGAGTTCTATTCTATAATATTAAATTGGCTGCAATCACTGACTACAGAAGGATCTTGAAAGCTTGCAAATCTCCATTACTGATACAAGCCTGGTGAGAGAAGCATAGGGCTTGGGTAGATAGCCATCTTATTACTTATTTTTGGTGACTAGGGATACATAGTCTCTTTCCCTACAGGATTATTATATTCCTTTTGGACTTTTTCAACTAGACCAACTGTCCTTGACCAAGGGATGCACATCATTATGAGCCACGTAAAAATGTTAAGTTTGGATATTTGACTCTTTAGACTACTGAATACAGATATACTTTTCTTTATGTTAACATGATATTAGTCGAGTAGAAAGTTGAACTAGTTTACTAATGTCCAAGCATGCAGTGACAACAGGGGTTCAAGGTCCTCAGTTTATGTATGTACTCCCTGCTGGCCATAATTAATATGCACTCTCCAGTCAGATTTGACATGAACCATACAAGAAAACAGCACTTGGAAAGGAAATGGCCAAAATTATACTTCAGTTGTTTTTATTATGTTGAAGTTGGATATAGGAATAAAGTAAAGCTTTGGTGAATTAAATATTTAGTGACTCTGTAACTCAGTTGATTATAGGGAGCTTGCATTATAAGTCAGAAGCCCTGGACTTGAGTACTGGGCAGGAAAGCCAATTTTTCACTCTCACTTAAGTGTCGAACAAAATAAATTACTGATTGAAACCAAATGAAAAGCTTGTTAAATGTTCATGTTAATATGAGATGGTGCTGAAAAAATTCAAGATGATACTTACCATAGTAAATATTCAATTTGATATCTTAAATACAAGTGAATTAATAAATACACACTTTCTCCTAGATGATTTTAAACAAGATTACTGCTGAAAGTGATCAATATTTAGGTCTAAGTTAAGAGATTCTATCTCAGTAAATTCATGAGATTTAGGGATCACAATCTTGTTTTTTTACATGAGGTGTATTCTTAATTCTTAAAAATCTGTTTTATGACATTGTATCATGACATCAGGATCTACTCTCTAAATGCTATAAGAGGTTAAACATGAGTTCCTATAGGTATACACAGGCAGGAGTTATGGACCTGTGATGGTAAAATTGTAATAAATTTTACATAAAACACAATAACTTAACCCATAATTATATCCTATATGAAAAAAGAAAATTGTCCCAAAATTCGACCCCATTCAACTGGTATATACGTATACTATAAGAAGGCATATGACTCTTCGTCTCGGTGAATGCACACCACCTTAACAAAACACAGAATTATAAAATAAGAAAGAGTAAGAAGAAAGATGTACATTTTTTCAAGACTATAATATTATACTTGACCCTCAAATTCTAATTCATAATTAAGATAACACCCCTGTTGAGAATTTCTTCATGAACTGATGATGTTCATGAACAGTTAATGAAGTTTTATGAATTGTTCATCAAAGTTAATCAAAGGTTCATCAAGATAGTTCATCAATAATTCATGAATCTGAGGAAAAAAAGACATTTTTGATAAAGACTGCCTAAGGTTCATAAATTAGTTCATGGACATTTGTTCATGAACTTCATTTTCAAATAGTAGGTAATAAATAATTTCATGAACAATTCATAAATAAACTGATGAACACTTCTTGAACTGTTCATTAAATTCTCCCTTAATTTTTTAAGGCTGGTTTTATCTAACACAGTCATGTAAACTTCGTTCCTGACAGTACTCTCAGTGCTTTGATTAGAAAATGAGATAGTAATCATAAATTTATGCCAGTTTATATGGATTTGTTTCATTATTCCTTAGATAAAGAGAACAATTAAATTTATTTGTCTACGGAACTGCATTGTTTAAGTTTAATAGACAAGTGATTTGATAACAAACTAAAGATTTGTCATTTGATTTGTGTATTGTAGGGCTGTCCCGATATGGCTGTGTACTGGTACGTACCGGTACAGAGCTGAATGATATGCGTATCGTATTGGATGGTCCCGTATCGGCCGTATCGCGTTTTTTTATTTATATTTAAAACACCTCTTAGAATGTTGAACAACTGAACTAGATTTGCGAATTTACTATCACATCATCGTCGACAATGCTTACTCTATTTATCGACATAAGCAGCGTCAGGTAAAGATAGACAACGAATTCAATGCGAATATTCAGATTTTGTCAAGTAGATAGTGACTTATAAATTGTATTACGCCACCATGTAATTTTACATAAAAATATGGCAGCATTTTGGTTTGCCGACTGATGAAACAAAGAAGCACGTAGTTTTCTATAACAAGT
This sequence comes from Lutraria lutraria, assembly GCA_964023205.1. Taxonomy (NCBI): domain Eukaryota; kingdom Metazoa; phylum Mollusca; class Bivalvia; order Venerida; family Mactridae; genus Lutraria; species Lutraria lutraria. The sequence goes on from OZ026847.1 coordinate 16,260,713, forward strand.
GTCAACGCGATGTCAATTAAGTATAGCAACCTCAGAACACATAAGTCTCGTCATCATAACATCCAAGTTGAAGGTTTTAGAAGTTCATTATTAATTAAGTATTGTTGAAAAATTTGACAATCATAACCATGATTCTTTAAACAATTTTATATGGCTATATAGGCTCTATTCTTGATATACCCATACCGAAAAAAGTTACAAAAAAGTTATGCCTTTTGAGGCAAAAAAAGTTACAAAAAAAGCATAACTAAGTTATACAAGTTTGGAACCATTTATTTCAACATAGTTACAGAAAAGTTATGCCTATTAAAAGTTACTAACTAATATGTAACTTTTTTGTGCCTATTTACAGAGAAAAGTTACATATTAGTTACAAAAAAGTTACACTATAGTTACAAAAAAGTTACATTCTAATTTCTATGCATGATTAAGACACAGAAAAGTTACAAAAAAATTATAAGTGTATAAAAGTTACAAAAAAGTTACATTTCAGGCATACTTTAGTTACATTCAAAGTTACAAAAAAGTTACATTGTAGGCATTCTATAGTTACATTTAAAGTTACAAAAAAGTTACAGAAAAGTTATATTCTAGGCATACTTTAGTTACATTCAAAGTTACATAAAAGTTACAAAAAAGTTATATTCTAGGCATACTTTAGTTACATTTAAAGTTACATAAAAGTTACAGAAAAGTTATATTCTAGGCATACTTTAGTTACATTCAAAGTTACATAAAAGTTACAAAAAAGTTACAGAAAAGTTATATTCTAGGCATACTTTAGTTACATTCAAAGTTACATAAAAGTTACATTAAAGTTACATAAAAGTTACAGAAAAATTACAGAAAAGTTACACTAAAATAACCGAATTTTCACTTTAATCAGACAAGAAAGATTTTAAATATTAATATCATAGCATTTAATTATTTCTTAAATAATACAAAAAGGATGTGAAAACAAAATCAGTTTACAGTGACTTTTTAAGCACATAGATATTTCTTGAATAAAACACTATACAGTCTATATTCCAACATTTTAGATGTATTTATGCTTAATTCACAAGACAATGGTGATTAGAGTTCTCTTCCTCAAGTTTGTTTTCATTTTTCTTTGTTCAAAACTGACCAAAAGTGCATTATTCTAGGTTCATCTACAAAACTTAATAATGCAGCTTTCACATCTTTGCCTTTAATAACAGCAGTCTGGAAAAAAAGAAGACATATACAATAAAATATGATTTAATAATTTCAATTGATTATCCAACAGATAATGTGGATTACTTATTGTAGTCAACTTAGAAAGAACATTTGCAAGTGTTTGAATTTCATATGCAGACAACCTTTAAAAGACAGAGAGTAATCTTTACAGAAGCTCTTTATAATATTTTTCAGTCAATACTATATAGTACTAGTAGAAAAACAGCCCAGATCTCTAGCTTGAGGAAATAGGATTCAGATTAATCCAGATTATTAATAAGTTACTATTTCTGTTTGAAAGTTTCATTAAGATTTTTGTGTTCAACTTAGCAATATTAGTTGATGTTAAGATTAAGAAATTGAAAAAGTTTGTGTTTTCTATACATGCATATTGATTATGTTCCAATCATAAATATGACTTCAGTTATCAAACAAGAGTGCCAGGTCTCAAATACCCTAAGCCCTATGTCAAGGGCCATAACTGATAAGTGCCTGTGCCAATTGGGCTGGTTATCAAACTTGACGGTTGTGACCTGCTGGACAAGTATCCTGAAAAAATTGTCGAAGTCCTGGCTAGCCCTTATTAATAAATGTTCTTACCAATGGATGCTGCTTCATTGATCACATCTGGAACTGTTTGTTCATCTTGCTCTAAAGAAATAAAATGCAGATATACGGAAAATAAATTTTACATAATGTTTCCTTTCCTACCAGAGGAGAAAAAACTCAGATAAAGGCTCATTAAAATCCCAACTGTTATGTCATTAAAATATGGACTTAAAGGGGTTCCATTTAAAATGCAGTTAATCCAAATGTCATTTTAATAAATGCTTTATCTCAAATAAATAATATAAGTACCATTTTCTGACTACCATAATTAAAGTCTTGTGTCATTTTTTCCAATTGCTTTTTCACTTCTGATGTGGAACCTGCAGAATAATATAAAAAAAATAAGCATAAGTGCAATTTAACCTGTCATTGACTATAAAAAAGCAGGACTAGATATAAAATAACTATGAAGTTTATAATTCATAGCTCTTACAGTTCAAGTGTCATGCTCCTATTCCTAATAAGAATCAAGTATAAACAAATGTAACAAAGGGCAATAACTCCAAAGTTATGAAATGCAGAGTAACAGTTCTTGTGCACTGCACTCAACCTCAATGAGATCTATTTGACGATGAAATTTCAAATTCATAGCTTTTATATAGTATAAGAGTTTTGCACCGGACAAGAATCAAGTAAACAAACAAAGGGCAATAACTCCAAAATTAAGCCATACAGAGTAATGGTTCTTGTACACTGTACTCATCCTCGATGAGATCTATCTAACTATGAAGTTACAAATTCATCGCTTTTATAGTCTAAGAGTTATGCTCCAGACAATAATTATGTTTGACAAATTAACAAAGGGCAATAACTCCAAAATTAAGAAATACAGAGTAATGGTTCTTGTGCACTGCAGTAATCCTCAATGAGATCTATCAAACTATGAACTTTCAAATTCATAGCTCTTATAGTCTAAGAGTTATGCTCCAGACAATAATTATGTATGAACAAATTAACAAAGGGCAATAACTCCAAAATTAATTAATACAGAGTAACAGTTCTTGTGCACTACACTCATCCTCAATGAAGTCTATCTAACCATAAAGTTTCAAATGCATAGCTCATATAGTCTAAGAGTTATGCTCCAGACAATAATTATCTATGAACAAATTAACAAAGGGCAATTACTCCAAAATTAAGAAATACAGAGTAACGGTTCTTGTACACTACACTCATCCTCAATGAAGTCTATCTAACCATAAAGTTTCAAATGCATAGCTCATATAGTCTAGGAGTTATGCTAAGTATTATGTATGAACACATTAACAAAGGGCAACAACTCAAAAATTAAGAAATACAGAGTAACGGTTCTTGTGCACTACACTCATCCTCAATGAAATCTATCTAACTATAAAGTTTCAAATTCATAGCTCTTATAGTCTAGGAGTTATGCTAAGTATTATGTATGAACACATTAACAAAGGGCAACAACTCCAAAACTATAAATAAATTAATAATAATAAATACTGCCAGTTTCACTCCAGGTGGCGCGCTAGTATTGACCTAGTTGTTAGTAAACAACATGGCCGCCAGAATAAGCGCAAACATTAAAAAAAAACTAAAATGGCAATTAGTTAACACTTCCAATTAATCTGATTATTGATAAAGCTATGTAATATCGAGCAACTCAGTATATATATGTTGTATATAGAATTATTTTTCTATGTAAACAAATAATATCTAAGTAGAAATACCTAAACGTTATATCCCAAGAATCTTGACAGGAACTTGAAGACCATCGTGAAAATTACGATATCACCAACTATGTACGAGTCGAAATCCTTCCTTGAATCTTTTTTTCCCACCAGTGTGACGATTTTAAATAGACTTCCTCCGATCCATTGTATAGGAACGTGTACATGATAGACACAAGCAATATAAATTGAATAAATTTAAAGCTTCAATCTTTCTTCTTCTTGAACTGACGCGGCTTTTTGAAAAAACGATGCCTCCGAGCCAATCAAAATCGTGCGCGAAGTCACGTTTCGAATTTGGCCAATCAGTGTGTAGCGTGACGTCAGCAATGCAATATTACGGAAACAACCGAGTAATTCCGATCTACGTTCTGACTTAAAAAAACGAAACTTTTTCTTATTATTTAACTAACGTTTCTCCCTTGAATAAATATTTATCCAGTCTTAGAGATCTGTTAATTTATACAATCACCTACTTCAAATTAGAATCATTAATAGTTAATTAACAATCAGATAAGCTGGGAAGAACGTGTCACACGTACAGTCAAGGTGTCAGCATATTTATGGCATCATTTAAAATATACACAGAAATTTGATTAGTTGACAGTTTGCTTCAAACAACGAACACCGACATGCGTAGCCTTATATGGCAAATCAATGTGTGATTTATTACGTGGTCAATTAATTAGCGAGTTTGTTTGATCAATTTAAACATTAATTTTTCAGCTGAACGGGAAGTGTTTATTTGTTTTGCTTTATTGTAAAAACCTCATATTTGCATGTTCTGTACATGTATTGATCGAGTGAATAAATGATGTGCTGTTCTGTTCTGTTCTAAAATATGTAAGATGCAATACTATGTCTTGGATTTTGTCTGGTGACGTACGTAATTTCATCTGTGTAGAAAATTATAATGGATCAGAATGGACGTACCGTCGTAATGATTCATGTAATAAAAAAACGTAGTTATATCATTATTTAGTATTGTTGACTTCATTGTATTCTTTAAATAATCTACAAAAACTAATGAATTTTAGTGAGGTATTTAATGATTGTATGTCAACATCACGTGTTGTGTAAACCTAAGTTTATGTACATTATTTGATTTAAAATTGGCATGTATGCATTTAGTTGTATATTTACAAGCAATCCAAGGCATCGATGTATTTAAATGTCTATTTGCGTAAATGAACTGAAATTAAGCATTGCGTGTATAGAAGGATCCGTACAGTACTATTTTTAACAGTGTAACACACATAAATAACACGTCTGACCTGAAGCTGCTAGACTGCTTAACACAGCAGGTGGTATACGACCCCATGCTGTTATTTCCGGTATCAATAAGGATCATGTCACACAGAATACGATTTTGACCACTTGCTTGTATCACGGACAGTTCGCATGTTGGCATAAATAGATTTTTTGTTTAAGTGAATTTTTTTTCTTAGTAATACAAATTTATACACACATGAATGTATGTAAGTCCTTGATACTTAATAGATTGGATTAAATTTTGATTTATTTGCCGGGAATACGAGACGATTTTCCGAAAATCTACAAATCTATCGATTGAATAAACGCCGATATACATGGTCGTTACGTACACGTATATTTCGGAAAATTAGCACAAACTTTTCCCAAAATTATCAGGTGGTGGAAAAGTATTTCGGCCCAGTGGAAACACTGTTTATGAAACGACTTTAAAGGATTTTAAGCTCACCTGAGCATGTGGTAAGATGAGTATTTAAATTACAATCAATGTCGACGTCCGTCGTCCACACCTGGAGGATTTCTTAACAAGTGTCACAGTTTTGATTGCATCTTCATAAAAGTTTTTCAGGAAGTTTGTCTCAGTGATATCATGAACCGGGTCAAACATGGGTCATCTGGGGTAAAAAACTAGGTCACCGGGGTAAAACCACAGGAACTATTTGATGATATTGTTGAGGTCATAGCTTTTTTTTTTTTGATTGTATTGTCAGAATATGTTGTCTTAGACAATTTTGAACATACGTCTTTTGGGGTCAAAAACTAGGTCACCGGGTCAAATCTCAGGAAAACCTTTATAACACTGTAATAGTTCATAATTTTGATCGGATCTTCACCAAACTTTGTAAGAATGTTTGTCATGCCGATGTCACGAAAAAATCTGAACGTACGTGTTTTGGGGTCAAAAACTAGGTCACCGGGTTAAATGTCGGGAAAGCCTTCATAACACTGTAGAGATCATGATTTTGATTGGATCTTCACCAAACCTTGTAAAAATGTTTGTCATAATGATGTTATCTTAAAGTTAGAATATACGTCATTTGGGGTCAAAAACTAGGTCACCGGGTCAAATCTCAGGAAAAGCTTCATAATACTGTAAAGATCATGACCTTGATTGGATCTTCACCAAACCTTTTAAGAATGTTTGTCATACTGATGTCATCTTAAAGTTTGAATATACGTCATTTGGGGTCAAAAACTAGGTCACCGGGTCAAATCTCAGGAAAACCTTTATAACACTGTAAGGTCATAATTTTTATTGGATCTTCACTCAACTTTGTAAGAATGTTTGTCATACTGATGTCATGAAAATTATTGAACATTGGTCATTTGGGGTCAAAAACTAGGTCACCAGGTCAAATCTCAGGAAAACCTTCATAACACTGTAGAGGTCATAATTTTGATTGGATCTTCACTCAACCTTGTAAGAATGTTTGTCATACTGAAAATGATTGAACATGGGTCATTTGGGGTCAAAAACTAGGTCACCGGGTCAAATTGCATGAGAAAAAAATGAATAAACTTTTGTCAATTGCAAAAGCTTCAACTGATAAATTGTAGAGTTCTTTTATTTATTGGATGTAAACTGCAGTGTAGATAGCAATTTCATACCAAAGTCCAAGTGCTTGACAGTTTATCAAAATATCATGTAAAAAAAGAATTGCATGTACTTGTAAGATCTATGAGAAAAGAATCAATGATTTATATTTCCTAACTAGTGATTTCTTTGGAATAATATATAAATTCATAATCATATTAGAATAATTATTTAATTGTGCAGGAAACATGACATCAAACCTGAATACACAGAAAATAGAACATTTTGGCCTCATTTTAAGTATTAAAAGTCAAGAAAATAACAGAGTTCTGAATAGTTACTTTTTAGTTACACCAAAAAATGACAAAGTCTAAAAGGCAGAAATATATATACTCTGAAAAAGACAGAGTTAAAAAAAGTTACACTTTAGTTACACCAAAGAATGGCTAAGTCCAAAAAGTTACAATTTAGTTACACTGGAAAAAGACAAAGTTAAAAAAAGTTACACTTTAGTTACACCATGAAATGACTAAGTTCAAAAAGTTACAATTTAGTTACACTTGAAAAAAACAGAGTTAAAAAAGTTACACTTTAGTTACACCATAAAATAACTAAGTCCAAAAAAGTTACAAATTAGTTATAACTTTTTTGTAACTCAATACCAAGTTACAAAAAAGTTACTCTTTAGTTACAGAAAAGTTATGCCTATGTGTAACTTTTTTCGGTATGGGTAAGGTCATTTACGGGACAGAGATTAAAACTTGCTTATATTTCTCATAATTATTTAATTTCCACAATATCAACTAACATAGTTTTTTATATGTGAATCCAATTGATGACTTTAAGTACAAGACAAATTCAGTTTCACACCTTTTTAACAGTTATTTAGGACTTTCTAGCACCAAACAAGTGTGCAGAGTTCCCCTAAACACTAATATCACAACGTTTTTCATTACTTTGAAATATTTTTATATTGTATCGTTGATATCGCATATCGCTAGTACCGTATCGCAATACGTATCGTATCGGCTGAGATCTGTATCGGGACAGCCCTAGTGTATTGTACATGTAAGTGTGTTGAATCAAGGCTCGGATCGGATCTTCACTTATCTGAGGATCCACAACCGTATAATTAGGGGTGGACCAAAGCATTAAAATAACAATGCATTGCGATCCTGAGTGTCCCAATAGTATGGATAGATAGCACAGTGTGAAAGACTCGATCCAATATTAATTATATCACTGATAGTCAGCTCAACTATCAATAGTTACAATACTTTCCTGCATATAAAGTTCATTATTAATTTAAAACAACTTATGTTATAAAAATAATTGTAAATAATACCACTCATCAAAGAGCCACAAAGGACCAATAAAGCAATTGTTAGACTGACCAGAAGCATATTATTACATACATTCTTCCATTGAACATGAAAATAACTTTAATATACCTGATAAAAGATAAATAGTTTTATTCACTGTGACCTGAACTTTATTTTCATTCTTAACAAATAGCCAGCATGCATGCACCCCTCATCTCGGCTATATTTGAGGAGGCTAATTTAGCATTGGTATGCCTAAGACCATTCTGTCAGTTTCTATGATTTTCCATCTAGATATAGGGTTATTAAAGTTAATTGTTTACATTCACAACAAATTGGCAGACCCGATGCAGTTTTTGAACTGAATTTTATTAATCTACAGTAAAACCCCGATTATCCCAAATCGTTTGGATCGAAAAATTACTTCGGATAATCCGGGGTTTCAGATAATCCAGGGTAAGGGAAATCTAGACAAACAAATGAAAATTAAGGGAGATCTGTGACAGACAACTCTGGATAGAGATTGACCCATACAGTAGCACATGTCATTTACAAAGCACATTAATTCATCGATAAAATGAAATCATGAAATGAAATATACACAGGATATAGAATAATCTGAGGTTTATTTACATTGAATTATATAGAGGGAAATTCGGGGCCGAAATTTCATTTAGGATAAGACCAGGTTTTCGGATAATCCGAGTTCGGATAATCGAGGTTTTACTGTATTTCTGTCCAATTCATTTAAATCGTTTCCACAAACATCATTCTCTGTGGTTTTCAAATCTTGGCAATAACTATTGCAATATCATCGCATTTAGTTTTGAGCAATACTAGCTATCACAATAGCACTTTCAGCAATAGCAATAGTATTGCAATAGTCAGAACTGGACCCAATATTCATGCTCCCCTGTCTAAAATTTTAATGCATTGATTAGATGCGATAAATGATATACCAATACGTTAACTATATGGATTATACACAAATATATCTGTGTAAAAAGGATAATACATAATTTTTAATAAGAATTCAGGATAAGTGATATAAATTGGCAACAATAGACTTGTAGTATCAAAATAAAATTGTGTGAAAATAATCTCATTAACATTGTATCATATTATTATAGTTAAAAGGAAGTGTTGTTGACCATCGGAATTGACAACTAGCTCTAGTTTGTTTGTATTTATTTTGGAGTACTCAAATTTAAGTTCTTTGGCATTATTAGATAATTGAATTATAATAACCAGTCTAAGGAATTAATCTTTTACTGTCCTAATTCAAATTATCAGAAATGAATTGTCACCGTCAAAAAAAGATTATCAATGACCTTACCATGTCAAAGCTGTATCTCCCTTACGCATTGACATATTAAAAATAACTTGGCATGATTGTTCATGAGACAAAGTGCAGTGCACAAGACCCAGGTCAGTAACTTCCATGGCAAGGTCACCCTTATATGTCAGATGTCAAAAAAGTATTGTAGACCTTGTCTGGACTGTATCTCTTTTAAGCATTGACATATTTGAAAATAACTTGGCATGATTGTTAAATATCATGAGACGGTGTGTCTCACTTAAGACCCAGGTCAAAAGCTCGAAGGCCGAGAGCCGTGATTTATGGTAAAACTTGACATAAACAAAAACACACCTGTATGTCAAATATGGGGTATATTTTTTATGTTTGCTCTGTAACTCTGTCATTCCTTGATGGATTTTGAAATTAATTGACAGAAATATTTACCATCATGAGATAATTTGTCATGAGCAAGAATCAGATTTGTAGGCTTAAGTTCAAGGTCACACTTAACGGTCAAACATCAAAAATGAGTATAACAGAGCTTGTCTGGGCTGTATCGCCCTTATGCATTGACATATAAATAATAAATATAAAAATAACTTGACATAATTGTTAAACACAATGAGACAGTGTACAGTCAAGATCACACTTTTGGGTCAAATGTATTTTCCCTGTCCAGGCTGTATCTTATGTATTTTGAAATTATTTGGCACAAATATTCTCTACAATCTGAGGATGTATCATGCGCAAGATTCTGGTCTGTAGGTTAAAGATCAAGGTCACATTTAGCAGTCGAATGTGTTTTCTGTACCTTGTATGTATAAATTGAAGCATATTGAAACAATTGTACAAAAATGTATGTATACTTCAATGAGACGTGTACTGGGCAACATCCAGGTCCACAGAAATAAGGTCAAGATCATGCACACTTTCAGGTTAAAAATATTTTCCTTGTCTGGGCTGTACCTTCTGTTTGCATTCAAGGATTTTGAAATAGCTTTGGGCATCTAGACAAGTGTTCTTATAAAGATGTATTCAATGCTTCTTTTCTTCAGTCCTTCAAGTAAGCAGGGTGTTTTCTTAACTGTACTTCCAATGGGCAAGTTACTTTGAACATCTCCTCGCCTCCAGCGAAAAGAGGATGCCCTATTTTTACACTAGAACACTTGAATACTTACACAGTTTTTGCCTATGACTATTCTCAATCCACCCTTGCCTAACAACTTTGACCTTGTTCAAATGTGCTATTTCTTGACAAGCATGCCACCAGGGGCATATATTATATGCGTTTATTGAATGCAGCATCTTGTTTAAGACTATACTAATGATTTAGTATACGACTAAACATTATTACATTTGTTGTTGCGATAATTGCATCTTCTGTTACAAAAACTAGAGATAACTTCATTGGTGCAAGTTCCTCTTCTGTCTCTGTTTCATGGCCAGTGTTTGTGCATGCACCATGGACCGTTTTATGAAGTAGAGATGAATATATTGTGTCTTGTATCTCTTAATGATGAGTTAATCTCTCTATTGATCTTTTGGAAAAAAGTTGTTTTTTTGAGAAAAAGCCAAAAAACAACAAAGAAAAGTATTTTTGGAAGGCTTGATATTTGCAAGGCTTATCAGTATTGGTTTTTGTCAAGCCTGGAAAAAATGGTATCATTCATATTGTTAAAATATTTGCTATTTGAACAATATCAAAAGTAAATATAACACCTTTCAATTCCTTTATCAGTGTATAACTTTGATAAACAATTTTCATATTGAGCAAAAGTTTGGAAATAAGAATTGCACTGAAAAACCATACCTTGTTTATGAAATTAACTTACTAATTGAAGGGGTCCTTGCAAAACCATACCTAACTACACTTCTGGTCAAAATTGAGTTAGAACCTTTTTAGCATAAGACAGACCATTTCCCACCTGATTTATAAACTCCCCTCTAGCCATGTATTCTTCAAAATGGTATTTTGTCAATACAAGATTGAACCTCCTCAACATATTGGACTTAGGTCATTTCTTGCACAAACTTGACACATCTGATGTTGTGAAAACCGTTTGCATGCATTAATTACCAAGTTACATTTTTCGCAATTTTTAGCACTAAATTGGTAAGATTTCCAGCTACATGTGTATATATATATTTTTTATGTTTAAATAATATCTATTTTACATAATTTTCTTATACTTTGCGCAAGCAACAGCACAAAATGATTTGAAATGGCAAAATATGTTGTTTTTTTGTATGATGGAGAAAGGTCTATAAGTCATGCATAAACAGATTTTCTATGACTTTTACAATCAATACTTTTAAAAATCTATATTACACAATTTATTGTTTTTCCATTGAAATAGATAGAAACTGCTTGGAAGCAAGATAGCATAATGTGTTTTATCAATGAATAAGTATTAATTAAGTCCCTATGCCACACAAAAATATATGGTGCCAGATGTTTGAATATTAAGGATGGTGCAGCCCCTTCCCAACTAATTCATTATCCATTATCCAGGTCTTTTAAATGGTATGTTTTAATAATTTATTCAGTATTTCAAGACTTTTAACAGTAATCAGAATTCATGAAGCTATTTTAATGCAGTTGCATAAATTATTCAAGTGAAAACGTAACTTGTGTTCTGTGTTAAGATGATAAAACGCTTTGATATTCGGTATTTATGGAAGGTTTTCAATCCTTAATTCCTTATTGAATAAATTGTAAATACAAGAAAAAGTTTGTAGGACATATCGAGCTTTACAGCTCTTAAATATGTCTTAAATGTATACCCTGACATGATTTTATTGACTTAGGACCTTTCTTGCATAACATTTTGTGACGAAAAACTGATTTTTTGCTATAACAATAGAATAAATACTGCAAAATATAGGAAACTTTGTAATATCTTTGCTTAAATAATATAGTTATCAATCTCTTGTAGCAATAATCTTTTGATATGACACACTTTTCCAAAGTTTTCCAAAAATGCGTTTTTCCAACATTTTTTGCTATTAAATGTAGTTAGGTATGGTTTTGCATGCAGCCCCTCAATTTTTGTTGCATAGCATACCTTCTAGTCATGCTGTTTCTGGATTCATAGAATCAAGTTTTGTCTTAATATTTGTGTGCAGAAAGTCTTTTATCATGCCTATATTCTACCTCATATTGATTTTGGGGAAAGTGTACAAGCTCCGAGGTTATAAAACATACTTTATATCGGTCTCTGAGCTCATGTCTCATATCTTGTCTTTTAATATTTCTAGGTTAATTGTGATCAAACAATTATTATATTATTGATACATTAGCCTGACAGGGTAATCAATCTAAAAATGGTTTTAAACATTAATCTGCTCTATCTTTTCAACCATAATACTTTGGGAAAGAAAATGAGATTTGAGCTCGGAGACTGTTCTTAAGTTTTATAACATCGGGGCCAAGTGAAGAACTCTTTTGTGAACCTAAGAGGATTTTATACAAGAAAGCTATATATATTAATTAATCCCTAAACAAAAGGTTTCCAGAATACATGTCATATATTTTCAAAGAAACATCAAATACAAATCTAAGATCACACACAGAGCAAATGCTGAACGTTCCTAAACCTACTCCAGACCAAAAATGTGGAATCCAATTCCTCTTAGTATTCAAACATCTGGAGCTGTTAACATGTTAAAATCTTCCTACTTATCATGGTGGCACTCTGGTGGGAGGTGTCCTATAATCTCAATGTAATATCAAAATTATGTTCCACTTGACACAAGTAGGTCTTGTGTAATAGTTGTGTATAAATATTAACATTTCATGTCCACGTGGAATTGAAAATTGGTCTTGCACCAAATGTGTTATCCACAATAAATAAAGTAGTTATTATTATTATTACTCTCATCCTCCATAAGCAACTGCCTACTTTCTCACATCAAGAGACATGGTTGATAGCAGGGCTTGAACCCACAACACTCTGAGAGGTTACAGTCTGAACCTAAAAAGTATAAAAATTGCAAGTACACTACGAATGAAGACATTGATAAAAAATATACAGTGAAACCGCCATAAACCTTCACCTCTCACCAATGATCACTTTGAATTCTCCTATGCATTTTTTAAATAAATGAACCTCCCACCACCGGTCGCCTCTGAACTCCGATTAGTGCAGATTAATGGTCAGTGGTAACGCATCATTGTTTATTAATTTTGAAGTGAGATTGTCAACACGCTCATTAAAGACATGTTTCTGCATTAAATAAACAAATAAACACTGACTTTGATTTATACTCAAATACCTTAAGAATAATCTCCCCTACCATAAAACAATATTAAATGCAAAACTATTGCTTTGTCACAGAGCTGACTAATACCCCAGCCGCCACTTAGACACTGAAATGTTATAATACACTATACAGCTGAGTTCAAGGGCACATAACTCTGGAATGAGTGGATCACTGGGCATGTAAATTGTGTCTTGCACATCTACATTTCATACTGATTATATATTTCAAGTTTCAATTCAATCTCTTGAAAAATGTGAAGGTAGTTGCTCCACAAACATTCATGAGCTAAGAATGCCATTGTACACTATATGACCTAGTTCAAGGGCACATAACTCTGGAATGAGTGAATCGCTGGGCATGAAAATTGTGTCTTGCACATCTACACTTTATGGTGGTAACATATATTATTTCAAGTTTCGTAGCAATTGCATACAGAATGTGGAAGTAGTTTGTACCACAAACTTGTGATATTGTATGCAGACTTTTGACTTGACTTGACGGACGGACCGACCAACAGACCAACAGAGTGACTCCAATAATAAAACTGCGAAATACAACCCTTTATACTCGTCAGCTGGTATAGTAAAGCAATTTGTTCGTAATGATTTAATAATTTTTTGCTTGCAACATGCACCTACTGTTTATTATAAGCATTTACTGTGAAATAATGTGACATTGATTTATCACTTCCAATAAACAAATCTTATAATGTGTACATCATTTCCAATTTGTAACTTATACTGGTTAGATCTATAGATACCAATCTATATTGATTTCCACTCTTATCAGCCTAACAGTCAATATATCCCTCTCAACAACAGTCAACTGCTTATAACAGCCAATCTGTTGACCACTGTAGAGAGGTTCCAATATATATATAATTATATATTGTAATTTCAATTTAACTCCATAAAGCAATTTCTATTGTCATTTCAAGCGATCTAATCATAAAATTCGTAATTTAACAGCTGATATGTTCCAGGGTCATTCAAATTCATAAAATTCATTAAGTGCTAATTGCACTTTAAAATAAAATTTGCTCTAATCTATGTCATAACTGAATAATTGTTTTAGTAATTGCCCTTACAACAATACATCAAAAGATGTGACCATGGTTTTAAAACTGCATAATTACATCCTATATAGAACAGTACTGTTCTGTTCTGTTCAATAACCACGCACCACAGAATGGTTACTAATAGTACAAAGTGTATATTGAATTATATTGAATTATATTATTGTATTTGTATATTTGTTTATGTTTATATAATACCACAGGAATGTGATATTGAATAAAAAAATAATTATATTAAAACTTTTAATATAATTATTTTTTTATTCAATATCACATTCCTGTGGTATTATATAAACATAAACAAATATACAAATACAATAATATAATTCAATATAATTCAATATACACTGTACTATTAGTAACCATTCTGTGGTGCGTGGTTATTGAACAGAACAGAACAGAACAGAACAGTACTGTTCTATATAGGATGTAATTATGCAGTTTTAAAACCATGGTATCAAAGAGATAAACCTTCTTTTACACATAAAACGCCCTAGGAAATTCAGGTAGCTCTATAATTTCATCACTACGCCGCCATCTTGCCATAATGTTTAGTCACGTGACCACGAGAGTCGCCCGCGCGAACCGGTAAGAAAGCAATGTCATGTGCTTTTAACCCCGCAGCATCTGTCAGCGGCAGCATCTGTTTACAAATATCTTATTTGTTTAAAAAGACTTCTTGAGGACCAATAAATAACTCATTACTACTTATAAACAATAATTACTCTTTGTTCAATGTATTTACTAAAAAAAGGAAATAAACAAACAAATACGAGAAAATCCCCAACCATCATGTATACGCATGTCATGTTTTCTAAGCGGTTCGCGCGAGTGACGTCATACGAGACCTCACGAAGCTGTTAAGTTTCATGGCGGATGAAAGTTGATGCAAATGCTATTTCGCATTGAAAGAAGCAAATTTGTTGACTGTATTGATATTTTAACTTTGTATAGGGTATAAAGCGATATAGTTAAATAATTGCTTTATCGATTTATGGCCAAGATTTATTTGAAAAAAGGTATTTGCGTATTTAAACGAGGCTACAATAATGTTTGTTATTCTGGTAAGGTTTCGTAACGGGTCTGATCCAAAACTTTAATGCCGCATAAAAAGCAAAAAATATTTAAAAAGCGGCTTTTAAAGTTTTGGAAGCCAGAACTAACAACATACGTGTATACATAGTATAACATACATAGGTTACATTTTACGTTTTTTTCATCCAGGCAGACGATTTTTTCTGCGATAGTATAACATATCATACTTATTGTATATAACTTGCGATACAATTATCAAATTGTGAGGATGTCCCAGACCAAGCAAGTTTACTCGTATATCCAAAAATCGCTTCTCAATTAGTTAATTACACAATCAACAATATACGTGTCAGTGTGTATAATGGTCCAAGGTCAGTGTCAATGAATTGTTAATTTGCTCAACTGTCGTATTTTTCGCACCTTTGGTCGACTGATTTATTGACAAGATAATACGCGCATATAGACTTCAAAGTTTCAAAAATGAAAATTTCGATTTTTCTATAGTTTATTATTATATTTTACTTGCTTCTTTCTATTTTTTTCGGTTAATCGATTAATGATTTAATAACCGGTTAATCGAACAAACGAACGGTTAATCGATTAACCGTTTACATCCCTAATTAAAAGACATCAGTCTATGCCCCCAAAAAAGTTGAGGATTTATGAGGGATGTAATTTAAGGGGCATATACGGTATTATTGAATGTCAGTTTCCTATAAATTGTATAAATATGTACATATGTTAGGGCTGTGGCAAGTATCCAAGTACTCGGGTAATTAAGAATCAAATTAAAAAAATCGAGTATGAATAATCGTCATTTCTAAGATTTGTGGTTCATGATCTTGTTTTTTAACAAATTAAATGTATTTTTTTTTTCTTAAAAATCCATTTTCTATGAATATGTATTGTCTCATCATGGACTTCATTTGTACTTTGTTTGCCAAGATGTCTAGTCAGTTCTTTAAATAATGATGCTATTATTGAATCAATTCATTGGAAGGGAATACATATAAATTTAAGCCATAGCACAATTTATATTGATTTACTTCATTATTCCTAAAAGAAAATTTAGCTGTAATCTGGACTGCAATTTTGAAGTTTTAGTTGGGTTACTTGATAACAAAAGATATGTGATTCAATTTGTGGATCGTGAATGTTGAATCGGATTGCCACTTACCCAACGATCCACAGCCCTAATATATGTATAACATGTTTATAACTGGTGTTTAAAGTAGATGTGAGTATAACAGATTGATGTATCATTATTAATACAAATTTGTATATATATGTGTGTAATGTAGTTGTTAAGTGTTTGTTTCTTTTAAGTTTTGGTATTTTTGTGTATTAAGCCATATTCGTGATCTATTATGTATATACATTGACCATATGCTTTGAATGCTGACTTTTGTAGAATAAAGAGATATTTTAATGCTTATCAAATGAAAACATACTTGATTGGATTTGTGAAACTGAGGTGCGAAAAGAGTTGTGTATAGGATAGATCACGAGTAACTGTTGTCTATGAAATTTGAGGCGAGTGACACATAGTAAGCGAGCCGTGAAATTTCATAGACAACAGTTACAAGAGATCTATCTGACTTAGACCACAGGTACATGTAATCTATTGTATATGAATACTATAAGTTTATATAATGGCTAACTGTGATCTACATGTTTTAGTTAACAGTCTTTATGTGCTGTGATTGGTCAGTTGTAGTCTGCTGTGGTCTAAGAAATACTTAATTGATCATCTGTATTAATTGTCGCATAAATTGCTATCACTTGATTATATCATGAAAACATGTGAATGTATCTTTAACAGAATACCAGTACTTTATTTCTCTAAGATTACATGGTAAATAATATTTATCCATCAAGGATCGAGAAGGACGTCATTGACCGACACGGTGGATATGTCTCCCCTTCTTCGACGACGCCATCAGTCTCCCTGACTGGAAGGCTTAGATGATAAATGGCTGGTCTCGTGCACGCTCTGATCGATGGACACTCCAGCGACGACGACATCAGTCTCCGTGTGATTATATGTCTGCACGCGTGACAGGTGAAGACGAGCTCACTATTCTCATGCAAGCACCATCATGCTGTTCCGCGTCTAATATATATATACTTCTTAACCTTTTTTTGTAATGCATAATCATTAAATAGAAATACAACTCTTTCACGTGTAAATAAAACAACATGACTTTATTGTATACATTATATATAAAAGCATCATATATTCAAGAGAACGACAAATGATTCCGCCATTCAGTGCGATTTAGCCCATTTATCAATGAACCTATTTTTGTTACAGTTTTATTCTAGTTACGATACTGACTTTTACATTGTATGTTCATACATAGCTATAGTCAAATGAATTCATTTTGAGCCGTCTGCGGTGCTCTAACACTAAATATATTCAAACTATAATTATCATAGAGCAAATTCTTGCAACATTTTATTATAACTACTCTCTATGACTGCTTCCTGGGTTCTGACCACCACTCGCGCCGAAAGCAGTGATTGTGATGGTTCATGTCAAAGTCAGCCACTGACGGGAATCGAAATAAAAATAATAATGAAATATAACTCCAAAAATAATATCTTCTAATAGCTCTCATGAACATAATGCTTAAATCAAAACAAAACAGACTGTTGATCAATCTTGAGAAAATGGTCCCTACATAAATTTACACATGCATGCACATTGTTAATTATTTTACCACGTTTCTATAAAGTGTGAAGTCGTTCTTTATGATCTTAGCATTTCAAAATTAAATACAGAACAGAACATATCTTTATTTAGACAAGGAAAAATAGTACATAGTCACAATGTACGCATAAATACAAATATAATAATATTCATGTGAAACAAAAGGGAAAAAGAAAATGTCAATATGACAATAATATGGAATTTTTTAAAACTTAAATTTGCATGATAGTAGCATAATTATGATAATAGAAATAATTTAAGCAAAAAAATTGGGGGTCACTGATCTCGTTTTTGAGTTATCTGCCCTTGAATGTTTGTTTATTTTAGGTAATTTCAAGGGCAGATAACTCATACATAAACCTCAAATTCCATGGTTTTACTTTTGGTTAATGGTTTTCATTTTATTCTTGGTAAAAAAAAAATTCAAGCAATTCCATCAAAGATTTACATTACCTTTTCGCAGTTGAAGTTAAGAGACTGAAAATTCTTCAAAATTTGGCCATATTTTAAGACAAAATATATTGGCATTGGTTTAGGCGAAGAAAGAAAAAAAAAACACTCTTTAATAATTCATGAAATATTTCATGATGACATGGAAAGAATTTGGCTACATAAAAATGAAAAATGATAAGGCATTGCTGGTGATCGAATTATCTGCCCTTGAAATGACCTAAAATAAGCAAAAAATCAAATTCAAGGGCAGATAGCTCAAAAACGAGATCAGTGACCCCCAATTTTTGTTTGCTTAAACTATTTCTGTTATATGCTATGATCATGCAAATTTAAAAAAATCATTGTTCAGTTTTCATTTTGCCTACTGCAGTATATATGTATATGTGAAAAATCTAGCGAACTGTACTGTAACAAACATCTTTAACAAACAAAATCCTTCATTATATAAATTTAAGGTACATAACCCCATAATAAGTAAATATGATTACACATTTATAAAAAATAAGTAAATAATATGCTTTAAAACTCATTTCAGGTTCTGTTGCGAGTCGTCATTACTTTGTGGCGAGTCTTTTTAAAAATGTTTCGAATCGTTTTGTGGCGAGTCGTTAATATACCAAACTGACTGCCTAACCATTTTAGGCGTTTGAAGTCTTTGTTGTTTCACTAAACATGGAGGTTGACACAGAAGAAAATACGTCTAGCAAATCTATTTGCGATCTCCCTGAAGAAGTTCTGGAGATAATTTTGATGAAAGTGTCTCCATACAACGATTTAAAAGCAGCAAGTCTTGTATGCCGGTCATGGCAACGCCTCGTTCAAGGTAATGTTCTACTGCCCGGTTGATCCGACGAGGTTGAAAAGAAATGAAATCTTTAATGGATCTAGAAATAGATGCATGTTTGCAATGAAAATGTAACTGTCAGTCTTAATTATCATTTTATACATCTTATTAACAGGTTTCATGTAGATTTCTAAATTGGGTCCGCTGTGAAGATGCCAAAAGCCTCATGAATGAATGATAATCATTTTAATTTAACTTCCAAGCACAAATTGGAATCCATAATTGCATTGTTCTTTTCACCTTTAGGGAAAAGTGGCAGGCCCCTCAGAAATAGCGAGAGTTGCATTTCAAGAGGAAAAAAATCTCAACCATGTGTACCTGTTCTCCAAGATTTAATAACCAATTGGTTATATCATAGAACAGATTGTTACAGACACAAAAACAGGGATGAGAATTTTCTGCTAATTGACATATTTCCGCTTTATTTAGAGCCTCCCAAATCAAAAGTAATTATACTCATAGGAGGAGGAAAATAATGCACCTGATGTGGGGCTCGAACCTGCGACCTGCTTGCAAGTCAGGTGCTCTACCAACTGAGCTAATTGGGCTGGTGAATATCCCAGCCAATTTACAATACAATAATGAATATATACCACACCGCTACATTCCTCCTTCCTTTTTATTCAAAGCAAATTAATTGTGACAACCACAGACTCTTTAAACTAACCCAGCCATTTGCTTCACCCTAGCTCTAGGATTCTAAAGCTAGTCACACACGGCATCAAATGCAATAAGAGGAAAATAATGTACCTGATGTGGGGCTCTAATTCGCTACCTCCTGCTTGCAAGTCAGATGCTCTGCCAACTGCATGAGCTTATCAAGCTGGTGAATATCCCAGCCAATTTATAATTCAATATACCACACCCCTACATTCCTCCTTTCTTTTTATTCAAAGTAAATTAATCATGACAACCACAGGCTCTTTAAACTAACCTAGCCATTTGCTTCATCCTAGCTCTAGGATTCCAAGGTTAGTCACACACAGCACCAAATGAAATAGGAGGAGGAAAATAATGTACCGTACCTGATGCGGGGCTCGAATCCGCAACCGCCTGCTTGCAAGTCAGATGCTCTACCAACTGAGCTTATCAGGCTGGTGAATATCCAAGCCAATTTATAATTCAATATACCACGTACACCCCTACTCTTTAAACTAACCCAGTCATTTGCTTCACCCTAGCTCTAGGATTCTAAGGCTAGTAACACAAGGCATCAAATGTAATAAGAGGAGGAAAATAATGTTCCCGATGCGGGGCTTGAATCTGTGGCCTCCTGCTTGCAAATCAGATGCTCTACCAACTGAGCTTATTGGGCTGGTGAATATCCCAGCCAATTTATAATACAATATTAACCACACCCCTACATTGAGATCGGAAAGGGGCCTATAGGCAATAGGCGCCAACCTTAACCCCAGGTCGTCTTGATCTTTTTCTCATTTGCCATTCTCATCCCTGATAGAAAGCTACCATATTTTCAGGTCGATTTCTTGAACTAAAATTAATTTTTTAGTGGGAATAAAAAGATACTTTTCAGCCAAGGCCTAAATTAGAAATATGTTTGTTTGCCCTTTACCGACCCTGAATTTTAGAAGAGGGTCGGTAGGTAGGAAAAAATATTTAATTTCTGAATTTGACCTTTACACTTCTATCTATTCATTTTATGTATTCTGCTACGGCAGTGCTACCACACAACCATTTATTGTGTGCTTTAATCAACCATAAACATGTACTCAATGCCTTAACACACATTATTGTTTTCCTTCATTACTTCAAATGATACCTACTAACTTTAAATGTTTATCGAAAGCAGCAAGTACATGCATATTTTCCCAAGTATAAAAATAAAGTTCTCCCAGATTTTGTAATAAAATCTTCTAAGTCGGCATGGTTTTTTCCGGTCGGTTGGTAAAGGGCAAACAAACTTGATTTTAATTTAAGCCAAAGGAATGGACCAAATTTTTGCCCGAAATTAGTCACAGAAAAACCTGCTGTAATAATGAAGTGTTGATTAATTAAGCCATTGCTTAGTCCATTTGCCTGTAAAGTTTAAAGGTTATTTATTATAAATATAATTATTGTTATAGTTGTACTACGAAAGCTGAAACAGATCTACATACATAGTGTATCTACATCTAAACTAGAGTGGTCATCCATACGTCCTGAAGTTGGTTCTCAGATCACTGAACGTTATTCTCACAGTTGTTGTTACTTCGATAAATCGTTGTATGTATTCGGGGGTTGTACAGCCACTAATACAACGCTAAATGACTTGTGGAGATTTGATCTGGCTTCTAGAGAATGGATTAGACCTCTTGCCATGGGTAAGTTGTTTTAAATCAATTAATAGTATTTATGGAATTAATAAGAGTAGTGCTTTTTTTCTGTGACTACTGGTATATCATTATTATGTGTAATTTCCAAAGTACATGTACAATATATATTGGCGGCCCCATTTGGAAATGACGTAACTTCAAAAACGTAACTTTTCAGGAGAAAGGAAAAACAATTTTACACTAAATGACATTCAAATATCATGTGACGTTTGACAGTCTTTCAATAAACCTTACTAACTGCAGAAGATCATTGAATGGAATCTCAAATAATATTTTTACGAGAATAATGTTCAGATACAGATAATGACAATAAATGAAGATTTGACCCTTCCAAAATGACGTTACTTCAAAAGAAAGAACATCTTTTAATGAAATACTTCAGATCGGACAAGACGTAACTACACCAAAAATGTGAAAATAACCTTAAATTTACTTGAACTTATTACCGTAATTCTACATAATTATGTACATCGGCATGGTGTTTGTCCTTTTAAAAAGCAACATTTCCGTTTGCAATGTACTGTTGAAAAGCAAAAACAACATTAGATTCTCATTTTTATTTAGCAAAGAATGCAACCTATAAAAATAACATAACAGTACTCGTTTAATGATAATAAATGCGAACATATTGAAGAAAACTAACCAACAGCTCTATATTACTCTTAAACTGACTTTGAAATACAGTTTCAACTTGTTTAGTTTACAAAACAGACTGTCAACTTTAAACAAGTCTGTAGTTACGACTTTTCCGTAAAAATTTTCAACAAATTGAGTTACGACTTTTCCTCAAGTGACAAATTTTACTGCTAATGCCATTCTATAAGCTAGCTGGATGGCTTTCTCACATGTGTGTGAAGTTTGTCTGATCCTGTGTAAAATTTGAACTCATCAGCATTGAAGATAATTTAGTGATAAAAAACTGTTTATAAGTCATATTTTGAATCAGGCTGAAAATAAAAATAAGTTTGTTTGGAGTGCTCAGCTCTGACTCAGAATTTTAGCACTGTGTAGGCTAATTAATAGGGATTTTTTTTTACAGTATAACATACCCGGTAAGTAAAAAAAAATTCCCAAAAATATTTGATTTTATGCATTTGCTAGGGTTTTCGTGAGTAGGTAAGAGCTCTCCAAGCAAACTTATTTTTATTTTCAGCCTTATGTTCACAATTGAGTAACCCTTCAGTTTATTAGTTCTGAGTGATAGTATTTTAAATGAAGTAAAATGAAATAGTTTTATATTTAGTATAAACAATTATTCAGGTACTTACCCGTCTCCCAAAGCTTTAGCCAGTATGGTAGTGTATCAAGATAAACTTGTATTGTATGGAGGTTGGAGTCATCCTACACCATTTCCTTTACATCAGGTATGTTATGTTTGTATTGTTGTTATAAGAAATATAAAACATATCTTTATCAAATGTCATATTTCAAGACTGACATGGGTCTGAAATTAAGCCCCATTCCCCTGTCCGTATTTTTTTCTTTTTAACCTATTGGCAATTCACTTAAAATGAAATACAAGGGTTGTGTATTATTTGTCTTATTTTTCCCTGAAGATGCTATTTACTTCTTCTGGAGTGCACTGCTGCCACTTTTCTTTTAAGATGAAGAGCTGTTTTTTATGTATGGTCAATTATTTAATGCCATTTTTTTACTTATTTATTATTGACATTATTATACCCCTGCAAAAGAAGTTTGAGAGGGGGTATATTGGAGTTACTCTGTTGGTCCGTCCGTCTGCGTACAAGTTTGTGGAGTGAACTACTTCCACATTCTTTAAGCAATTTACTCATTGCAGAGTTATGTCCCCTTGAAATTAGCTGTATAGTGTACCATTGTATTATTGGTGTCAAAGTGCCGGTGGGGGATTAGTCACCTCTGTGACAGCTCTAGATATGGATAGCTTTTACTTTATTAAAACTTGGTTTTATGTTTCTGTACTCAATTACATTTTTGTATCTTAACTAATTAATGCCATTATGGTTGTTACAAATGCTATATGATGGATCACTGTATATAGTGACTAATTTTAAAGATTGATTTATCATTCCTTTATTGTAGGCAGCCAGATTTTTCTCAGAACTACATGTATACAAACCAGCAACAAATCGTTGGTCCCATTTAACAACACTATCACAACAAAGTCCTGTTGCTGGACATTCTGCTTCTGTTGTTGGTGATAGAATGGTCGTGTTTGGAGGTTCACAGGTGCCTGCTGTCAGGTATTGTCTTAGTTTTACTGTATCCAAGTACTTAATCAAAAAATTATACTATTCATGATTATCGTTATATATCATACTATTGCTTTTATCAACCAGGTTTTCACAAAGTGACACCTGGTTATTAGAATGCCGAATACGGCATGCCGGCTGGCGGGCGTCAAACAGGTGGTGACCGGTCAATAACTTTTGTTCGTATTGACCAATGTTGACTAAACTTGGTATTTAGCACCCTTGAATGAAAACTTTCTTTGGGATCGTATTTGGGATCTGTGGGGGTCATGGTCACTGTTACTAAGAATAATAAATCAGTTTCCGGTGAATTACTTAATTAAGGATTAAGATATTGCGATGAAATTTGTGTGTAGTTAGCTTACATTGAAACCAAGCTTGGGATTGCACTCTATGCCAATAGGGTAAAGGTCACTGTTAACTTATTAGCCATACTAGAAACTGAACCACTGATGAACCCTTAGCGCAGAATACTAGAGTGCTGTGGTATTTAAGCCTTGGAAAACCTGGTTTCGTGGCATTGCCGTCTTTCTTGTTATGTCTGAGTGGAATCCAACTTGATTGCCATGGCAGCTATTGAATCACCTATTGTTCTTCTGTTCAATGTATGTATTGTGTACATTTGTTGGGAACAGTGATTGAATACACTTATTGTGTACATGGACTGAGTATTTCTGCATTGTACATTGAGTACTCATATTGTGTACATTGAATACTCCTATTGTGTATATTGAGTGCTCCTATTGTGTAAATTGATTGTATGCATTGATTACATCTATTGTGTACATTGCATACTCCTATTGTGTATATATTGTCTACTTCTACTCCTATTGCATATTATGAATACACAAATCAGTTTAATAGACTGATTTGAAAATATATTGTTTTAAAAGAATATAGTGTGCTGTCATGTGTACAAATTTACCCCTTTATCTTAATTAAATTACAGACTGAGTTTAAATCTGTTTTTTAGGACCAATGAAGTCTTATATTTTGACTTCATTGAAGAAGCTTGGAAGGTACCAAGAATTGCTGGGAACACCAAACCTGTTCCAAGATATGGTCAAACACAGGTAAAAGTTTGATTTATTTTTTATTAAAAATAAATGCTTGAGTTGTGACAAATTGAGTCTACAAAAACAATATGCTAACTCAATAACTGTTCTATATGTGCTGTTAACTTTTTTTATCCATTTCTATTGACTATTTATTACATCTCTTATGTATGTTGGACATCTTGAAAGATTTTGTTACTTATCTATTTAGGTGATTGTAATGCCTGAGCATCAGTTAAGCTTTGAATATTTGAACCTTTGTTAAATATTAATTCTAATTTGTATGTACCTGGTAAACACTCTTTTTGTTTGAATAAGATGTATTTGTTGTCTCAGTATTTCACCATTAGAAACCATAAGGTAGGTTCTTAAAATGTAGTCAGTTATTTAACTGTTTACACCAGTTTTTTCTATGACCTTTCATTTTGTACTTTGCCTTTTTTCTAGGTGACTTTGGATGATTCTCATGTACTGATCTTAGGAGGATGTGGTGGCAGCTTGAATAGGGTATGTGTTTTACAATATAGTATACTGGGTAATACTACCCACTTATTGGTTATATAACAGGGCCATAGCAGGTGGGGGCTTAGGGGCCTTAGCCCAAAAATAGTATAGGTTGTAATGGTAATAAGAAGCGGCTATAAATAATTGTAGCCCCATTTTGTCAGTCACAATTTATGAATAACACCTCCCCCCCCCCATCTGAAATTGCTTCCAATAAGCCTGTATAATGCTATTTTTTCTCTTAAATCACCAAAGTTGCAAACTTCTGTTTGTTTTTAAGTCAGGGTTATGCTTCAAGAAAAATGCAGCAAGTTTAATGCAACATATTTTAAAATTTAATGTGAACATATAGTGATATATATGCGAAACAAATTATTATGTTCAATTAAAGGGAAGTAACCCTTCTTTACATTGACACATATGTTTCCTCCCTGTATTTGTTTTCATAAAAATTAATTCAAGGATATTTCTTAATTTATGATAAATGTCTTAAAAGGACTGTCAATTATAATTATCTGGTCACACTGTTTGATAGTAATAATGGTAAAAAAATAAAAAGTCTTTGAAATAGGTATTATTAATTTATTTACTTCATTGATTACATCTTAGCTAAGCTAATATCTATGATGCTTGTGACATTGCAGAAAATTATCAACAAATGTAATGTATATATGAATAACACAGAAGTATGTATTGGGTCTTCAATCGTGAAAAGCGTGTCATGTGACCCTGGTTTTAAGTGTAACGTTAAACCTCAGCAAAAAAAATTCAGATAATGAAATTTGTAAGTTTTTATCTAAATGATTTTGTGCTTACAAATTTAAGTTTAGTCCCAACCCCTAGTTGGTGCTTATTTTTGATGTTGAAAATTTAATTTAACCCCTTTTTTACCTTGTTTCAGTAATATGTAGAAACCATTTTAGTACATACAGTTTATTTTTGATTCAGGTATTAACTGATTGCTGGTTACTAACTATTGGAGAAACAGAATGGTACTGGGAACAAATCGAAGTTGAGAATCCAGAATATGCCGGGCTTCAGCTCTGGTGCCATAGTGCTTGCAAGGTGATAGTTTTTATTGCTTTCACATATTAATAATTTATATACTAACACAAAAAAAGAATGTGAGCCCTTTTTGTATTGGGCAAAACTTTTTATGCCCCCGTATTGATAGATTATGGGCATATTGTTTTTGGACTGTCTGTCTGTTTGTACCAAACTTTAACCTTGCCTATAAATTCAAATACCTGCCTCTGTGGTCGAGTTGTTAAGGTCGCTGACTTCAAATCAATGTAACCTCTCACTGATTTGAGAGTTGTGGGTTCGAGCCCAGCTACCGACCATGTCTCTTTATGTGAGAAAGTAGGCAGTTGCTTACGAAGGATGGAGTCTAGTACTGGTTCTTCTCAGGAACGATGCTTAGGTGAACTGTCCACCTCATATGACTCTGACTGTTGAAAGGGGTGTAAAACATGATGAAACAAACAAACAAACATATAAATTGAAATACAGATTATCATTGTTGGTTACTTTTTTTCACTGGTGTTTAAATGTCTCGCCAACATCTAGTGTTGTTAGATGGATAACAACACCTAGAGTAAACCCTGATATCACTAACAAGCTTCTATAAGGCAGCTGGACAGCTTCCTCATTATGTGAAGTTAAGTCTTTGTTGGTTTTGATGGTGACTCATTATTTGATCTTTTTTGACAATCTGTAATTTTTTCTATATCAAAAGTGTATTGATACAAGCTGATTAGTACTTTTTGAACATCCATCATTTAACATATAGAAAATCTGTATTTTGACCAGTGATTCTTGTGTGATTGATTTTACAAATATGAACCTGACACATTCTGTTATTTTTTTCAGGTTTCAAACATGATAGTTGCTTTAAGCAAACCTAGTAAGCCACCTCAGAAAGCTGAGAACAAATCTAGTCCTAAGACTTCCAAACCTCTCACTAACAATAGAGTATGGGTACCACCCAGAGAGAATGTAACTCATAAACCTGCAATATCAGCCAATGGGGGTGCTTGTAACACAGTGTCTGAAAATATGTACCAATCAGAACGCTTGTCTCATCATGCTAATTCACCTAGTGTGAACAGTGATGCATCGAGTATTTCAAATGAAAATAACCAATCAGGGTGTGTGAAAATGTCATGTGATCAATCGCACACGGAGGAGCCAACTCCTGGGACATCCAACCTTAGACCAGGATTGCCAAGTGTTAGACCTAATGCCATGAGTAATAGACAGAAACAACTTGAAGCTTTATTGAAATATGAGAAAAGATTTAGACAACCAGAAGTTCCTGGACCATCTGGACTTTCACAAAACCGCCATAATATCAGACAACCGAAGTCTGTAACACCAAGCCATCCCGGGCAGCGTATGACTCCGCATGTGTTAGACATTTCTAAAGTGTTAGAGTGTAAAACGGTTTCATGGATGAAATTTGACAATGACATTACATACGGTGCTCCAGATGAAACAATATTTTTTTCTCTTGTTGAAGGTCGTGGAGAGATTCTGATGTTTGGTGGCATAGATAAAGATATTCAGTCATTACAAAGTGGTCATGATCAATCACGTCCTGTCAATAATACTCTCCACATT
Organism: Lutraria lutraria; assembly: GCA_964023205.1. Lineage (NCBI taxonomy): Eukaryota > Metazoa > Mollusca > Bivalvia > Venerida > Mactridae > Lutraria > Lutraria lutraria. The sequence continues at coordinate 16,288,769 of OZ026847.1, forward strand.
TTAAAACCAATACAAAACATATTATAATTCAATTATATAATCATTAATGGTCATTATATTAGAATCTCATTGTTTTTTATATCAATAATGCTTTTGATAGTATTATGTGATAGCTTTATTCTGTATTTTTACCTAAATAGTTATAACATAATTCATAATATTTCAATTTATGTGTTATTTTTACTCTCAAGTACAATTATTTGTTTTTATCACATACCCGCTCAGTAAAAACGATATGACACAGCCGTACATATAATATGCACATCAGCCGATTCACATGAATTTATTCCAACGCTGTTTGTCAACAAAATTTATGATTTCACAGGAGTAATGCTGAATTGATTTTAACAATTTGAGTAAGCCAAGACACTGTTTATATCGTTAGATTTGTTCACATATTTATCATTTATGATGTTTCATAATGGAACTATTTTTTGTGCTCCTGATTAGCCTTATTACACATGTGTCACTCTTTTGTTAATAGTAGCAGTGTCAAAGAGGTATGTTGGTTTTCAGGGTATGTGATAAAAAGAATATTAAATTTGTGTAGATTCGGTCTTGAATTTATTGAATTTGTTATATATCCTCTATAAATTGTTTTTTTACTCCCTCTTTTCAACAATCAAGAGTCACAGTTCACCTAACCATCGTTCCTGGGAAGAACCACTACTAGACTCCCAAACTCCGTAAGCAAGTGCCTACTATCTCACCCAGAGATGTGGTCGATAGTGGGGCTCGAACCGGCTCTCTAGTACAATTAATTCTTATAGTCAACATGATGATACCGTTCATGTATCTATGTCATAAGTTCTGTTATTCGAAATCGAACAAACTAATCAGTTTGTACTAAGCTCCTTACAATAATTTGCCTACAATTTTAAAAAAGGTACAAGCTTTGCTTAAACACTTAAATGGCATTTTAAATTAAATGAACATTTAATTCTTTGTAAGGCTAAAACTGTATCAAACTCAAGACTATAGATTCTAACTGTCGTGTTATTTATGAATGGAATTTCTTTATTATACAGAAGCGATATCTATTCCTGTTAGAAATATTTTGATACGTTTCAACTAAGTATGTAGGCAAACCACTAATTGTCTATTGACTAGCATACATGTTCAATTTTACGTACAGCTGTCATAGTGGTTTTAATTGATTGTTAATTACCTAGACTGTGATAGTAAGTGATTGATTTAGCTGAATTTGTATGGTTGATACCACAAATATTGATTTTACATTGAAAAGATTGTTGACAAAGTTTCATATATTAAATAAATATGTTTATACAAATTATGAACTTCTAGATGTGGAAACATTTATTTAAACTTTAATCAGTATTTTCTTTGGTTATGAACGATTTATGTCTGAAATCTTTAAACCTCTGTAAAACCGAGGTCTATCTGTTTCCACCTGCTTCAACTTGCACTGTGTATTCATCTTTAAAGGAAAGTTAGCATGGCCCTCAGGAAGAGGGAGCCTTGATGGAAAATAACTAGACAAGGCATACATGTCCTCATAACACCTAATTGCCAATGTTTTTAACTTTGATGATAACAAACAAGCTATCCTACTGGTCAATTTTGTAATCTTTTTTATAAGATGCACCATATGTAGTACAAATTTTAACTGAAAGGGAAATTTCAATAGATTTTGGGGAACAGCATACTCTTTAGACTGGTGAATGGGGCTTAATTTCAATCCCAAACCAATCCACACAAAACATTGACTTACCTGATTATAATAAAAATAAATTCCTTATATAGGTAAAAGTTAAAGTTAACCCCATTTTTATGCACAAAATTTATTTTCAGCACCATAGACTACCATAGACGAGTGCTTGCAAGGAAACTATTTTAGATGGGTCATGCATTGTATTCCAATTCAGTTCCGAGGCATTGATTCCCTGTTATGTTGTATGATGGGATATACATAGCATTGAGTAAGAACAGAAATATTGAAATATTTGGTTTAAAAGTATGGGTCTGGGTTCAGTCTAGTGGATAGTCAGTAATTTATGGTGCATGTTCAGGGAAGACTGCTTACATGCTGTCAGTCTAGTCAACACTAGCTTCTCACTGTTATAATTACAAATTACATCAAAGACATAATTTCACATTTTAAGAAACTGTTCAGCTAATTTAAAGAAGGTTGGGTATACATGGGGTCTTCCTTGACTGTTAAAACTTAAAGTTGCCGAATGATACTGACTATCAATGCAACTTTAAAACCCAGGAAAAACTCTGTGATTTGAGCAACTTAAAGAGTCTAGCATTCTTTGTTTGTCTTGGCTTTACAAACTTTTAAAATAAATTATAACACTTGAGTTATAAATGACCGTGGTTGTTGATGCAACATTTAACATATAAACATACCAAGGCACTTCTACTGATTGTACTTTATAACATACTGAATGTAAGTTCATATGAATGAGAAATAAACTGAAATAATATTTAGTGGTTTAAGACTTTAAATTGACAGCTGAATAACATGTCCACCATTTTAACTGCCTAGGGACATCTGTTTTATATGAATGTGAATCTTTAAGTGAACTGAGCTGTGGTTTTGAAAATAAGTTCCTGTATATATTGTTGGGAAAATCAATATTACACATTGTATCTGTTTCACTAAATGTAATATATACTTTGATAATTTCACTAATCATAGTATATTACTGACTCTAATTGCTAATCGCCTATCTTATAAGCCTCCATTCATGAAAGAACCAAAAGTAGATAAACTGATTCTTACGTTTTACAATACTTCCAATCAATTCTATACATTATGAGATCGGGTATAAACAGTTACTATAGGATTTATTATTCTACAAGACCAACTGTTGACCAATCAAGTGTGCGCAATGATTTTATTCCAGTATTATAAAATACGAGATTGACGTTCAGTTTCAAATTCGTTTCAGTGTGAATTAGATTGATAATTTATTGTCAAATCAAAGTAAAGCACAAACTTCTGGTATTCAAGTTTAAGTTATTGTCAAACTATCAAGCAGTCAAACACTCAAGATTTTCCACTACTGCTAGAGGCTATGAACATTAGTTATTAGGCAGTGTATTAAATACACGTACATGCATATACGTAGAAACCCCACCCCACGCCAATATAATTGAAAAACATCGAACAAGTTAATAGACGTTAATTCTACGTCTGATTTAGATCAAACAATGGCTCACAGCCAATGTCCAACAGAACACGAAACCAAGTAGAATTAGACACAGTCTGAAACTCTGCATTTTTTTTTTGCCGTTTGAGCTAAGTAAAATAATTTTAATACTGACTGCTTATTTGGTTATGTCAAATTGACCAAGGACTGCAATGTATATTGCATCGTTATACACATGCATCTAGTCCATGATTTGACCATACGTCATAGGTTTCAAAAATGTTTCTATCATTTCTCATCATTATTAATCATAAATACGTCTGAAAATTCATAATTCTTTAGATTTCTTAGGCGCAACTAAGATATTTTCTTATACATATATGAATGACAACGTCATCAAAAGTTCATAACTTCGATGTAACGTGACGCATGATCTTCACTAAAACTGACCAATTCTAGGGACTCCCCAACATAGTCCAGCTATATACATCAAACTTTTGACGTATCATATGGCTTCAGGTGATCGAAAAACAGCGAAGTTTAAATGTCATTAGATATTCGAAAATTACTATACTGACCAAATATGTTAATGAGTTTCCTTCTAGCTATTCGTAGGTGATGAATTTTCAATGACTAATTAATTAGTCCTGAACTATTAACGGAAGTGCGCATACAAATATACACACACTTTGCAGTCGCTCGCAATTTATGTAAACATACAGCCGTGCGTAGCACACACAAGTTTGCTGCTTATTGTAGAAAACACAGAAGATATATGAAAAACATTTTTTATGCAGCTCGCTTATATAACGAGGTGTCCTGTTGCAAACATTGCTTAAAATAACGGATTTTATCTATTCACTTTTTCAAAGTGATTTTAATAATTGAGAAGAAAACTATTTTATTTATAATTATGGATTTAGGACGTGTTAATATCTTAACGGTGATTATAGGTACGTACAAAAATAATCTACTTCTTGTTGCCCAATATTTAATTAAACATCATTTGGGTATTCATATGTCTGTTTAAATGATCACAAATTCTATTGTAAAGTAGATCAACATATATTGGTGTTTTAAATGACATTCTTGAAAGTTTTTGGTACCTGATTGTGTTTTTCGAAGGCTTTGAATTGTTAGAAATGTATCCTGGAATGTTAGTATTTAATGGATAGTTTCGCTTCTGTTCAGCTCTTTAACATAACAAGATAAATGTACAAGTACTTATTGTATACTGCTAATAAATGCTATTTTGGTGGAATTATCGTCAAAATAAAGGTATTCCTTCGGAAATCTTGCTTCAGGAATAAGAAATATCTCATTGTTAAAGTCTTGACAGTAGAAAATAATGCGACATCATTGCAGCGTACATTTTCCGTCCAGTTTTATTCTATGCGTGGAATATACTTCCTTACAGTTGTTTGTATCGATATTTAAGGTGCTGCTTTAGTTTTATCAAATACTTGGGCTCAGAATTTCCCACAGCCGCAGAGTCCACAATTTAATCAACCGATGCAGCCACAACCTCTACCCCAGCCAAATGTCCCTCAGAATACACAGTTTAACCAACCAGCCCAGCCGTCCAATCAGAACTTTCAACCAGCTCAGCCGCCCAATCAGAACTTTCAACCGGCCCAGCCGTCCAATCAGAACTTTCAACCGGCCGCTGTGCCCAATCAGAACACACCTCAGCAACAAGCCCAGCCCACTGGAAGACCATTGTCTGCAGATGAACAAAGTCAACTTACTTGTGCTCAGGTAGGCATCGTGAAAATAAGTCACTATAACTTCTAAAATATCAAACCTGTGAAAGAGCTTAATATCCAAAGCGTTTATCGTAAGCTGGTTTGGCTTTTATATCTAAGGATTCATTGTCCGAGTTAGGTTACTGGTAACATGATAAAATGTCTTACTCATTTATGAGCTCTGTATCAAATTAGACCAACTGTACGAGATACTTTCTTAAATTGATCTCCATGCTTTAAGATCAGGCCCGAGGTTATACAATTTGAGGACAATCTCTCAGTTCAAATCTCAATTCCTTTCATAAAAGTATCATAGTAGCTGATTGATGTTTAAATACATACCCAGATCAGTTATGCTTTCAGGCTAATGTATCAATAAGATCACTATTGCCTGGTCAAAATTAACTTAAAAACATTAAAATACCTGATTTGAGCTCGGAGATCGATCTAAAGTTTTATAACCTTGGGGCGAAGATATTGATTGCAACGAGTTGTCGTTTAAAGATAATTATAGACAAACCGATGCATTTGTATTCTAATTCTTTCTTAAAGGCTGGGCGTTCAGCAGTCTCTCAATGTTTCCAACAGAACGGAGGATTTCAGATGTTGACAGTAATTGCATTGTTGTCTAATGGAACCCAGGGACAACTTCCCCAAAATTCCGAGCAAGTAAAACAAAACCTCTGCGAGTAAGTTACTTACCGTCTTATACTTGCACCAGCATACTGTTTTTATGCCAACATTTATTACATAAATTTAGTAGTTTTTGAACCACGAAGAAACTTGTTTATGCTAAAATACTTTTTTTGTAACCCGCAAAGGTAAGACTTACAAAGGCGTATTAATCGCGAGTTATAATTTGCATAAGTCGATGTTCTTGTCAATGTGTTCAAAAGTGGTGACTGCGTCATTTGTTATAAATGAATTTATTCAGTATTCTGTCTATTTTCATACTCTGCTTTTCTTATATCAAAGTCATTTATATTACAGCGCCCATTCGAGAATAGTTGCCTGTGTGTTCAATGGTATCAGACGATTCAATGGTACAGACCAGTGCAGCACACTCGCAGCTTTTGTCAGACTTGAACAAGAAACTGTAGGATTGTTGAATGGCGTACAGCAAATGTGTGGTAAAGGTCTGATGCCAAAGGTCACACCATGCATGCAAAGGTTAAGCTTTGATATGATGAAGTGTTACGAAGAAGCCGGGCTTAATGCTGAATTGTTTTCACCACGTGGGTCACGTATGGAGGGCGCCATTATTGGTGACAATAGAGAAATTGCCAAGATGTTTTGCAGGTATTGCTCAATCTCGTTATTGATACATATTTAAAACAAGTAATGTATCTCTTAATATCAACAGCATGCACGTACGACGTTCTATGAGTAAAACACAATCAACGTAAATGAGAAGAGAACAACTGATAACATACCACATATTTTCTTAATCTTCTGGGACATCACAAATGATGAAGTATATAATGGAAAGGTAGAGAATAAGATAAAAAAAGATGCTGGGAAGAATTGAAATCAATCAGGAATACATACGAGTTATTGTGCATACCATTGCCTTCATTTGTAAAGTACACCAAAGTTATAAATGTCTATGTAAAAAAATGTTGTAAACTCCTTGTGCTTTATTACAGCAAGAAAGACAAACTCTACGCCTGTCAAAACCGTGTATTGAACAGTTGTAGCGGAGCTAGAAGATTACAAGTGTTAAGTGGTAATGACCAAGCCTCGATGCAATCAGGGACTGATATTCTTTGTAAAGATGTTGATGGTGGGTACACAATTTTTATTGGTTTATTGCCTAATACTGGCGTCAGAAACGAAAGTTAAATAAAAATATTAAAATCATTGTAAACGTGGTTTTGAGTCTTATTAAGCTTGAACATTCTTCCCGTTCAAGTCTTTTCAGATTTTGGGTCGATCAAATGTTTTATACATCATTTAAAATCTCTTTAATCGAAACAGACTAATTTAAGGTTAATTTTAAGCATTCGTGTGCATTTTCCTTATTAATTATGAATAGTAATCATGTTATGTTTTGATCTAATATGACATGCTATAATTGTGTTTGAACTATGGTGAAAGGTGTTTTTTAAAAGTCAAGCTCTTTATAAGTACATGTATTACAAACAAGGTTCAATTTTTGTATCGCCATTGTGAAACTTTCTTATATAATTGAAACTAGTTCATGTGTTTATGTCTTTTTGTAGTGTACGTAAGTGGTCTGGTTTGTTTTCAATCTCCACCGAAGAAGGTAGAAACATGTGCAGCCAGTCTGATACAAAAAATGACAGAGGTCACTATTAAACAAATTAAGGATAACCTTGACACTGATGCTTTCTTCCAGGATTATTGCAAGTAAGTAGATGCATTTTATTAATGCTTTTGTAACTGATTTCCATCTGGAACGAAAAGTCGAATATTGGCAATGTAGGGTAATCGATGAATCTTATACAATTACTAGGTGTGTCCATTGGTTTGTGTTTCCGATATTGTTACTTTGATCCAATTCCATTGGCATTAGCCTATGATATGGTACAATGTTTGTCAATTCTTTGAATTGTGCCCGACCTTACAGTGAGACAGACTGAACAAATTTTATTTGTATTACAGAGTACGTATTGCAAACCTGGATTGTGACAGCAAAGCTTGGGGCGAGAGTTGTGATCGTGTAGCTGTGGGACTGAAAACCGAGTATCAATGTAACTTACTTCCGGAGAAGTGTAAGACGAATCCACAAATTAGCGATTTGTACAAGAGCGCATGCGCAGAATCTGCATTCGCACGTGAACTACGGAGCACAGATTCAGGAGCAGGTTCAGTTTTCTATGGAATATCATCCGTTTTAGCAACAATATTAGCGTTTTCAGTTTTGGTACTGTAAATTACAACACAGACAATAAGACAAGCCGCCAAAATTACCATATCTATTATCATTATCGTGTAACCAATGGTTTACTTTTGTATATAGAAGTACATTTATCATTATCAACGATGTGAAATGGCCCAGCTACAAGTCATTGTTGCCATAACAAAGACTTAGTAGCCTCATTTGATCGAACAGTTGTAAGCTAATCATGGCGATAGCATCGTTAGCAATCTATGTGGAAACAAAGACGGTGTTGTTTTTCAAACCCTTAATGTGAGGAAGTGACTCCTGTCCTATTTTCACATGCAATATCAATTCAAACAAAGCCTATTACTACTAGTATCATATGACAATTTTAGAATAATAACCATTTCATTTGTATACTAGTATGTAAGTATTGCTTTGGCGATACACAAATCTGGAAAAATTCACAGACGTTAATTTACACCGAACTGCTTGTGGCTAGATGCTTCTTTTGATGAAACTTAGGTGCGAATCTTGTATCGTAAAATGGGCAATATCAAGTCTAGCTCTTTGAATGGCGCGTAATCAGATGCCTGATTTGTATACGGTCCTTCACACACACCAGAGCTGTCATACTGTTTACAGACAACTAATGTTCTATAATAATGAACATATAACTTTGTTGGTGATGTTTCTCACACAAGTACGGGTAGATACATTTATAGAATATTGTTTTCATTACGTTCATGTTCATACATTGTCTTTCATCTTATATGTTATAAAAATGAGACAGAAAATAATTAATTGGTACAATTGTTTATAATAAAATATTTCCACACTATGTTGTTTGTGTTATGTACAATACAACCTTTGCAAAGCAAGTCCCTTTGGAAGTAGCAAAATATGTTGCTGCCGAGAGATTATTACTCTAGAGAGGTTATATTAATAATTAAATCGTGCAGTGGGAAAAATCATGATGTTGTTGAAGGGAGGTTGCTGCTCAAGAGAGAGCCGTCCTGGAGAGGTTGTTCTGTAGGCTTACTGTTAGATGAAAGCCGAAACCGATAAATGCGTAGAGTTCCGGGGGAATTCATTATATCGCACTCTGGACAGTATTTGACTTTTATTTGACTAAATTACTGCTTTTGATATAAAAGTTCATATCAATTATTCAAGTGCTTGAAAAATAATCAGTTGATGAAAGGAGATTTAAAGTAGTTTACTCAAAGGGTAGCATTTTTATTGAGGGTTTTGCATAAAATGACCATGGCAACGCCTTTGAAAACTAAACGCATTAATATTGAATTAACATATTAATATTGGACGTCTGCTAGGTATAATATGTACCCTTTGACACAACTGTTATGCTCTGATTTGAACATATCAGAAATAATTGAATTCTGACAACAATTGGCAAAGTGCATTAATTAATTATTATAAATAATTATCACTTCATACAGCTATTCAACGTAAAGCCATGTTTTTACGCCATACCTATTATGTAATTATATTATACTGTTAGTGTATTGAACAGACATCCGACTGACGTTTTGACATTTATTATTCTTTCAGCTGTCTGTTAGTGCAAGCAGTAGATAATTAATTTATGTACATAAACTGACGTACAGGATTTTAAATTTGTACAATTTTTGTTTATGGTTACCCGACCTATAATACTTTTCTCCCTTGACCCTAGATTTTTTAAAGGCTCGAAGAACAGTTCAACCACGTTAACACTTTTTTAACTTCCCACACACAAGAGTAAAAAGCTCAAACTACCTATCCTATTTTTAATGTAAAACAAACCAGTTTTTACGCTTAATTATTCTTCGCCACCAGAAGGCGGTTTGGACTGTGCGAATAGAATAATTTTGTCTCATGCGCATATCACAAAACAATAGAGAAAATTCATCAACATCTTGGACAGTAAACGTGTCGATAGTGTCCGAAATGTCCACTTGCTTGTTACATTCTGGCTCATGCACCAATCCACGCCCGTTTAACTCATAACGAGTGTGATTTATCCTTCGGCAAAAATGTTGTGAGGAACTTCCGTCCTCGTTGTGAGCACCCACATTGTTTGTCAACAAGGAAAGTGCTTCCAAACTTCTGAAGAATACAGGCCTTTGTGTAAAAATATCGAAATGGATTTGGCTAGCCATGGGTTTTCGGAGTACACACGAGTTACACTCGTTGTGGGTTAAACGGGCGTGCAATCGCAACATCTTGGACAGTGTTCGTTTCTTGCGTGTCCACGTGACATAAACAAATCCTATTCCAGTCATTCTTTTTTTTTTAAATCTGCATTTTGTGTGCATCGTGTCGAAAAAGCGTAATTCATAAATGTTTTATTTTTTTATTTATTCTTTATTTAAGCAAATGTGGGGAAAAGTACAAGGTAATGTGATCTCGGTCATGTTCGAATTTCTTCGTAAAAGTCACGTGACGTAAATACGCTTTGTATTCTTCTCATTGACTGTAGACCCATATGACTAAGATTCATGAGACATCATAGAACGGCTTGTCATACTGAATACATGATCCCCTTACTTTCGGGGGCCAATAAGTCAAAATTACAAAATTAATGGGCTGAAATTTCGCACATTCTAATGAAAATGCAACATATAAGGCCATATCCTAGTAATCAATTGCCAGACACAATTTTGCGGCGTGCAAACATTTATCTGGTTGATTAATGGACAGGTATATGGCAAGTTTACATAAAATGTACATGTATACGATCAAAATGTGAATTCGTATTTCGAACTTCCGCCTACTTCGTCGAATTCCGTGATATTGACGGACATTACCGAATGATGACGTCGGTCTACCCTGAAGGCATTTGTCAATTTATTTCCTATTAATGAAATGTTGAGGAAATTGTTAAATGTTAAAATGTCATTCTCCTAATTATATTGATATAATATTATGTCCTGTTTTTATATATATTTACGTATCCACTAACTTAACATGTAACTTGAAATTTTCATCGTTTTGATTGTGTTCATCTCCTGTGACATTATTTCATGCGGAACATTGACGCTATTTTCCTATGAAAAGACAACTCCTGTCGTTATTGATTTTTTACCTGTGTGATAAACTAGTTGTTTCCCTTTACGCCAATTATTGATTCTTATCGAATATGGATTATTTAGCGTTAAACCGAGATCTATATCTCCTGGTCGTTTTTGTGCGATCCAAGTTCAGGGAAGTCCATTCAAACACGTGTCCATGTTTAAACCAATAATGTAGAAAATGTAAAAGAAATCGATAGGTAAACCTTACACAAAACAAAGCATGATTATGTAAATAGGTCAAATTGCATATTTGAGTGTTCTTCTGAAACAAGAAAGCTAAAAGGAGATGTATACAGCGACTGTAGCTTTCTTATTACGAAGAACACCCAAATATGCATCCTAACCGTCTTAGTGCTCGGACATGCGCAGTGTGTACTAAGAAGTTCTTCGAAACTAAGAAGATATAACGCCGGTCAGATAATCTTGAAAGCTTAATGTTCGGATTTATATTTGACCAATGGCATCGCAGTATAGTAAATTATAATATAAATATATTGTTTTGTTATGAATTATGACCCATTCCAGGAAGTTTTATCTGTAATTTATTAGTTTCGCTATAGACATGTACATGTTGCGGCTTTACGACTGCGTGCCTTTTGTAAAATCTGACAATTTTTCGAGTGAAAAATGAATATTTAATAGCTAGTTAAAACACCTCTTAAAGACATTGAACCAGGAATGTGAGGCATGTGACTAAGACCCAGCAGTCCCGTATATTCCACAGTAGGGAGTCCAATAAAACTAACAGGGTCATTGATAGACTAGCTTTTAATTACATAATCAGTCACTTGAATTTATGGCTAATATATAGCTACTGTATAGATACTTAAATTGATTCAATGTTTAATTAAAAATATAATGTTTTTTTAAAGTACGCAAAATATTAAGAGAGAACAGAGAACACAACATTACTATTTCTCTGTCAGCTCATTTAATATTATTAAAAAAATTAATTACTCAAATAAATGCTCAACGCTTCAAACACATTAGCAAATATATGTATCTCACACCAATTAGTTAGGTCTGGATGATTTTGATAAATTAAACGTCCATTTTGTGAATTTAATACAAACGTATCCTAACACCTTTTATACCTGTTAAATATTTGTAACCAATATATTTTCTCAAGCAGTACCTTTATAAACATAATTTCTTTGCAAGTTATTTTAAAGATTATAATAGTTATCTTGTAAAAAATTATTTCATGTATAAATAGAATGATTTGATTTAGAAATAGAAGAAGCATTCAGTTGCATTTTTCATGTATTAACTGTTCTTACATAATCTGGTAATTAAAGGACAACATTCATTAATTACATAATATGCTTATAAAAACAACAGGAAGTTATCCATAAACAAATTATCACTAAAAATCGATAAAATGTATGACGCTCTTATATTTATTATTTATTCTTGTCCCATTTATGTACATACATACTCATATATGACTATGTGTCAAGTCTACAATCACTTAGCTGACCGTGAAAAGACAGGATTAATCCCATTAGGGGCAATAAAACAATTAAGAGATTAGATCATGTGGATTTTTTTTTTTGGGGGGGGGGGGTCACTTATATAGTAGCTGTTCAATGTCTTTAAGATAGTAAAATTATACATTTTCTGTTAGTGTATGAAAATTCCCACCCGTTACACTGTATATGAATTAAATGTTGTGTACCGCGTTGCATGTGTTGAGAAATTCGAATTGTCGCGGTTCTTTCCCTTCTGTCTCTATATATATGGGTTACATGGAAAAAAAAATTGATATTTTTTCGTGACAAACCCCTTTGATCCTATATATAATGAGCAATTTGTCGGAAACAAACATTTTCTACGCAATTAGGGTAATATTTGGCTTAATATGTGTGAAATACTATAAATATGTTCATATTTCACCAGCAACATAAAGATGAGTAAGTATATCAAGGAAGTAAGTAAAAATAAGAAAATACGGTTTTATAGTATTTATTGCTTATATATGCTGTTCAAATAGAATCACTGGCATGTGGTGTAAACCCTAAACTCTGAACATGATTGGACCAAAATAATTGGTTTAGTTGGTAAGCTTTTCAGCGTTTATATGGCACATATATCTTTTCACAATTCAGTTATGTACTAAACAGAAAATTGCGGACCAAGTGCTAATGTCCGGGATCAAAGAAATTTGTAGAGTTTGAAATAAAACTTTAGAACAGTCGCCGAACTCAAACCTCCATTCCATTCTCAAAGTATTATGGTTGAAAAGATAGAGTTGAATAATGTTTAAATGGATAAATCATGCTGACTGACTGATATAACAAGTACATCATTATTGTCTGATCATTATTAACTTAGAAATTTTGAAAGATAACTTATAAGCATGGAGACCGATCTAAAGTTTTATGACACTTAGATAATGTGTAATAATTTATCATCTATAAACAGTTCACACACAAACAACATTCTGCCAATAGAACACTCATATACTTTATTAAAAGAGATTGAAATCAATAGCCTCATATCACACTCAGAGACAAATAATTATAAACTTACATACACATAGGAAAAAACTGTCACAATATCACCAATAAAGTATATTTGAAATATCTGAATAAATAAACATTTACACAAAGCTTGTAGCTTTGGAAATAGACTTTAAAACTTACAAATAAATAGTATTATGCTTTATCTTTCCTCTAGCACGAGCTTTTCTCTATTCAAAACTCAAATGATCAAGTTCTCTTAAAACTTATCTAGAAAACGCATGATTAATTCAAAACCAAGGCTAGGGTCGTTAAGACGCTTGCGAGAACAGAGAAAATCCATCCAGATGTTGTCGACGAGCCGCTGGTCCCACCTTGATTTGCGGAAGTGCCAGCCGAACCGGAAGTGCCTCCATCGGAAGCAGATGGCTCTTTGCAAACATTTTTGAAGTTGCTGACTTGAAGGTTTTTACAATGCTCTTGGATCAGTTTACATTCAAATTCAGTCTTCAAACTTACAACGTCCTCATCACAGCTTCCGCTCCAGCCGTTAAGGTCACATCTCAGATGTTCAACACGGATTCTGTAAAAGATGAATGTAAACTATAAAAGTTTTATGCAATACATGCAGAACGTAACAAAAAGCAGAAATGACTTTTACTTAACGTTCATTTAGTCAATCAAAATCAAAACAAACAAATGAAGACTAATCATTTACAAAGTTTTAGCATTTTATTGCTATTTGGAACGTATCAACCACAATAACCGAAAGAAAGCTTTTACCCTATTAAATAATAATGGATGACAATGGAGTTTCCTTTCATGTATGTACTGACTAGTACATCAAAAGTTAAACCAAACCGTCAAAAACACTTGTTTTGATCATACATCAGATCCGACAAAGTATATAGAATTAATGTACATGTTCGTGGTTATTTACTTACGAACAGAAATCCCTGAAGTATAAATCAGATGAGAGACTTTTCTCTATTTGTTTGTCAGCCAGAGACACCATCTTGGTTTGTGTATTAGAAATACACTGCTGTACCCTGGAGTTACCATTAGCGAAACACGAAAGTCCTTTATTGTATACTGGAAAAAAATACATATACATATATATATCTCTCATTATACTAGCACTAGAATATAATAGCACTAGAATGTAACATGCTCTAAGACACGAGTTATACGAATTCAAAGTAGTAATTTGAATCACTCATACATACAACTCATGTGTTCTTTATATAATACAAACTAAATATTAAGTAATCAAACATTTAATTTTGCAATGACATTTTGGGTTATTGTGCATAGTTAACAGGCAACGTTTTTATTACGGATAGTCCACATTCTTAATAATTGTTAATTATGTAGAGATAGCAGTGAACATTTAAAAAGAACATACAATTCTCGAATACATAACAAAGACAGAATTGTAGTAACTTAAAAAGTTTTTTTCAGAAAATTTCATGCTTACCTGGCAGCGCATTGCAGACAACATTTACTGCCTCTTCCAAAGCATCTTGTTCGTGACCCCAGAATGCCAGCACGTTCACCGCATGAGGACACGAGTCTAAAACTGCCCTCATACACTTAAACACGCTGTCTTTCGATCTGGAGTTATTCAACAATATATAATAATTATCCGAAGGTTTATAAAAAAAGTTGTGGTTTTATTGTTGTGATAGATATTCTTATCACAACACGACTAAAGTAAACTAAGAGATGCAGCACGTATGTTTTCTGTCTTGTAAGAGTTAAAGGTTGCACCACCAGCCTGGTTCAGGTGGCAAATGTTCCATCTTGATCGGTGGGGTAAGTCCAAGGCATACACCTGGATTGAACGACCGACCTTCAATAAGCCAGCTGGATAGCTTTCTAACACGTGACATTTAGTAACGGTTTGAGTTCGAACTCCAAGCACTCAGTGTTAGCGATTACCAACCAGAGACCATAACCACTCAATCACGAAGGATCCCACAACACGTTTCATATTAAGAATATTTTTTAAACTGATCCGTTACTTTATCATTTATATCGTTTCATTATCAACATCAGAAACATTTGTTTAGTTGATGGCGAATGGTTGATTTAAGAGAACAAAACAAGTTCTGGCTTACGAGCACAAAGTTTTCGCCTTGTCAGCATCGCCCAAGAAGTTGCGTCGGTCGTCAGTAATGTTTACCAGGAACATGTCTGGAGCCATATCAAACTTCGCAAAGCACTTGTTCATCTCTGTATGGATGTTCTTGGCACAATCTGGTGCATCACCACCTTTGATTTGGTGGGAAGTATGGAGTGGTGGAGGGGCTACGTGGGTAGAACACAAACAATGTTTGAACACAATTTATTTGTATGTATAGATTCTCATTCGAGTAAGAAACAAATACAGTTTGACATGACTCGGAATCGAAATCCTTAGTTGTGTATACATGCCATCAAAGAATATAGACCTAATATCATCTAGAAATACATTGTTACTTGTGTTAGAAATGAACCGATGGAAACAGTCGATGTTTGAAGATAGTTATTGGTTTGTCATTAATAGTTGTAAACATTATGCACCATAATCCTTTGTGATCCAGTCAAAAAGCATAGTAAACCTTACCATTGTTTGGGCAGATATCATCAATGTGGTCTTTGTGTGAGTTGTAACATCGTGATGGGATCAAGTTACACTCAAACCTGTTCTTCAGTCCAATAGCAGGTTTGGCACAGCTTGGCCACGCCTCTCCATCACAAGCCACGTGAGCTACACGTGATCTATAAGAGAATATAATACTACATGAGAACATAATATTTTAGAATGTCCATGTTCTGTCTTAGTTTCTATAATATTTCATATAACGTTTCATTCACAACATTTTGAATTACAAATTCTTCGGATATTAAAACATGAACTGGAATATGTTTGTATACATTTAGATGGATATCGAGCGTAATAAATGTGTTGACTCAAAGGAAAACAAATATGCATTAGAGTCACGTGTAAAACAGGGATTGGTTACAACAAGACAAATAAAGAAATTTATTCCAGAACGTCTTAATTCCATTTCTTCCGCTTCATGATATGCAGTTTCAATCTTACGTGCAAAATCCTTCGAAGAATTTATCCATTTTCATCCCTTCCGAAATTTGTTTTGTAGACAAATCAGTAACAGCCATAGCCATTTGTTCCATACATTTCTCTGCCTTCTTTGTTGGTTTCTTGAAACATTTTAATCCAGCCAAATAATCTACAATTTGGTAAAAACAAGGAAGTGAATATTATAGTGTGGATCAGTATAAAAATATACAAAACAAGCTGTGTGCAATGAAGCCTCCTTAGATTGGATATAAGTAACAGGGAACTGCCACACAATTTGTAAACTTTAAAATTAATTTTCCGATTCAGTTTTATACTTAACAAGACAACAGACGGGTGTAAAGACAAGTGAGGTTGACATGAGATATGTTCCTGTTAATCAGACATGGACACCATATTCTAGTATAGGTACAGTTTTGTTTATTATAGTGTCACCAATATGGAAAGAGCCAGCCAAGTTGGCTTCAGCGACACCTATCTTATGTTCGCTCAGTACTTCTCGCATCCCATCTCCTTTTTGCCGGGTGCCTGTCTGAGATGGGCCTACGGTAACCATTATTCAACTAGCTGGCGGCTCACCAACCGACCTCATGAGTTCTAACCCAGTCTCCACTGGGATTCGAACCTTCGATCTCCCGCTCCGAAGGCGGACACCCTAACCACTTGGTCACGGTTGCGGTCATATGTAAGTGTGATAACATCTGTTCAACGTACAACGTCACGCATTATATCAACTTAAAGACAATAATAATGTACAAGTATAAACGGGTTTTAGCATGAAATCTGTAACAAAGCATCTAAATTAGTGGATAAAAATGTTCACCTGGTACATCGCGGCAAAGAAGACCTACAGCTCTCTCCATACCATGTAAATCAAATCCTGTAAGTGACAAGGTCTGTTCTGCTCCCTTACAGTTTGTTACAACTTCCTGCATACAAGTAAATAGATCATGCTTCTTCCTGGATTAAAGAAAGGAATGGGTGCTGACCAAAGGAAACATTCGTACATTTTGATCAACAATATGGAAAGTATATGATCACCCTCGTCGATAGTACGCAAGTTAGGCATTGTGTAATCAAGGTAAACCATACATACGCTTCAGATTGCATTGATTATAATATCTATTTGATGGTATGTGTTTGCAATACATTTGTATGAGTTGTTTTTATTAATACAAATAAATGGATATAAGCTACCTCCTCAGTACTCAGTACTTTTAAAGTCGGTTACGTGTTAACTTTGACATACCGATGGAATAAGTTTAATCGATGCTATGGGTTAAGTAACAATAAGCATAGGAATACAAGGTGAGCCAGATAATATACTAGATTCTATGTACTTACTTGCAGTAAACCTCTGCTTCCGCAGCATTCGCTCCAATTAAAGACCCAGCATGTTCCGTGTCGTTACTAAGGTAGATATCTGGTGACAAACCTACCTTACCATAACATTGACCGAAATTTTTCTCAAGTTTCAACAGACAAGCCCCAGGGATTGCTGAAATAAATAATATACTTGAATAATCTTTTTGAATCTTGAATCTATATACATGTAAGTAGTTGAGATAATATCTTCTAACGTCAGATTTTATAATTAAGTTTGATCAATAATAAGCCTTACAAAATGTATGCATATGGAATTGATTTATTTGAACATACACATGTATATCATACCAGTATTTATTTAAATATACATTTTTAAGTCCCGGAAAGGGCATTGTTGAACAAATAACGTTAAGCGTCAGAAAATTAGGAGTCATACGCAATGAATAAGTTCTAATTTCACCATATTTATCTTTATATATCACACTTGTTTATGATTGAATTGATAACAATGAAGTGATTTGTATTTGGAAGTACATGTATTTTTCATAATTCTCTTCTCTTGTCAACCTGCACTTGGGTATCTTTTGTTAACTTGATAATATTAATTAATGTTAAAAAGAGGTCAAAATGGCTGCAAATATATTCACAAAATACACTGTAAGAAGAATAGGGGACTATTGGTCAACTTACAATCCACATTACACGAGGTTGCTACAGTGATCATGATATTAGCAAACATGGCCTCCACCTGTAGCAGTTGGTTCCTTGCACAGCCAGCAGCCAGAATGACATCTTTACCACACATTTCCAACTCTTTCCATTTCCTGTATTTGATAAATAGGCTTAAAAAACACCAAATCCCCAAACTACGCAACCCATAACTTTTTACATAAACTGTCAGGTATATCGGCCACACTTAAACATCTCTCTTATAGAAGACATTGTGGTACAACCTGCTAGTCTGAGTTCATCTGACTCGTCCGTGAGTCCGTCCCAATGTACCAACCACAGTATACCACATTCAACATGTATGCACACACCAGTATGTCTTTAATTTACATTACGAAAAACATAACACTCTGTTTTTTTTTCATATTGATAATATATCAACTTACTCTTATTCATAATGTTATTTCATATCGTACTTAGATATATGTGTCCCGTCTTTCTCATATTCGTAATATAATATATAATGTATGTATTGAACTTAATTTAAACCTTGGGCATAATGCTACACATTCTAAAATTGGATATCCATATTTAATGTATAAATAATCAAAGAACGATTCGTCATAAAAGCAATACATGTATTAACATACCCGCAGATGTTTTTCTTCAATTTAGGACCGTCTTGGTCCGCTGGTAATGTCTGGTCATGCAAAACCATCAGAATCAGTTTCGAATCCAAGTTCAAGATTTTCTTAGCACAATTATTCAGTCCATCTTCGAATGTTTTCATACATTTGTCAGGGTTAAATGGTTTTCCAGAGCCTGTAATTGGAATATAATTTATAATTATATAGTTCATGGTGTAGTAAGCAAGTCAAGACTTAAGAAACGGCATAAGAACTGACTGTTGAGTAAAGCGCATGGAGAGACGCCACACACTTCTGGACTACAGCAATGTAAAAATGGAATCTTTTTGGTCAACTATTTTACCACTTTTTAAATACGTAGTTCTAGTCTAACATTCATTATGTCCGTTGATGTTATACATGTATTGGAATATCGAGTGGACTTATTTAGACCGTGACACGTGACTATCCGACACATAAATCTACTTTAGTGTGCTGGCGAAAAGAGAAAAGACCAACTTCTATCCCGCAAACTTTGTCTATCAAACATAACGATTTACTTACTACTCGTATTTAAGACACGTCAACAAAATTTGTATTTGTCCAGAACTGGACCATTTTTGTACAGTGAAACATTGCTTTGTCTATACAAACGGTTCATCTGACATATATTACATTAAATTATGGTCGTATTGAAACGAATTTATCTTGATGAAATAAATGACTTAATTTTGTATACGTACACATAGCTTCATGAGCACCCATCATATTCTGTAGGGTTGTTCCAACAATAATCGTGTCTTTGTTTTCACAATCATTTTTTATCTGACCGACCAGTAATGTCGCACATTGTATCAGCTTCTTTTTGGAATCCTCCCTGTAAAATAATAAGTGTTACCTTTAGCGAAGACTTTTCTAGGACTACACATGTTGGTATATATTAGCTTTTTTGATGTTTATTTATCTACTGTTTAACAGTCCATTCGACAGATGTGCTCTTTCAAGGCCACACCAGAGAGTGGGGGAGAAATGATACATGAGAACCAGGCATTTATATTCCTACTCTTTATGAATAGTTTTCCTGATTCTTTACTGTGCCTGGACGTGAAAAGTATCGATACATGCCTCGCCCGTTTCCTATGCTTCTCTATACGCATTACATGACAAGGTAGTTTGGATGGGGATACTTAATAAACGTCCCAGAAATACCAGAAGATAGAGCCGAGATTCTAACGTACTACCTTCCGATTAGTAGTTCAGCACCGTACCACTAGACCACCGACCCGACTGTGGCTTTCATTGAACTCTTTTGTTTCATGAATAGAAATTAATTTTAACATTTGTCTTTTTCAGACACTTTTAGGTAACAAATATAAAAAGGGGATACATAGCTTCCCACAACGAGTATACGACATGTAAAGATATCAGTAATGTCTGTATGAAATCACTTCGCCGTTTTATTCTTAAACCAAACAGGATTTTGGATGTCCCTTTTTATGCATTACAAATGTATGCTGTTATTCATAGTCATACCTACTAAGTTGATTTATTCACTTATGACACAAAAAGTTTCCCTATTTTTAAAGCTGCATATATGTTCATGATAGATTTATTGCGACAGATACGTGATACAGACCTGCACGTTGTTTGTTTGAGAGCATCCTTGTCAACACCAGCGGGAAGAGGTTGGTCAGCCAGCATCCTAAAGTAGTTATCTGGTTCAACTCCAAATGATGAAACACATTGTCGGAATCCAGCGTCAAACTTCTTCATACATGGTGATGCTCCACTGCCTGTATACATTGAAGAGCTACTTGTAAATTGATATTGACAAACAAAGAAAGGAATCTTTACTGATAAAATCGAGTTTGACTATAATCATATGTTCAAACCCGCTACACTATGGAGATCGAGTACTTCAGCCATATTGACTAAACTTTGCAATGGAAACTGTCTAAAGGTTCAGGATAAAAATGACTAATTCTAGCGCGTATCCTTTGTTTGGCCGAAATAGGCATATTATTGTAAGATAAAAATACCCAATAGTCCACACTTGAATGTTGTTTCACAAACATGTCTTAGCAAAAATAAAAAACTTTTGAACATAAAAAGCAATGTCACGTTTTGTTTGTAAAGAAGACATTTTATGTATTAGCAACGAATATTGGACCTTTTGGTACGATGTTAGAAAAGCTAGCTAAAATAATTTATTAGTGTTATTCTTGTGTTTAAATTTGCCTACTTTGCTGAAATATGTGTATGAGATGATATACTGAAATGTTCAGAAAAGGAGTTGCTTACTTGCACCACATAGATTTCCAAGTCCGTTAACCATGGAATTTACGGTGTCTTTAATCATACTTGTGTCTTTTTCCGGACAGCTGCTCTCGGCATTTGAAGCCAGGTTGTTGATACAGCTAATTATCACTTGTCGATTCCTGTAACAAAACGTGGTCTAAATTGCAAATCAAGGTAATTTAACTGGAAATTTTCCTTTTCAATACATTAATTAAATTAATTAAACAATTTAACTGTTATTGAAGTTAAGACTTCGTTTTTACCAAACAATATCCTTTTCAATAAACCAACTTTGTTCACTTCACTGGAATATACGGTAAGGCGTTGATACGGTTTCCAGTCTTTTTCACAAAGACAAAGGGAAAAGTAAAACTCTTTTATGAATTTTTTTAAACTTTGCATGACCATAGCATATGATGACAGAAAATGTGAAAAAATGGAAACTGTAGCAAACGTCCTTAAATACTAATAACATATGAAATAATTTCAAAATATATTTTTTTCAGATCGTTTTTTATTGAGATTAAAAGCGCTTTTGTCAATAATCCATTTGAGTCAATATAGTTACAGTATGTAATTCATGCACTTCAACATTTGCGATAACATCACCGGTTAATAATTATATACAATTCATGAATAGGATAAACTTATATGAAACATACCCACAAAGCGTCGTGATAAGGGTTTGTTTTTGTCCTGCAAGATTTTGGGGTATCTGCCCTTTGGCACCATCTGTTATTAACGCCAACACGACGTTCAAATCGAAGCCACCATTTGATTTAAAACATTGTTTGAAGGTTTGATCAAATACACTGACACATTGCGAAGCTTGACCGTAGACGACCTCAGCTGATAGTATACCTGACAAAATAAAATATTTGTTTTCATCACTCTGCAAATTTCTGATTAGCTGTGCTTGTTACCACAGATTGTCGTTATAATTTTTTATTATGATATTCGCCATTATCAAGAAGGTCAGAATCCATATCCAGTCTCTAATGTAATAATTATGCTCTTTGTACAAATCATTTATTTAGCATATTCAGTCCAACCCCTCTACAAAGCAACACCCTTTGGGAGGAGCAAAATGATGTTGTTGCTGAGAGGTTGTGCTCTAGAGAGGTTTAGTTAATAGTTAAATCAAGCAATGGGGAAAATCATGCTGTTGTTGTTGAAGGGAGGTTGTTGCTCTAGAGAGGTTTAGTTAATAGTTAAATCAAGCAATGGGGAAAATCATGCTGTTGTTGTTGACGGGAGGTTGTTGCTCCAAAGAGCTCTGGAGAGGTTGTACTGTAATGTGTATGTAAAATTCAAATCTTTTGGAAGGAGGTTTCATCGAAGAGAATTGTCGCGTAAGGACTATATGAAACATGTTTTCAATTACAGGGATGGGGTCCTGGATGTACTAAAGGAAATAAAACATGGATATTTATTATTTAAAGAAGCTGTTAAAGTGACTTATAAGATCAATATGGGAACACCGTTGTCTATTTGTGAACATACATGTGTTATAAACTTTGAGGAAAGCAGAGTAGAAAATTATTTAATTACTCCCGATCAACTAAGTTTAAAATATTGATTTGTGATGAAAGTATAGCGCCCTACAGGGATATATACATGTAAGTGAAATTCAATTAAAATCATGTTTTGTGGTATCATTGATTTTCATTTTGTGTTATCACCATATTGGCAAATTTGACAGCGTGTCGGGCAAACTAAATGACTCATATGACAAGATCAGCTTATTTGTTGAATTTGAATTTTATACATGTACATTTCGAGTATGTCTGTTGATTTAAATAAATGTATAATTACCACAATATAATTATATTTAACTGAGCTCGCTTTAGAGATCAGTTAACGCCTTAATTAGAGATGAGTCAGTCGTGTGGGATGGGCCGGGGTGGTAAGGGCGGATAGGACAGGATAGGACAGAGCAGAGCTGAGCTGAGCAGGATGAATCCGATATTTATGCGAAACATTTAATAAACAGATATATAATCCCGTTAACGCTATCAGAAACTGTAATAAATTTGCTCAAATCATAAGGTTTCTAAAGTCTTTAGAATATGGCCAAAACAATTTCTTTTTGTTTTAAGACATTCGAAATTTTATTTCCCTATGGCAGATGGTTTGAATCTATCATTATCCTGTCTCCGTGGTAATATTTATAGAAATAAATGTATAGATTTTGTTTAGAGCAAATTTTATGTAGCGTATGTACGCGTATATACAATGTAAACAATTTCAGAATAGGGAGCTAATTATGGACGTTGCCTGACAATTGGGGGAGGGGAGAATCAGTTGTAGCCAGTTTAAGCCCACCTTTACCCTTTTAATTACCATTACAGTAGAACTGATGGATCCCCTCCTGTACCTACGACACGACCTTGCTAATACTTACACCAATAACTGGATACATAGACACTTCTGTACATAAATGCTAGATTTTATTAATCAAAGTGCCACGTCACGAGCTTTTTTAAATCCCCCTTAGCTTTTTGGATATTCAAATTATATTAGGTCTTATTTTACCTAGACAGATATATTATCATTATACTTACACTAAAAGCATTCCGATTTTTTCTTTTTTGGTCATTAAGTACATATAGAAATGTAGCTCAGTATTTTTCAATGATATGACAAAAAATAAGAAAAAAGCACCTGACAATATCTTTACGAGATGTGGCTAAAGAAAGTCATTATGTAAAATGTTTTAAAGCAAAGAATATATATATATATGTAATTTCTTATATTTAACTGAATTCAAAAAGCTAATGGGTCTTTATTGAGTATTGATATACAAGTAATGTGACACCAACCGTCGATGAGAAAGAATTTAGTTGCAGATATATGTAAATAAAACTGATTATGGTTTCTGCTCCAAGGATATAAAAAATCACCCGTAGTGCATTTTACTGACAGTCTCTGAAGAATGACTATCTGGTTCAAGTTAGTTAATGCGGCCCCTACCGTGGTCCAGATGTTAGTGGTCTGGACTTGTGACATGGCGTTCAGAGTTTGAATCCCGAGGCCGCGTCAAGACAAGCCACTTTAGTTTAAAACTTAAAATGTTACAAACTTCAAATTCCCTCCAATATTCAGTAAGGAATTTCCCAGTTCCTTGTAGAAGGGCAAGTATAAGTACTAGTTTGAACAGTCCAGGTGAACCGACCGCCGTATATAAATGAAATATGACATTAAAGCCACTTAACAAAACCATTTAGTGAACACACATGAAGCAAAAGCGTATGTAGATAAATTGTCTTGTCTTGATAATTATTGACGTAAATTAGTACGGTGATTTTACAATGTATAAAATGATACTTACCCAGTAGAAATAGCGCCACCAATTTCAAAAGCATCTTAGACATATGCGCTTGATGAATTGTCCAATATTTGATTATTTTCTAAAACAGAATTAATGTTAAGTATCTTCTTTATCTGAATGAATTCAATCTATTTAATAAATTTAATGAAAAATAATGTTCTTTTATAAAGAGTTACTGTACGTTTAAATGAGTAAAATTTAATACTATGACGTTAGATATTACAGAACACTTAAACGGTAAGGCGAGAAAGAAGGCTTGAAAACATTAGTTGATCGGAAGTTAAATTTAAAAACGTCATTGCCTGGAGACAAGACACACGTGAGATAGGGAGTGCTCGTTGTGACGTAAATATAAGTACGTTACTTGATGACTAATAAGTATATTGATCATTTTAATTGAACACAAAGCAAATTTATATAAAACACTATTGATTCAAATAAAGCCAATGTTGTGAAATAGACGACATGTCTTCCCCACCCATTTAAAATTACTAAGACGCTGAGCGTCTGAATAACGTCCGTACAGTATGTACTTGAGGATATAACATAATAATTATGAAACATAGTTTTTACGTCATGAGAAACTCAGTGCTTTGTATTAAGTCTAACTAAATTAATTTATTTGGGCTTAACGCCGTTTTTTAAAATAATCAGTTATTTACTAGTACTTGTACGTCGCTCCATTCACATAACTAGTTTTCTTGGCTAACTAGATTAAACAACCGAATTCGGATATATGTATGACATACAAAGGCATATGAAGAACGTACGGAAATATTGAACTTTAGTATCAACGTAGTATCCGAACATCGGGAGGTAATTTTGTCTAGTCCCGGATGGTTTTCTTACCCACAGTGGTAAGGGTCTAGATGTTACTAGTCAGAAACCACTACTGCTCGACCAAGGATAGCTTAAGGTCTTCAGCGTACCCGGTTAACA
Organism: Lutraria lutraria; assembly: GCA_964023205.1. Lineage (NCBI taxonomy): Eukaryota > Metazoa > Mollusca > Bivalvia > Venerida > Mactridae > Lutraria > Lutraria lutraria. The sequence goes on from OZ026847.1 coordinate 16,314,291, forward strand.
TTGTGATAATGCCGCATAAAAAGCAAAAAAAATAATAAAAAATCGGCTTTAAAAGTTTTGGAAGCCAGAACTAGACCAAGGAGGTATAGTTTATTTCTTTTCTTTCTAATAATAGTGACCAAAATACCGTCATTGTATATATATCCCTTTTGTACTAATGAGATCTATTGAACACTCCTTATATACTTAATGTAAAATCTAAGAAATACGATATACAGGACAACATCCCCAAAGCAGCCCTCTCTTGAACAACAACATCTCTTGAACAACAGCATGATTTTTCCCGCTGCACGATTAAGCGATGAATTTAATTTCTCTAGAGCAACAACCTCTCAACAACAACATAATTTTGCTACAGTAACTCCCAAATTGTGTTGCTATGGAATGGTTGCACTGTATTAAAAACTTTTTTTACACTGCTATAGTCTTATGGCCTATTGTCAGATCCAATTTCATTATGAAATGAAATTAAAATTGTAATAGATAACATAGTTTGTATCTATCCAGAGTTGTCGTTACTTATAATTCACATACATCCTAATAGTAGTTGGAAATATGCGACCGAGTGTCCTTTAGTTTCTATCTGATACTTAAATGCATGCTTTGATTTTCTCTTAATTTGCATATGTTGTTATAATTCATCAATATTGCGTTCAGTGCCTGCGTTTTGTTTCTAGTAAAGCGATTGGCTTCGTAACATGATATAAAATGCAAACATATACTTTCCGCCATAAAGTAATGCGCTTGATTAATACAATAATACGGTATATATTATTATACAATTCTTTATTCCCAACGTATGAAACGAAGGAACTTGGTTTCATTTATTTGTAAGACGTAAACCTTATTTGGTTTACTTTCTTGTTTTATAAGGATTTTGTCAACAACAGCTGATGCGTTGAAAGAAATGTATACAACGAACGACAACTCTGGATAGTGATTGTAATTCATCGTGAATGTTCATTCAAACATGCTTTGTAATGTTTCAGATAGTGACGTCTACATATATATCACCACTTACTCCAGTATGCTCTTGTTATGTCGATGGTGAAGCTTAGACTCTTATTTCCATCTTATATGAGCCATGGTGAAAACTTCAAACACACAGACCCGCCTCTGTGGTCGAGTGGTTAAGGTCGCTGACTTCAAATCACTGTAACCTCTCACTGATAGGAGGTCGTGGGTTTGAGTCCCGCTGTTGACCATGTCTCTTTATGTGAGTAAGTAGGCAATTGCTACGAAAGATGGTAGTTTAGTACTGGTTCTTCCAGGGAACGATGGTTAGATGAGCTGTCAAGTGTCCACCACATAATTATCATGACTTTGACTGTTAAAATGAGGCGTAAAACTGAAAAAAAAAACTCAAACAAACAAAAACGAACATACAATTGTAAATGCAGGATGCTTATCGCAAACAAGTATGCATAGTACATGTAAAGAGCATAACACAGATCTCATATGACCGCAAATGAACACGTGTACGTAGTCACACATATATGCAGATTTACAATCCACTTACAATCCCTACCCTGTTGATACATACATTTAGCCGAATTTTTTAAACAACCATCATATACTAGTACTTTACAGCAGTGGAAGAAAATCATCTAACATACTTAATTGATTACAAAGTGGACTTTTAATACAGGGCAACATGTGGACTTTTAATACAGCAACAGATGGACTTTTAATACAGTGTAACGTCTCCAAAGCAACACCCTTTGGGTGAAGTAAAATTATGTTGTTATTATTGAGAGGTAGTTGCTCTACCAAGAGAGGTTAAATTAATGGTTTAATCTTTCAATGGGAAACAATCATGATGTTTTTGAAGGGCTGTTGTTGCTCAGGAGAGGGCCGCTTTGGAGAGGTTGTACTGTATAATCAATCCAACATTGAATTATCGATTACCTCGTGTAAATATTGTAAGTATTGCAAAGCGTAAAAACCAATTCACTTATTTGATTCTTCAAATGTGGACGTTCAGATATTCAACACAGTGTATATTGCGACTAAGTAAGGGGAGGTAACCAAATTGGAATTGGATTTATTCTTACGGTCTGATATGGAAGACCGAACAGTAACAGTATAATGTATACAAGTACATGTATGTTCATAACAAACACTCAAAATTAAGATACTCTCAAAATGGTAATTAGTTCTATTGGCAGATTTTATAATTAGTGTATGATATGTTTAAATTATTGGTATATACACTAGGTCTATTGTTTTCATGTCTGTATGCTTGATAACATGCACTTGTTGGTACTGGGGGTCAATTTTTCAACATTTCTCACTATTGGTGGTTCATACACCATTTCAATATGACGGATGATGAATGAAATATATACCCGTACTAAGATATATAATGATATTAATGTACAGTGCAACAAAGCAACATCCTTTGGGAGCAAAATAATGTTGTTATTGTTGAGAGGTTGTAGCTCTAGAGAGATTTAATTAATTGTTAAATGGAACAGTGGGAACAAATCACGCTCTTGTTGAAGGGAGGTTGTTGCTTAAATGAAGGCCGCTCTGGTGAGGTTGTACTGTATTGTTTTCACAAAAAACAAATGCGTAAACCCACGATTATAAAGTGATGTTTACCCACAGAAAACGGATACATGTATATACAATAAACATTTGAAATAGTGTGTACAAATGCTTTATTTATTATTTTTTCTGATTTTAATAAAACAATTCATGAATATGATACGTAATATAATAAAGTGAAATCAACACGAAATATACGATAAAAACATATTGAGACAAAATATACATACTTAATAACAATAAAGACATATTAAGACACCATAGTGAATTAACTGGTTCCCGTTCCATGTTGCAATAATGACAAGTCGTAAGGAACCAGTTTACCATAGTAATAGACTGGTTCCCGTTCCATGTTGCGATGATGACAAGTCGCCAGGAACCAGTTTACATAGTGAAATGACTTGCTCAAACCTTATAACAAGGGACATAACTCTTCCATGCCTGGAAAGAACTCCAGTTAATCCTCGTTATTTAGGTCAGTCAGAATTACTGTGTTAATGGGATATAGTACTTACAGACAGTCATGTCCCGGTTCAGAATAATTTATCCAGTTTTTAAATGAATTAGCTGTTTAAAAAAAGAAAGAAAATATCTTAACTTTATGTTAATAAAACATAAGTAAAATTCGCTGTTGAATAGTTGTTTTTTCACAATTATGATTTTCGAAATACTCTTACACAAGTTAAATGTGAGAATTTTCATTTGATTCGAGGCATTGTATTAGCTGTAGATTGGATTAATATAATGAAGCCAGGTCAATGTTTGTTCATGATATGTAGATGGGTGATTTATCATCGATCTTATTGATAAGTTCAAGTCATATACCCCACCCATACCATTATTTGTGTCACTATCAAGGACCATACAATTAAAACACATAACAACTAGCAGTCTAGGACAGTCCCCATAGTTAGTTCACGATTAATTAAAGACCCATTAGCTTTTTGAATTTATCAAAATAGAACAATAGATAAAATAATAGTAAAATATTAGAAATATATTTTATTTCTTCCAGAACAATATTTACATAATGCCTTTTTTAGCATGTTGTCAGATGTTTTTTTCTTTTTTTGCAATATAAATACTCTATGATTCCAAAAAGGACATTTCGGAATGTTTTCATTGCAAGTAAAAACCAATATCACTGATAAGACAACGTTGTATGTAAAATAAGACCTTCTTTAATTATAACATCCAAAAAGCTAATGGGGCTTAAAGGAAAAACGCGTCATAACATTTTAAATACATAAATAATACCATCAAGACCAGCTTGACATGAAAGTTAACTGTCAATAAATAATAATTAAATAATGAAACACCCAATGTGTTGAGAAATCTGTTAGTAAAATATCTTATATGAATTAAAATATCAATTATATTAATTTGTTGATCTATAACAAACGGCAACGATAACAAACATTTTTTATATAGTTTTGTAAAAACAAAATGAAAGGCAAATTAACATTTATGGCAAAAGAAAAATGAAAAAAAATGGAAATTTGAACATTAATTATCATTTCAGGTGAAAATAAAAGAAAAATATTTCATCGAACATCTTGAGGAAAAGAATAAAATACGCGTACAAAATAACGTAACCATCACGTGTTACAATATGTGATAGTACATCGCCTCGTAGATCTAATGCGCGACTTGTAGCAGTAACATTTTAACTTTTTAAAGATCAATAAATGTACCAAAGTCATCATTGTAGCATGTTGTCCGCATGTTGGTCATCAGGCGACATCATTCAAATTCGTCTTCTCTGTTTGGTTGGGTTGTCCAACGTTATGAGGACATCTTAACATATAATTGATACATAAACATAAAGGTTGAAGTTATTTACAGAACAAATAGCACAATAGATACAAGAAAACTACCCAGAAGAGCAGAGAGGGAAGCAGCGGAAGTGGAAGATCCAGAATCTTGATTTCCGGTGCTACTTCCGGTTCCGGAACTTCCGGATGAGCGCAAAGCGTAATTGTATGCGTTGTCATTGCAGATTTGTTTAAAATTGCCGACTTGGAGATTTTTGCAGTGTTGCTGGATGAGTTTGCATTCGTATTCTGTCTTCAGTCCAACAACATCAGCGTCACATGTTTGTTGCCAACCGTTCATGTCGCATCTTAGATGTTCAACACGAATTCTGCAAATAAGAATACATTGATATAGAACTTTTTATGACTAAAATTACACCAATGTAATATCATCATGTGTTTAACTGCATTGTTCATTCGTAAATTCTCTAAACCTATCAGGTGACAAATTCAAGTCAAGGTGACAAATTGAAAATGAATAAAACAATACATACGATTTACTAACGATCATTCAATATAACATGTGAATATCCAACTATCAAAACAAACTGTAGATTTTCTGAAATGTTTCTAAACAATTCAAACAATTGACCACGCAGTTATTATGCAATTGCATACTATTTAGCAATGGAAAGATATATCGTTATAGTAATGGGGTATGCTATTGAAGGATTTATGAAAACTTACCCGCAGAAGTCCCTGAAGTATGAATCTGGTGAGAGTTTTTTGCTGATTTGTTTATCGGCGAGGTTCATCATCTTAGACTCGGTGTTTGATATACATTGTTGGACCTGAGCATTCCCGCTAGCAAAACATGAAACTCCTTTGCCATATGCTGAAAAAAAAACCCCCACAATACATAAACTAAGGATTACGAATGTAATATGATAAAGTAACACAATTTAATCTAAATATGAGATCTGCAAATGTTACGGTTCGCGTCATTTTGCTAAGAAAAAAATATTTCAAAAGTATGAATTATGTACTATAACACATTTGACCAAACTATTGATTTTGATTTAAGTTTCTATGATTAATGCGAAAAACAAAATGTATTAGAATGCGCATTTACTTAAGTTGGAATCTGCCTTAAAAAATCTGACTTTGTATGTGGGGCAACTTTCCAAAGCAACACCCTTTGGGAGAAGCAAAATTAGGTTGTTGTAGACGGGAGGTTGTTTCTCAAGGGAGGGTCGCTCTGGAGAGGTTGTACTGTAATTTTATTTTAAATGTAAGGTACTTACTTGGAAGGTTATTGCAGATGACGTTGACAGCTGTTTCTAAGGACGATTGTTGATGTCCCCAGAATGAGAGGGCGTCTTTAGCAGATGGGCAGGAATCCAGGGCATTTTTCATACATCTAAATACACTATCCTTGGATCTGATAGAGATAAAGAGAAATGTTACAATGTTTTTCGTGCCAAATAAGCAACAGAACCTAAGTATAAAGGTAAAATGATTAATTCCGTGAAATAACTATTTTGAAGTTAGATTTAGATGTTCCTAGTTTAATATTCTTTCATTTGGCTGTCTGATTTCAGTAAATTGCCAAGGGTCAGTAACTTACGAATTCTCGGTAGGCACGTTTGCGCTCGAAGAAGATTTTCCAGAATATTTGGATAGATAAAGGTCTGCTATGATAATAAAAGAAAAAGTTAGACTATTACTCGACCAATAAATTTGGTGCTTCTTTAATTTCAGCATCATTGACTCTCCAGTCACCATCGCTACGAGGATATTAAACCCTTATTCATGCTATCGAGACAACAAAATCACCATACAACATACCTGCAGAGAGATTCAGCCTTGGCCAGGTTACCCATTAAGTTGCTTCTATCGTGAGTAATGTTCACCAAGAACATATCTGGTTCCATACCATATTGTGAAAAACATTTGTTCATTGTAGCTCTGATGTTCTGGGCGCATGGTGGGAGTACTGTATCCTTAATGTTGGTATCAGAATCAGGAATGTAAATATCTGTAAATATAAGTAATAGTTAAGTAATTAGTATACAAGAACATTTTTACTGATAACAATGGATACGTGGATTATGTACTACATACGATTACGACTTTCAAGAACAGTTGTTTTGTTTACTGTCCATTATTTTGTGAAAAATGACCTCAAAACACAGCAGCATAGTAACAAGCATTTTCATATTTTTTTGTAGGTTCCATGAAGCCTTAAACGTAGTACTGGATGAAAACAATTTAAATTAATTGTCCCAGACAAATCTGAGAGAACAGCCCGTCGCGAATAAAGGCCAGAATATCGACATTGCTGAAGGGCCTATTTATTGACGTAGTAACAAAGTTAGTTGTGAATAAATAAAATAAATAAACATTTTTTTAAGATGGCCTTAAACAAAAATTAGTTAACACTTAAAAATCGATGAAGAAATAAATGATGTAAATAAAATGAAAATTTGATTATATAACGTATCGTATTTAGTGTATATATATACGAAACTAAACAAATGGAAAAAGTAAAAAAAGTGCCATTGCCAATTGAATAATTGAAGGAAAATAAAAGGTAAACTGGGATGTATATACATTATAGAAAAAAATGAAAGAATATACTAATGTATATATATACATGTAGTTTGAAAATGGTGAAGATAATCGGTAATGATAAATCGAATGATGTTTGTAATATATTTACTTTTATAAAAACAAGTAATTGATCAAAATTCTAGTCTAATAGGGTTTTGAATAACTGACAAATAAATAGAAGATAATCTTAAAGCAAGACTTAAATTTAGACAATAATAAAAAGAAGAATTGAATACAAATAGAGCTATAATGAGAATAGTAATAGTAAATTGGATTAAGATATATCTATTAAAAATAAACAAACATATTAGAGTAAGGTTTTACTATATCACAAATAACGGCCTTATTCATTATGATAATATTAGTAACTTATATAACTCTATAACTATTATGTTCTGATTTTCGTGTAATATTTCTTTACAACATTGAAAAGGGTTGCACAGTCGAAAATGAGACGTTTTTTGCTGACGAGAAATATATATGATAAGTTAAAATAATGCAACACTCATCAACATGATATTGAAACCATTGAACTGTTTGCAGTCTTCAGAAATATACAAACGACATTTATTCATTGATATTATCCTATATTCTAGAACGATTGTTTTTTTTGTTATACAAAATAATAGCAAAATCAATGAAAAAAATGCCAAAGCCAGGATTAACTGGTGCCCGTTCCAGTTTGCAGTGCTGCAAATTCTCAGTACAGACAGAGTTGACGGGAACCAGTTTAAAACTAGGTCTGGATAATATGTGATTTAAGCAGCATATACTGTATAATAGATAAGGCAAAAAAAAGATTAGAAATAAGAAAAAATGATACATGATTTGAATAAAAAAACAATGGAATGAATATAATATAAGCATGCATTATATCACGTTTAGTACCCTCGAAATCTGGAAATAAAGCAAAACGCAACGATGAAACATTTCGAAATTTTCTAGATGAAAGGCCAATATGAAACATTTGAGGTTTAAACGTAAGCCAAGCCAGCGGAATGATTTCGTCTAACATACGGACAAACACCAACTTAAGCAACAATATCTAGTTATTTTGAAAAATTCAAAATATACAACCAAACAGCAGGTGCTCGTTAGCTGATATCGTGTTGAAACAAATGTTATTGTACATTACAATTTTCTTACATTCAACATTTCTCACTCATTGCTGACAGTTTTATAGACGAATGTTCGATACATGGCACAACCATTCAAAACGCCACTGGCAAAAATGTGAGTCATTAAAATTTATTTCAGTTTATATAAATTTACAATTTAACCAAACTTTACTGTAAACTTTAAAATTGGACAAATACAGAATATTCAATAAACCCTTTATGTTACTTTATGTAATATTCAAAATAAACAATAAAAATCAATAACATCCTAACAACAACACTTATCTCAAAATATGTTTTATCCTAAGCATGTAAGGAAAGTGAAAACATGAGCAATGTGTTTGAAGCATATTTGGTGTAACAAGAAATTGTGATAAAGCTACTGAACGTATATGTATGTGCAAGACCATTTCACCACAGGAATAGCTGGCAATATGACATTCAAACTTATTTGTGAATGAATAAATGAATGTAGTGGTAGAAATACATTGCATCAATCGGCCAGCATAAAAAGTATATACATCATTGCAAAAAGGTAGCGACTTTTATATATTTCATTACGAGGAGTCGCTGGCTTTTTGCAAAGCATACTGTCTAAGGAATTAAGTTAAATAAATAACGGAGATTAGCGAGTTAATCCGAAAAAAGCCGAAGTTATCAAATCTAATTTACCTGTGTTTGGGCAAATGACGTTGATATTGTCCTTGTGAGAATTGTAACATTTGGATGGAATAAGTTGACATTCAAACTGGTTCTTCAAGTCAATAGCTGATTTCTGACAAGATGGCCAAGCATTTGAATCACAGGCAACATGCTTCACACGGGCACTAAAATAAAATCATAAAAAGGTTCATCAAATCTGGCAGTAATACAAATCGTAGGTTTACCATTTTATAATTTGTCAAAAAATTTTTATTTCACAAAAGGATTTGTACAGACCTATATCTATTTATCATTTGACCTTCAAACTGCCTAATCATCATTTCGTTGCCATGGACGTTTATGAATATTAATACGATAACAGTGGACAGTGGGTTTGTTAATTACAAATGTCACAATGGATTACAAATACTTACGTGCAGAAATCACTGAAGAAGGTATCCATGTTCAGTTTCTGTGTGATTTGTTTTGTAGATAGATCGGTGATGGCCATTGTCATCTCTTCCATACAGGTCCTGGCTGCTTCTGTCGGCTTCTCAAAACAGTTCAAACCAGCAAGATAATCTATTAGATAGATAATATAAATGTCAATGTTTCTGTGATATTGAACTCAACTATCAATCCTAACAATCACCAGCCATTCATATTATACATTATTGCTTCCATAACTGAATACGATAATAATGCAAGATATAATTTTCGAAAGCTTTCTGATTGTAAGATAACTGAATATACAAGCACTGTTCAGAATTAATTAATACTGAAACCAATTACAAGCAAGTCGTATTTTGCGGCGACAGTTACTTGTTTATCTGAGTCGTCAACTAAGTCGTGCAACGTAAGTTGCATACTTATGCATTGATGTTAAAGGTGTAACAGGTATAAATTTTGTATAATTTCATTTGAAGCATCATACCTGGAATATCATGACACAAGATTCCTACAGCACGTTCCATTCCATGCAAGTCAAAGCCTGTCAATGAGAGAGTCTGTTCAGCACCTGGACATTTGTGGATCACTCCTTGCATACATGTAAACAAATCGTGCTTCTTGCTAAAATCAAACATTAGACAGATGAGAGAATGTAGCAAATAATAATGATTCCATCATTAATGAACAATTCAAACCAGTAACAATGCAAGGAATTAAGTGGGCGATATGTAGATGTTAAGATGAAGCACCAATCGTCTATGGCAATTTTAGAGAGTCTATCCGTTGTCAAATTTGAGATACACACGAACTGTATAAAAACTACTAGATTGACGAAATATTGTAAGTAACATCATCAGAATATATGAGCAACAAGTGTATTCATACCTGCAGTATACTTTGGCTTCTTCTGTGTTAGCGCCAATAAGTGCTCCTTTGTGATCTGTAGCGTTGCTGAGGTAGATTTCTGGGGAGAGCCCAACCTTGCCGAAACATTCACCAAACTGTTTCTGGAGAGTCAACAGACAAGCACCCGGCATTGCTATAATAAAAAAGCAATGTACTGATATCATTGAACAATTTGCAAACGAAACAACACTATTGATATGCACCATAGTTTTTCTAGCGAATTTTAAATGTCATTTTTACTGGATTTAAAAGAAAACTGTTACCATTGGAATTCCTTTTGTCGTATATAGAAAGACTTGCTTATTGGTAGTTCATAAATTACAACATTCGTGTTAATTGTTTAACTTTGAATTAAAATTGCAATAAGGTACTAGTAAAACTGTTGTCGAAGAAGTTTAGAGCAAAAAGGTGCCAGTGAATCAAAGAAAGAATTTGGTGATATTGAACATGTTTATTTCACAAGCACGTGTTGGGGATGATAAATGAAGGAGATAATATGAAGTTGCTAATGGAATATCCAGTTCTATATCCATCAAAAAAGTTCGAGCATGTTTTTTTGCGCGGTACCGTGCATGTTGCAATGAAGTACTGTACTAAATGTATATAACAAAGTACTTTTGTGCAGTAAAGGAGGACGAAGAAGCAAATTACTACAAAAGCATGTACAAGCAGTAGATTGAAAATCGAAACGCATAAATATGATCTATTTAAGCATGATGTTGTAGTTGTTGTTGATGATGATAATGATGATGATGAACATATATAAAGAGTTGTGAAGAAAATAATGTTTAGAGCAGAAGCTGTGTACAGATGTCTTGCCAACGGTCAGACATAAGTCAATACTATAAAAGACTAATGAAACAACAATACTAGTGTTCTGATTGCATGATGAATGATGTGCTCTGAAACACAAGAACAGCACCCAGCAAAAGTAAAAAACGAATTCAAGTGCATGTGCTTTGTTTTCTCACATTCGTCACCACAGAAGCTTGCTACGGTGATCATCATGTTAGCAAACGTAGCTTCTACCTGAAGCACTTGTTGTTTGGCACATCCAGAATACAATACTACATCCTTACCACAAGTTTCTAGATCTTTCCATTTTCTAGAATTAATAATATATCAGTTAGTTTTGTCTTGAAACAATTATTATATAACTGCTATGTGGCAGGCGATTGTAAACCTTAATATGACTTGTGTTTGAACATAAAGTCAGAAAAAGTGCTTCCATAAAAATATGATGGAGACGTTTTGCTTACGAGTGACGACATTTATGCTGAAGCCGCTCAGTGTATCAACATCACTCTCATGGTCAAACACAAGCCAATAATTGAGGTTGTACAACACCCGTTACTATAGCAACGTGTCACGCGACTTACATGTATCTCCACAAAAGGTAGCTGTGGTAATCATCATATTAGCAAAGGTTGCTTCCACCATTAACATCTGTGGTCTAGTACATTGTTCAGCTGTTTGTCCAACTACGTTCTTTCCGCAGTTTTCAAGATTATGCCACTGTCTAATAAGCCAACATACATTTTAAACACTTGTATAGATGAAGCAACGAAAACAAATCCAAGAGAATACACTTTTTGCATAATTAGGAGCATCCTGTTATATTGACAAGAGATGCTGTCCGTGATTTCCAGGAAGAAGTGAATTTTGAGCATATCAAGTTTATCAAACTGCGAACATTTTTTGATATAAAAGGCTGATGTGTTTCCATTGAAGTTTTATCTATATAACATCAACATTGACAATATTCTAAAACATGGGAACTATTATAAAGGTAAGCCTTTACTGACAGGGTGGCCTTTATCCGAAGGTGTCTGTTAATACAGGTTTATTTGTATATGAATTTTAATTTTACCGCGTTATATTCTTACCCACAGACGGACTTCTTAAGGGAAGCACTGTCCTGTCCTGCTGGTAAAGTCTGACCATTGAGGACCATCAAGATAACTTTCATGTCCATGTTTAATGTTTTCTGGGCACATGTGTTCATACCATCTTCAAATGCTGTCATACACTGATCTGGGTTGATTGGCTTTCCAGTACCTGACATCGAAAGTAAGGACATATCAGATCTGCACTTTTTATTATCTTAAGCTATTAATAACACATATATACCACGATGAAACAATAATATTAGCAGACTAAATGACATAAAATATGAAAATAAAAAAAACCCCGCAAATATCTACATATTGTTATAAAAACCATTGCGAAATACACAGAAAGCTATTTCGCCTGAAGGGGCATTACAAACATATCTAACATGGTGAATAGAGTAACAACAAGATTTGACACAAGAAACCAAGCCAGACACTTACAAACTCCCTCAAAAGCTCCCATCATGTTTTGCAGAGTAGTTCCAACCATAATTGTCTCTTGTGGTTTACAGTCATTATTTATCTTGCCAAGCACTTGAGTAGCACACTGCATCAATTTTGTCTTTGTGTCGGCACTAAAAATATAGATATTTAATATAATCATTCGTTCAAACCATCGATCAGTCTGTGTAATAAATTAATGTGTCTCTTATACATTCTAACCTGTGTTAGTGGCAACCTCCAAATGAAAGCCATCCTGGGCATGAAGACTATTCTTTTAAAAACCATCATTGGTTATTTAGAGCAAAACGACACCGAGTAAAGACAACCTGACAATAATTATGTCTTATGACTTTCCGAAGGATGGTAACTGTTCAGAGGTATGACTGTAATTCTTTTTTTTTGTCGACACTGATATTATTGCCAGACACATATGCGGACATTACAGAGATGCCATTAAATCTACATTTTGCCCTCAAATCTGATGACTTAATGGTTTTATCGATATTTAAGCTTTAAGAAAAATCCTCGCTTATTAACAACTTAATATAATGACCACCTTATTTTTGAGACCACTGTGCTGTAACGTCCATGCTTTGTCCGACCGGCTATAAATATCTCCTTTATCTCAATTTGATTATGATAGTACAGTATTTGTAAGACGTTTGCGACACCAAATAATATGGAGGTTGTACAATATTCTAGTTAAATGGAACATTATTATACCTGCAAGCTTGCTGTTTCAGTGCATCTTTGTTTACGCCAGCTGGTAGTGGCTGATCAGCCAACATCATAAAGAAATTATCTGGGTTAAGATTCATTGTGGTCAAACATTGACGGAATCCAACATCAAAGTTCTTCATACAAACAGATCCCTGGTTTGCTGTTTATTTAAAAAAACATAAGAAAAATATGTTAGCAGTTCAAACAAATATTACGTACTATACGTTCAAGTACTATATGACCTCGCTCAATGACCAATTACATTAATTTCGTTTACTTCTAAAGTACTTTTGTTTGTTTTGCAAAGACATATATTAATAGATAAAACAAAGGCACTGTGGTTAATGTCGATGTTTAATTCCTGGCAATACTGAAATCTTTAAATTTTAGATATGGATAAATGTTTAATACTTACGTGCACCGCAGATGTTTCCAAGACCACTGACCATAGAATTGACAGTTCCGTCCATCATCCCAATCTCTGTTTGTTGACATGATGCATCAGCAGCTTTCACCTTAGGAGTGATACAATTGGTGATCGCAGCACGATTACTTTAAATAAATATATAAAAAAATGAATAAAAAAAATACATAAATACAAATACAATGTATCCACTGTTAATCAGTTTTATTATTTCTGTTCCACATTCTTTTATTTCGTTCGTGTTATAATAGTATCACTTCTTTGTAACTAATTATTTACAAAATCTGTAAATAATCATAATGACTTAGTTGTCTGATCTAGAATGGACTTTACGGATTGTTTGTTTAATTGTTTAATTACTGCTCGATAATAATTATCGATATTTCTATTATATCAATGGTTCTAGTAAGGAATCTGTCAACCAATATGGAGTTAGTTGTAATAATAAGAATAGCAGTACTTTGGATACAATGTGTGATGTATTATGAGGAAATTTGTAAATACATGGCCAACCCAGTCCTCCAAACTTACCGGCACAATGATGAGATGAGGTTTGCTTTCTGTGGTGCCAAATTTGGAGGCAGGCGACTACTTGTCTCATTGGTGACCAAGGAGAAAACAATGTCTAACTCAAAGCCACCTAAGTCACGGAAACATTGTCTAAACCCGTTATCGAACAATTGAACACATCTAGTTGGCTGTTGCGCTTGTATTGTTGGCAGTGTTAAAGGCAAAGCTGAAAAATACGAAGAAGACGGTCAGCGTAAAACAATAATATTCATGTTAACATCAGGAACATGTCACCTTTGTAATGGCATCAAATATGATGCGTATAACATTCCTTCAAAGGTAAAGTTTATTATTATTGTGTCATCCCTATTAAAAGTGTCAGTCAAGTTGGCTTATGAGACACCTTATCATTGTTCGCATAATACCTCCCTGATCTCTTTTTTTGCCGGACTCTTGGCTGAGATGGGCTGAGGGTAACCATTATTTAACTAGCTGGCGGCTCACTAACAGACCACATCAGTTCTAACCAAGTCTCCATTAGGATTCGAACCTTCGATTTCCCACTCCGAACTCAGACACCCAAACCACTCGGCCACGACGGAGGTTGTGAACTATTTGTTGTTTAATTATGTCGGATCCTTTTTGTTTATCTTATAAATTATGAATGACTCATAAATGCGATTGATTATATAAATTGGCCGTAAACAAGCTTGTATAAGTAAATATTGATTTCAATGGTTGCGATGATTCATTTACTGTAGCACATGGAAGCGATTGAAAACAGGAAATATAACCCCGGGCAAAACTATATCATGTGTCGTCATTTTCGATCACGTGATTTCTATTTACAGAGATGTTGATTATTATTGAAATTATGTATTGTAGAAAAGATCAATAAAACACATAAAATCAAGGTTAGAAGAAACGCTTTTTATTGATTACGTCAATTATGTATCAGTAGAAACATATATTATGACAAAACAATTCCACGGGTCTTGAAACTACTAGTATTTTATAAACCAAATGAAAATGTTCGATTATTACATCGCCGAACCAATCAATGTAAGATACAAAAATGCTCAGTCCATTAAAACCTTCAAGTAGGCTTAAATTTACCATAACGGTATAATAACTATTACGGTATTTCTGTACCATAAAAACTTACAATATTTTTCGACGAAGTACATAGAATTCTCGAATTATTAAGTGTATGACAAATAGTCGTTTATTTAACACTGATTAGTATACGATAAAGAATGAGAATTAAGCACTGATAATGAATCGACCAATTTGTAAGTCAATTAGCGTGTCACTAAACGCCTTTGTTGTTGACAGCATGAAATATTATCCTTATAATATATGCATTGTTACGGGAGAAAATGATACACGGTATAAAACTTAAATCCATGTAAATGCATTCCAGCAAATGAGTTTTATTGGTTGATATTGGTTATATTAAAAAGTAACATGTTTTCAACACATGCAAATTTACAAAAGACGATTGACGCTATCTATGAAAAGAAATCATTGTAATCTGACATATCAATGACGATATAGTTTTTATTAGACCGGGAATGAATATAAGTTAGTTACTTTCTTACTATGAATTATAAACGAAATATACAAAATACTTGAAAATGAATAAATCACAAGCTTACCTATACATATAACTAGGATCCACATATTGATGTTAATGTTGTCTCGTAGATGTAAAATAATTTAATGGTAAAAACGTATTATGCGTAAAATGTACAAAAAGTCCCCGCAGTTCACTAAGAGTTGTTTATCAATAATTAATATTCAATACTTATCGCATGTATATATAATATAGATTCCTTGTATCACAGGTTAATAAATGACTAGTCTCCTTGTAGGGTCCCTTCCCTTAGAGACACTCCCTTATAATGTTTCATAAACTAATTCTGGTCCTCAGTTTTAAATGTTTAACTAAAAGTTGAACACTAGGAAGTTGGTATGAAAATTCATTAAAAGCCTAAGGGTTAAACTGTCATGTACATCGTGGTTGAGTTCGCATGCTTGTCAATATCCTCACGTCAAAATTTCAATACAGATTGTGTGAAAAGTTACCGCATTCAAAATAATACGTACATTAACAGATCAAATTTATGCAAGTTTTATGCCGTAGTATGACATATGGGTTGTAAATTTAGCATAATATCCGTAATTAGTGTTAGAGCAATTATATCATCAGCTATAACGGTATCAAGCATCAAAGGTAACGTATACAACCATTAAAGTTTGGTAACGGAAATTTTTACGTTACTTTAACTTACTCATATACTGTGTATTGAAAGGTTTTATTGATGTTAAAATCGTCAAAAGATCATGAGTGTCTCCCTATAGGGCTTCCTCTATTACTCACGTGACCCTTTTCCTGTTTGGCTAAGAATATTATATAAGTTATTTATAATTACGCTACGATTTGGTTCGAGTTAATAAATTTATCATAATAACCATGAATACTAATACCACGATATCGTAAACATCTTATAACTACGTCAACCCTGTTCCTTGGTACGGGCAATTAAGCTTTAGATAAAGTAAAACCAAGTTCTGTGCATCACCAAATACATTATTTTCACTTTTTTTCCGTGCTATTCTTATAATGCAATATAATGCACATGAGACGAGCCTGCTCCATGTATTTATCTAATAATTATCTATTTTATTGATTTAACTTTTGTATTATCCTTTTTAATTTCATTCAGTAAAATTTGGTTATATAATCAGTTTGCATATTTTTATTATACCATTTTATAAGCATTGGCTGAATAAATATATATAATTATCTGCCTTCTAAAACCTGGTTACAATCTAATTATCTTGCCATCAAGTTGAACTATAAAAGAAATATAAATCTTAGATTTATAAAATGGTTTCTAAAATTGCCGTGTGGAAATACCGTATATCTATTAAAACAATCAGTTTTAAATAAATTATACATTATGCTATGTGGAGAACTGATTTATTAGTTTCCCCGTTGATCAAACATATAACGGACAATACAGAGCAGAATATAATAGATCTATATCGGAGCAGAACAGAACAGAACAATACAGAAGCAGAGCAGAGCAGAACAGTACCGC
The DNA here is from genome assembly GCA_964023205.1 of Lutraria lutraria. Taxonomy (NCBI): domain Eukaryota; kingdom Metazoa; phylum Mollusca; class Bivalvia; order Venerida; family Mactridae; genus Lutraria; species Lutraria lutraria. The sequence continues at coordinate 16,331,421 of OZ026847.1, forward strand.
CAAGTACAGTACAGTTAACTACAGTAAGGTACAATAAAGTGAAGTACGAAACTTTGATCTGACGCGTATAACCTATCATACCAGTTCTGACTTTGTAAGAAGATAAGTAAGTAGCTTATATGCGAAAATTTAACAGCACCAAAAAATGTCTTTTAGAAGACGAGATGGATATTACAACATTATTCAGGTTCGACCGTCTTACTACTAATAAAAAAGAAACAAACCAATGACGTATAACAACAGAACGTGACCATAAGCGCACCACGACGTCGTTAACGTTGGCGCGTCCTGACACAAATTGATAGTGAATGGCATAGTTTCTCTATTCTCGCCACACATTGAATGTCCATTATTACAAGTATGAAATAATCTGATATAAAAATTGATTGTATCCCATTTTTTACATGCAAAACTTCAATGTTTGTGAAAACACTTTTTGGCGACAGAGAAAACATGATGCAAACTTACGGATTTAGACACAGAAGGAGGGAAGTGAACGTTATATATCAGAGGCATATTAGTCTATATATTCGTCGCCTGAATCTTTTAGTGAGCTATCTACCATTTTGAAGATTTTGAGATATTTACACCGTTGGATTCGTTACTCATTATTATTCTCAAGCGGCAATATCGTCACCATTAACAGAATCTAAAGACTGCATGCATTTTTTTATATTCACTGATGGCCATGACTATTTTTTTTAGATAAAGACTAACGAAACGTATTATGTTCATCTGGTTGAAGTTTTTATTTCATTTTATAACAACCCGCCTTAATAGTTCTGTCAAATGAGTCAAGTCAAGGAATTTAGTGTTCGAAAGATCGTGGGTACGAGTAATGGGTACGAAACTTCAGTGCGGCGCATGTTTCTACGTGTAACACTTTATTACAGTTATTTCATCAAACACAATTGATATGGTTATATAAACGGAGGTCTTGTATTCAGAATAAAATACTGTTAATAATTAATTCAAGTTTTATATTTCATGGAAAAATAGTATTTCTTGCAAAAGGATTACAAATAAAGAAACAAACATTGCACTGTGAAAAGTTGTGCATGGTTTATAAATGTAGCTTTAATTGAGTTTATGGTGTGCTTACTTGAAACTTTGTATAGCGCAGTTAAGTAAGGGAAACAACCTCTTTGTTTTTACGTGACTCATGGAAGACATTGTGAAGAATTGGTGATATATTCTGTTACGTTATAGATGTCATTGAAAAACAGTATTGAGTATAAACATGTATATCGATTGTTCTCAGATATTTCATTATTTGCCCCCCCCCCCGTTTAGCTCAGTGGTTAGAGCTCAAGAGGTTGTGAGTTCGAACCCCGGACGAGACTCGCGGTACTGTACGTGACAAATTTGACTGAAGATATTATTCCAGTGTTAATTTGACCCCGTCACTGAATTATATGGGGTATCTTGGCAGACAGAAGCTCGCGGATGGAATATGGTTAGTTTTATTATATTGGATAAGGAAGGAAAGCTGCTTAGGATAACTGCCCGCCACCCACGATATAACTGAAATAATGTTGAAAATGGAGTTAAATTCGATTAAACAAATAAAATAAGTAAATATTTCTTTCTTTACGTGCCTGTTATCAAATACATACTGAATTTCATTTTTATCCCACATTTAGGAACTTACGTTGTTTCTATCAAGTACAACTGTACTTCACGGTAAATTCTATTTCATGTCTGAAAACTTCATATTTTTATTTTATAGATCTAATACATATTACCGGTGATGTATGCTGTCGAGCTACGGAAAAACATCAACCGCAGACATGTTTGTCCTTTGCGAAAACCTATGTAGGGAAAGGACAAAATATTTCCTAAACTGAACGCTTGTAATATCGCGAAGTATTACGCTTATATCAACAATAGTTTATGCTTTATTTGCAACGGTATGTACTATATACTGGGCCTCCGTGATCTAGGGGGTTGTGGCCTTTTACTTGTAACCAAAAAACCTATCACCGCTGTGACTTCGAGTCCATACCGGGACAAAATTTCACATTGAGGAAGTTGTCGAGCTTGCTTTCGGAACGTCGGTAGGCTGCCGATGTGTCGACTTATTACTTTCATACAAACGCAGGAAGGGTCGTTAAAATTAATGACCCTGGCTTAGAGGTTTAACTCAAGTGCAAACGAGCCTGATATACTCGTATATACTTTCTCTGGATCATTATTTAAAATAAATATTCCAAGCCTTGGAAAAAAAAAATTTGTCTGCTTAAAATGTGCTGGTTCATCGGACGGTTAAGAGATAATAGATAGATAACGGCAAGTTAAATTCATTCATCTCAAGCATTTTGTATTTTTTCAATTATCTGGCGTATTTCGCAGTATGACAACATACAATATGACAATACACGATTTAAGTGATAAATGACAGTAACGCTTCATTTATCTGATTACAAGTCATGTCAACAATTAATTTTAAAATATTAGAAATGTTACAACGGTCGTAGATCTTTATCTACAGTGTTTAGTTAATATAATTAGTCAATAGTCAATATACAAACTTCTCGTGAAGTCTTATATTGACGTCTGTAGCTAGATATTGACACCTACCATCCCCCAGGCATATTGATGAATCTAAGTGTGCTGTTATTTCCGGGTTTTATGTTCATCAGTTCAAAAGTCGTTGAAGACATTTATAGTAAGTCTTATTTTAAAGACACATTTAAACATGCAATACACACATACATACGCGAATATTTACATAACCAAGAATAACATATAAAAACATAAAGACCTATTAGCATGATCAACTTAGTAATACAGAACAGTAGATAAAATGATAGTAAAATATAAGAAATATAGTTATTTTCTCTTAAACAGTACAGTGTATTTGCAAAAGCGTTTCTTTAGCCACATCTCGTTAAAGTGATGTCAGATGCTTTTTCCTTATTTTTTTGCATTATCATTGAAAAATAATGCATTACATTTCTATGTAGTTCGTCCAAAAAATCGGAATATTCTTATTGCAAGTAAATGTCAGTTTCATTGATAAGACACCTTTCCAGGTAAAATAAGACCTACCATAATTTTAACATCCAAAAAAGCTAATTAGGTTTTCATAATGAAAACAAAACAATCAAAACCCAGTAAAGGAAAACAAAACGATCCTTAGTATAATATAGTGCATAGCATCGAAATACAACGCGATGCGACGCAACGCATCACAAAAAGTGCAAGAACACATATAATACTAAAATCCATGTATTTATTCATTTGTGATATTTAAAGGCAACAACAATAAACAAGAAACTGGGTTCGATAAACATATTTGCCTCCGATGTCAGTTTGACTTAACCTCTTTAATGTATTATTAAAGACAAGTTTAAATTTGGGTCACCTAGGGTAAAAAACTAGGTCACGAGGTCTAATCTTAGGAAAACCTTATTAACACTGTAGTTGTCAAATTTTGATTGTATCTTCACCAAACCTGGTCAGTATGTTTGTCTTATTCATATGTAAGACAAATTCGAACATAGGTGATCTGGGGTCAAAAACTAGGTCACGAGGTCAAATCTTAGGAAAACCTTGTCTATGCTATAGTTTTCATGGTTTTAATTGGATCTTCACCAAATGTTTGTCTTATTTATGTGTAGGACAATTTCTAACATGGATCATCAGGGGTCAAAAACTAGGTCACCGGTTTAAAACAATATTTTAATGAGTGAACATAACATGAATATTGGCCCCGCCCCGGGTGTCACTTGACTTATGTAGACTTGTATAGGGAAATTTTAAAAATCTTCTTGTCCAAAACCATGAGGTCTTGGGCTTAGATATTTTGGATGTTGCATTTTCTTGTGGATCTCTACCAAGTTTGTTCAAATCATGGTCCCATGGTCAATATTGGCCCGGTCCTGGGGGTCAGTTGATTTCAACAACGACTGAACAGTCGGGGTAGATTACTCTTTACCATGTCAAATAACCTTCCTTGATTTAATTATCCCTTAGTGTTACAATGCTCAGGTGAGCGATATAGTGCAATCATGGCCCTCTTGTTAGGAAAACTTAATTAAGTTTTCAATTGGGAAGGGACTTTTTATAAAACACCTGAATGATGAAATCAGTGAGGTGTCACATGCTGCCACTTAAGGAATTTTGTAATGATTGAAATGTCACCAAAGAACATTGTAATTGAAATTTCACCTTTTATTTGAGAAATCGCACTGTAAATTGAATTATAATTGATTGACGCAACATAAGTCTTACAACAGTAAGAAATGATGGTTAGGCGAAAAGTCCATCTCATATGACTCTGACAAGGGGTGTAAAACTTGATCAAACCCACAAACAGACTGGTATTTATCTGTATTTCCTTGGCGTCTTTATATTACAAAAACAATAGCTTTTAGTATTTAACGAGTTTTTGCTCTCTGCGTTAAATGTAGTCAGTTCTCCATTAACCCATTTATGTAATAAAGATGTTGTCAAGGGACAGAACTCTTGAGAATTATGTTTCATATATTAAAGACAAGTTTGAATCCTATGAAGAGTGAATGAGCCTATTACCCTGCATAGTCCACACATTAACACACAACGTAGCTGAATATTATTTTATTTAATATTACCTTATATTCTTGTTCAGAACAAATTAATGTCCTGAACTAACTGGACTGTCAGTTAGAATTAGTGTAAGTGACAAAAAAAAAGAAAACTTAGTGCTTGCAACAGGCTTTGCCAATTCTGTGAATAGCTCTAAATTTTTGCTTTTGTTTTCTTACGTCTATGCATAAGTTGTAATCAGCCTAATAATTAAGTATAAATGGTCAGCTCAGCTGGATTCGCAGTTAGTTCTATGGCACAAACTTCATGTATAAACGATCAGCCAATGAAAACGAACGTTACAAAATACATTCGGATTTCTCTAGAGTCATCGAGGTCACGAAAATACCAACATGGCGGACAGAAAAAAGTTTTTACGCTGTTAAAAGATAAAATCGAAATTTAAACTTTGAATTTATTTTATGAAGGTATAACAGTGTATGATTTCAATGCGGAAATATGTTTTTGTTTATTTACGACCATAAATAGTATATTCGTTTACGCGAAATTCATTGAATTCACCGGAATCATTGATGAAATTGAAAAACAAAAGTCACCTCAGTGATCGTCCAGAGAAATTTCGTTGAAATATACTTGTTAACATACTAATATATATATTTTTTGAAAAAAAAGTCAATATTTATTTATTATTCATTTACATTTGTATTTATAATCTATACATTATACAGTTACCTGTGTGCATTGTAACAGAAGATGAAAACAATGACTGTAACCGATATGAGGCTCAAACCAGTTACCTCCTGCTTGGAAGTCAGATGCTCTAAGGGCTGGTGAATTTCTCAGCCTATTAATTTATGCATATACTATATATTACACTGCTACAGCATTATAAACATGACTTACATAACACAACATAAAAATTACTGTGCAACATATAAATAGATAATACAATGTGATGGTATTTGCTGATTACAGGGCAAGATTCGGGGATTACAGTGAAATAACTATATATAGAGAGGTAACATAAACATAATCATGAAACTTACATTACCTCACTGAACTCAATAAAAGAATATTTTAATCCACTTATCAGTTTATTTTTATTGCCTAGCAAACCTGTTGCAGTGTGCCAATAAAAAAATATTCAAGACATTTTTTTTCAAATTTATTCAGAATATACACAGTAGAATCAAGAATGTAGGTTAGAAGTAGGCAAGATATTTCATCAAAATTGATTTTGCTAAAAGAATGTAGAATTAATAATTTAGGTAAAATATGATATACACAAGGGAGTTAAGTCTGTAAGAAAACCTGGTTAGGCTTATAACACAGTTACTTCCCATAAACAGAAATAATAAATACTTAATTGTCTGGATGCACTACGACATGGAACGGGAACCAGTTTAAACAATTGTTCATTTACTAAAAATGTTGACATCATATTTCTATATGTACATCATTGGATAATACCTGATCTAGTCTGTATCTTGTGTCTGTGTAATTAAAGACTATATACATAAGCGTTGAAGAAAAATCAATTAACATCCAATCAACTATAAATACACCAAATGAAGTAAATTAAGAAAAACAGAAGCATTATCAATATCAATTATAAGAAATACACATTCAAATCACATCACATATTTAATAACTACACAGCGAATTGTTTTTTATGCCCACGTATCGGTAGATCGGGGGATATTGTTTTTGGCCGGTCTGGTTGTCTTTTTTGTACCAAACTTTAACCTTGTCTATAAAATCAAAACACTTCCACCCATAATCTTCAAACTTAATATGTTGGTTCCTCATGACGACCTCTACAGCACCTGTGCATTTTAAGATCAGTAGGTCAAAGGTCACCCAGAGGCGGCATTGAATTTTGAAAAGTCTGGGTCCTTTGGCAATTTTCCAACCGTTTAGTGGTGGAGGAAAGCCATTGACAAACACCTGAGTAGAAACACCGATCGTCCATCAACTAACTGGACAGCTTCCTTACATGTGCTATTCGTTAGCTCACAGCAGTGAGGTTTAGTGATTACTAGTCAGAGGCTGTTACCATCCAACCATGGTGCCCTTCCCCCTAAGACATTGTCTGGAAGTTTTAACTGATAACAAAATGACAGCGTGTATGCAAGTATACATATAAAAAATATTACCAAACAATTGGCAAGAATAGATTGACTGAAACTGAAAATTGTCAAGGGTCGGCAGAAAAAAATGGAGACTGTCAGGTAAGCAGACATGGGGCTAGTACCTTTTATTACGTTATATATAGGAAATACATTACAGCCAGCCGGTCACTACTCAGGTGATATTTAGCACAGGTTTAACTGTATTCATTTGATAACATAGATCTACACATATAATAAAAATAAGCACACATTCTATACTGAACAAAAACTTATAAACCCCATTGCATATTTTGGTATGCATATTATTTTCGAGCAAGTAAAGTACACCACCCGTTCCACCGAGGTACTCTGGGACAAAAAACAACATGTAATATACCAGTTAATTGGTTAAAGCAAGTGCTGATAAATCTTATTTTATATAGTGGGTGGGGGACATTAGTTCTGTTCAGTATACATATATATACAGTTTATATACATTATTAGGCAGTGGTTATTCATGTTCTCTGATTAGCAAAGTTGAATGAATAATTACATTTCTACAAAGTTGATGAATGCATTAACACATAAATTGAACATTCAATTATTTTTTCTGGCTAATAGTACAGGTATAGCTTAAAAAAAACATTTTTGTTGGGGTTCGTATGTTGTGCTGTCAATTTTGTAGAACGCTGCTGAAGGCTTAAGTTTAACCATACAAGTGCTCTGTGTCTGAAAAATACAAAAATCTAATCTTAGATCCACAATCTTTCCTGGGTATAACTGTCCAATTATGCATTAATAATTTCATGTGCCATATCATACGTTATGTCAATAAACCAACATTTTTATAATAATATCAAACCTTTGATGACGCCACACCTTCTATAATGAGTTTATTAATTAAACATAACTTTAAATTTATCTTTTTTTACATGTAAGATCAGTTTTCGTAATGGCAATTAAACCATTATGAAATCTCTAACTTTCTATGAAGCATTTTGGTGTAAATTAATCAATTATTCAGCGTGTTTCAATACCAAAATTAAAATATACAGGCATTGTAGTGAAACTAAATTTTTATGTTTCAGTCAAGACAATTAAAAAATTGAATTAATTGTGTCTGTATGAAAGTTGTCGTGGATATATTGTTGTTTTGTTTTTAGACAATATAAGAACGAATTGGTGTGTATTTTGTTTCTACTCTTAATTAAGATGAAACAGGCCCATTCCAATCAGACTGTACCTTTTCTGCGTTAATGGACTTTCTCATATGTAGTCATCCAGCTACAGGACTACCTCGTACAAAACACACTCAGACGCTTTACGGAGACAATGTAGAAGTAGAGGAAAAATGCAGACAGATTGATCAGTCTGATCTGGAACATTGCATTCAAGTATAATACTCGTACGTAAGCCAAGTTACTACAACTCTTTTATCATCGAATATTACTAGAATACTAACAAATATGCTTCATATACCGCACCATAATAAAGAACATAATTCTACGTACTACGGTTTTGTAGTTCCTCGTATACGTTTGGCATATCGTAGCAGTTATCAATCTGTGTTGGTGAAGGATCTGACCCCTCAGCAACCGTATTGCTGCAGAAAAATCAAAATGTTATCTCTACCCTCTAAATACGCTATAAATTATACACAAAATGCGTAAGCAAATAAAACATATCACTGTAACGTAATATAACGTGTACCTAATTTGTGTAGATAAATTATGATTTGTCAGACATCAAGGATAGATATATTCCTTAAACAATTTAGCAGTTAGATTTAAAACCAGTGGAAACACATTATTTAGGGATTTACATGTACATGTATCTACAAAATGCATATATTATTACGATCACCAAGGACTTATAAGTCTTTGATATTGTCACATGCATAACAAAAACCTTTACTGAAATCCGATGATAATGATATGACCAAAACTCGTCTTAGTGTTCAAATCCCTCAATAAATTCAATAAATAACTAAGTTTTACCCTGAAGTACAAGTATGTATTTCATTTTTTTCTGAATATGTATGTTTACAAGTAGAAATTTAGTAGTTCCTAACCTTAAAATAACTAACATATGTACGAATAAACTTCAATAATAAAACAGAAATGCGAGTGAAAACCACAAGTAGTTATTTATATAGCATCACTGTTCTTATACCTTGTGACGTAATGGTCTTTGAAAGAAAATGGCCGATTATAAACAAACAAGGATACAATATAACATACGTTCAAAAGTGCTGTACAATAAAATTTACATACAATGTAATACGCAGTAAAAACTGATATGAAATAATGCTGGAATAAGGCATATAGCATTAGTTAAAATATGCTTAAAATTCTAAACACATGTTACTAGAAATTAAAGCAGACATCAGGTGACAAAAAGTAAATGAATTACTTATTTATACGTAATATTACAAAGACTTACATAGCCTGACGAGTCTCATCAGCACTAGTAACAAATGTACTAGAAACTTGCTGTAGCATTGTGTTCTGAAATACGTTCAATAATCCATTAACAATTGTTTTATGTAAATCAAAAGATCACGCCATACCATCCAATCTATAGACATATGTTAGCTAAAAAAGCACCATTTAAAAGCCTCTCCAGAGGTAATCATTGCAGACATTAACAGGATATATACCACAAGAATCATGTGGTTTGAATTATATATCAAATAGCAGTGTAGAATAATATCAACAACAAACAATAAGAGTAAAATTGTTCGAAATATATCCGAATACGAGGTACATTCCAAAAGTCTCGTAACTTGTTGAGAATTTGGTACCCGGGGCATAACTTTTATCAGATCTCTTTTGGTCACCCTTGACTATCATACACATTTATCCATTCGAAAAATTGCTACTCGGTACTAATTTATGGTACAATACTTGTGCATTGGAAAACCCCTATCAGAGTTCATTTCGTACGAGCCCTCATATAATGGCGAACCACTGCTAGGTTGTATAATCTGTCTTTCTTAAAATATGCTTACTGTCCAGGAAATTACCGCAAAATTGAATTACTTTTATGATGCCCTCGTAGAGACAAAATAAGACTCACGAATCTAAAGTCAAAATGCATGCAATAACCTGATAATCGTTAGACGTTGGTTTCCTTAGTGATTTGCGTCTTTGAATGCAAAAGTACAAACATGTAACTGTTATGATGAACAACAGAAAGGCAGCACATACCCAGCTAACAACTAAAACAACAGTGTCTGAAAATAACGCAGTATTTATGTTAATATAAACGGAAAAAACAATGAATGAAAATGCCTTATGCCAGGCGTCAAACTGTCCCGAGATTGACACCAGATGGACACATGATAAAGGAAATGTTTAAATACGGATGTGATCGTGATAACTCGAATGTGATCGTGGTAAAATCGGGTCATTTATGTAAATAATTTAATACAGTGCAGGCTTCTGACCTGACAAATAACTGCAATAAAGATGGTATCCAATTTCATATTTTATTAATGAATGTCAAAAAGCACCCACAAAGTGAACCAGACAAAAATCGGAATATGATTCATCATATGAAACATTACATAATATTAAGCAAAATTTTATATTCATTCTTAATTCCCTTTTTTTGTGTCAATACATTACGAATTTACAAAGGACCCAATGCTCAATCAAAGTACTGAAACGTACTCATGGAATCTGAACTGACTTAAACTTGCACTGCTTGGGATGGGAACTAATTCAAAAATTGCATGGCGGATGTAGATAAATGTATTTTCTGGCCGGTGCGCCAAGTTAACTGCTTGACGCTGGCAGTTTTTTTCAGCCAGATAGTTTATGTCACTGTGTTTTCAACATGGTGTTACGGCTTTCTACAATAAAAGCCATATTACAACATCTCGTTGTCAGTTATATTTTTAAAGCTACATGCTTCTCCAGACTCCTCCACCACCACGACACAAATAAATGTAGCACTTAAGTACCTTGGACTGCATAACAAATTATGCGCACCAAGCGAGTAACGGCTACAGAAAGCTTAATTATTGTTCCGTTTCCAAATATCATTCAATGGCATTCAATCAGTAAGATAGATTTGTTCATTCATCTGACATTGCTCTCTGCTATTTGTCAGGTTGAGGTTGTTTGATCATTGTCAGTGCTCGTCTTAGTTTTGCTACTTTGTGAACATTGTCTATAGAACAATAAAGGACTGTAGTGGAGCACACGACAAAGATTACCGGTGTTTTCCTCAATTTATTATTTCCAACTAGTTTCGACTAACATTAAACTTCATCAGGGATAAACAATAATGAACAATAAGAGAATTATCTATAGACGTATAGATAAATTGCCAATGATACACTGACACAATTCAAATATAGCCACATTTATAAGACCGTACTCATAACAAACACCAATGGCTTAGTAAATAAAGTACATACCAACAGTTGGACAGGGTTGTTGAATCATCGGGCATTGCTGTTTGTCTGTTGTCAGGTTCAAGTTATCTTCGCAGTCATTAGATATTGTTCGTTCCTCGTCCTTGCATGTCTGATTCTTGCAGTTTTGTATCGGGGGACATTCTGGAAATATCGACAAAAAGGCCAGTAAAAATGATTTCTACATTTATAAAAACATACTCACAACAACCACCGATACTCAAATCAACAAAGAACATACCAACAATTGGAAAGGGTTGTTGAATCATCTGGCATTGTTGTTTGTCTGTTGTCAGGTTAAAGTTATCTTCGCATTCATTACATATTGTTAGTTCCTCGTCAGTGCACGTCTGATTCTTGCAATTCTGTATCAGTGGACATTCTGGAAATTTTTTCAAGAAAACCATTTATACACACACACATTAATTCAGTTATAGCTACAGTTATAACACCATACATAGAAATAAGAATTCATATCCGATAAAGATACATGAGTAGTAATGGGCGTTACCCTGGCACCCTACCTCCTGGCACCATATAGAAATATAGAGTAAATAGAATTAGGTCGGTGCCAGAAGTAAACAAAATTGTGACAAATTGGGACAAATTGGAAATCAATATTTGGTGCTCAAAATAGTATGAATTGAATTTTAGGAAACTTCTGGCACTGTGTGTGTTTTGTTATTTGTACTGTATAGACTAAATATTCATTTGAGACAATGAGAGAATTTTCTTTCGAAAAGACATGGTGGCCCTGAAAAGGGCCGTTGGTGGTCCTGAAAAGGACCGTTGGTGGTTTTTTAAACCGTGTTTGCTGACTGATCTGGTTGGGTACATAGTTCGCATTGGCAGTCTGGTGGGGGATAGCAGAGCCTGCATGTTGGATCCCCACAGGACCATTCCTGTTCTGGTACTGGTGGTTGTTCCGTGTACTCAACTTGAGCGGTAGTGATGATACGCCAATGCTCTTCTTCTTGTTGTTGTTCCCGTTGTCTATTCACCGTTCGTTCCCGAGCATCTCGCTGCCTTTCTCTGACTTGATCTCGAAATTGCTCTCGCATTTGAGATAATTCTTCTCTATGATGAAATCGATTGGTTTCAATGGTATTCAAAGTCTCACCAATGGTTTGAAGATCACGTTCCCTTTTTCTAACAATGCTAGCCGCTAAGCGACTGATTGAACGCCATACCCTGCTCTGTTTTTCAGTCAGTTGTTTTGCTGTTTTGAGTTCATTGAATAAAGCCTCCATCTTGAGTGTTTGAGTTCTCAGAATGAAATGAGGCATTGTAAGTATTGTATTACACCGCCCACTCTCGTGGTTGGATGACGTCATATCGCTTGGATGACGTCACCCTAGGGTTGGATGGCGTCACGCGCCAATGTACCGCACAGACATGTGCTTGATTTTTATGAACTTAGAAAAAAGACAACAGACACCTAGTTTCAGTTTTTCTAAACTTTTATTTTTGTAACAAGAAAACAGTAACAACATGAAACAGTAACATTGTTTACACCATTTAATGATCACCATAAAGAGTTGTATTTCTATGTATGATACTATGATACAAACGGTTGTGACCTTCTGGTCTAGAGTTACGTTGAGCACAACACTTTTGTCCACACTTGTTCACATATTGAGCATGCATGTAATAAGTACCATAATATTGTTGAAACCAATGCGTCACATAAGTGTCATTTTTTCCATACATGTCCGGTTTGAATCGGGTTAACAGTATCTGGTTCAAGTCACATTCACGTGAGATAAAATCCAAAGCGAATAGACAATACACACCACACACCGGTAACATATCGCCTTGTATTCTCATGGCATTTCACAGATAAGTTTTGTTGGCATGTTTTTTCACAAAGGTTAGAATCTCTTCGAAAGAAGGTAATCCGTAGGAATCAAAATACACTGCTTTATTGTCTTTTAAATAAAGAGCCACCCAGTGTTCTCCAGGTTGATTCCCGTTATGGGTATTCACAATATAGGCTTTCACGTCATGCGGTTTCTCTGAAGGTAATTGATCTTTGGCACAAACACGAGCATGTAGTGGTTTTAATAACGGTGAATGATCTAATAGGTATTGTAGTTCATTCGTCTCCATAATGCCAATTTCTGTTGACACGTTCAGCCCAAACACTGATCCATTGATCTATGAACTGATTCTGAGTGAGTTCTTCTTTAAATTGAATCCATAATCGACACGCGTCTCCTTTTTCACTATCGGTCAAGGTCACTAATTCAGGATACCACTTTTCCATGACCTTGAACACGTCCAAACGTTGAATCGCTTTTTGAATGTAAAGTTCTGTCCACTCTTCCGTATTCGTGTATAAGCAGAGTACATGTTGTACTTGACTAGGATGATTCACTCGACAACCATAACAGTCTTTATGCACTTGATTATAAATTAAAGATTGGAGTGCTTCTGTGACGTGATGATTCAAGCACTCTTGTAAAAAGTCCGTCTTTGAACTTGTACAACAAGGATACGCCAATAACTTCATTTCGTAATCTTGTCCTTTTTCCAGGTGTTCAATATCCATGTCTTCCATCTTAATAATCTAGAAGCACTTCTCTGAATTGATTGATTTCAATTTGATTGTCGTATTCCGCAAATACAATCACGTTGATGGCTTGTGCAAGTGCTGTTCCAAAGTGAAATTCCAATCTCAGATTGCCCGTTTTTATAGGATGGAGTTGACCTTCCTCGCAACCTTGATCTGCTGTCAAGTCCAACCCCCACAGTGTGTATCCGTTCCGATAATCATTCATGCTCAATCCAAATGAACGATTGAGACCAAGAGCTCCTGTCGCTTGATAGAGTGACATGTAGGATCTTAGAACTTCTCCCGTTTCAAAATTGGGTTGAAACGCTTTGTTATGAATACTTTTTCCGTCAATGCTGACTTCTAGATGATTCAGTGTAAAATGACGGAACTCAAAGGGGTTGGTAGCCATGTCTCCATTCATGTCTCCATTTCTTACCATACCGATGATAAGACGTTTTGGCAATTGACCTTGAAATAAATGATCTTCAATCTTGGATCGTTGACCGTTAGGAATCGTAAATGTTTTTACTTCAGTTCGTCGGATGGGGATTTTCATGTTATGTTGAGCAATCTGTTGATTGAGTTGATTGGCTACCACTGGCAGTAAATCTACTGTTCTTACATTAAATCCTGCTTCTAGAAACTTGATTTTACCCGGTGAAGTACTCATGAGACAGAATTGAGGTGACGCTTTGTTTAGTCTTAAGCGTATTTCCATACCATTGGGTAAATATTTATCTTGCATCATCAGATCCAAATGAAGCCGTCCACATAGTTCCACCACACGACTTTGATGGACACGAGCACGTCTCTTACCATAGCCCTTGTTATCCCCGTCATGTACTTTTTCGAGCATATGACCAGCGGTGTCTTCAGCCCATAACTCTAACGCCTGAAGCTGAGTGTCTTTACAGCTTGAGGTGAAGGAGAGTAAATTTTCTATGTATGCCCGATAGGCATACGTGTCCGCATTGCTGGTGATCAGTTTATTATTCAGGTACACATCAATGCTTGAGAACATGCTGTGAAAGAAATTGTTGACGGTAGCAATTTCACTGTCGCCCGCTAGGTCTGTACCATCTGCCTGTATAATTTTGAGTTTTAGGTACAGGTAAGATTGATTCAGATCTGTCCATTTTTCTGTCTGTGCAGGAATCACAAATTCAATCGGAGCATTATTGTCCAGGGCAGAAATGGGATAATGCTCAGTCCATTGACCTTCTTGCATGGCTGTCATGGTAGGTGGCACAACAGACACATCCAACTCTGTCTTACTACATTCACAGGAACCGTGTTGCATCATGATTAATCGAAAATATCAAGAGGTCTGGCCTGCTTAACTCGGCGATGATGAAGTTTCGAATGAGGTCTTTTCTTGACTGGTTTGCTCTTTATACGTCTTTTAGGGCTGGCCACGGCATGTAACAAGGATTCACCCACATCTTTTAATACAGAGGCTCCACGTTTTCGTATTACTTGTTTAGCGTTTGATCCTGTCAAGATATCTTTGATAGCGGCTTTTCCTTGCTGGAGTCCTTCTTTTTTCAAGGTGCGAACTCCAGATTTCACAAATGGATTCAGTAAAGGCATAATTCTTTTCATGGCTTTCTTAAACATGGATCCAAGTCCGTGTCCATATTGTCGAGGTTGACCTTGGTAAGTAGGTATCATTGTCTTTGACGTAGGTGTAGTTTCACCATAGACTTCCCATGAATAAACTGAATAGACTGGCCAGTGTCACCCCTTATATGGATAGTGATGGTGTCAAAGTCGGCTTTAGCCAGTGGTACATAGTGTAAATTCAAGAACTCGAAATGAATATGAGGGTTAGTTCCTGCTTTCGTTCTCGGATCAAATGGAGCTACACGTAAGATGGGGGCTTCTATGTTTCCCAAATAGGTATAAGACGCAAGGTCGGAATAAACAAACAAATGATTATGACCCATGTTAATATCTACGCCATGAGGAAACGGATCTGGAGTGTCTTTAAAAAAGATGGTAGAAGAACTATCAGGGGCTCCACCCAGTTTAATAAACATGTGAGGATGAAACTGAATGCCTAGTTGATCCGAACTGTCCAGTTTTGCGCGTTTACTTTGTCCTGAAAAACCCATGGTAAATCGAAGGCCTTTCTGTCTAAATATTTTACCTAATTGATCTTTCACGGTAAAGTCAATCGTCTCGATCAAATGTTGGGGTGTGACATAAGTTCCTATAGGAATACAAAGTCGTACACCTTTTTCTTCTTTATTGGGGAGAGTACAATAGGTCTCAAAGTTTTCTAAGGCCTTACCCAGGACAGGATCGTGTGTGACAATGTAGAAATGTCGCTCTTCTTCAGTGACATTAATGACCTGACTAGGAACAATCATTTCCACTAAGGCAATTTCCCAATCTTGTTTATTGAGATGGATGGGTTTTGTCAGTTTGGTACGAAAACAACATTGCGTATTGTCTTGGAATAAATCCATAGAGCTATCACTCATGAGTGTGATGTAAAACGAACTCATGTTGATTTAGGTTTATTGAATTTCAAGGAGGGATTCGGTAGAATATAACCTAGAGAACTACTTAAAAGCAGAAGCCACAATTCTCGATCGGGTCGTTGAAAACACAAATTAAATAGCGATACGGTAATAACACTACAATTTGTGATAAAAAAGTGACCTTATTTTTGGGTTCACACAATTTGGTTTGCTCTGAGGCAGTCACTACCACACTGGCCGTATCGGTTTGAGACATGATGTATTTATTAACAAACTTCAAACGAGATGGGATTCGGGAATCCAACTGTCAAATTTCGAAGGATAGCCTTTCCAATGCACTTTAATTTCTCGTCTTCCGTCTACCTTACTCTGGCGATGTGCGAGCACTGATTCAATTTCATAGATAGCATCATCTTTTATAACCTGTACTTCAGAGAAATAAAACGAACCTAATATGGGTTCTCCGTCTAAATCAGTCAATTTCACAGTAGCAGGAGAGGTCTTTTTGACTTGGATCACTTTAAACAGTTCAGTGGTCCAGTTGGGTAGATAACCTTTATCAAATGTACGTTTTGTTTTATTGATACGAACAATATCTCCCACATGAAGGGTCGTCGACGCTTTTTTTCTTGATTTTCCATACAAGGTCAAGGCCACTTGAGATTGGTTATTCTCATTTACGGATACGGGTGCCATTTGTATACTACGATGAACACGATGATTATAGGCATACACGAGATCAGACAATACCTGAATATACCTTCGTGTTTTATGATGCGTAAAGTATTTCCACATACGTGATTTTAAGGTCCGTTGAAAACGTTCCACTATACTAGCCTTCGTTTCTGGGTTTTCAGTCGTAAAATAATGAATCCCTACTTTGTCTAAAAACTGTTGAAACCTTTGATTCTTGAATTCTGTTCCTTTATCGGTTTGCAACGCTTTAGGTTGTCTCGTTTTAAGAATAGAGCGAAACGCTTCCACCAATGTGAGCCCCGTTTTATCCTTGAGGGGAACGACCCAAGCATATTTTGAAAACACGTCAATGACACACAACAAATATCGATAAGGGGTGTTGTACTGAGCCAAGGATTGCATGTCTGCCAAATCAGCTTGCCATTGATGATCAATACCACCCACAATTGTTTTCCGTCTCGAGAATACCCTACGGATAGGTTTGTGCAGGGTATAGGTCTTTTGTCCCTTCAACCAGGATCGCACTTGACTTGGCGTAATGGATTTCAGTTGAGTTCGAGCTGCTGTAGTAAGACGTTCTACCCCACCAAAACCAGCCGGATGATGGGGATCATAATAAATCTGATGTAACAGACTGTCTACCCTTTTGTTCATGTTGTCTAGTAGGCTTCCCACTTAGGTTCTGCTTTCATCTGTTTGACAGGTTTACTTATAGGTTCTGCTTTCATCCGTTTGGCAGGTTTACTTATAGGTGAACGAGGCTCAACAAAACTATCAAAGAATTCATCATCTTCCTCCGAATCGTCTGCTTTTTGCATCCATGACCATCTCCGTTTATTTCCTATCACTTCTTGTGGTACATTGACATCTCTTAGTCCACTAGAAAACTGTTCCCATCCTCTAGGCTCCGACCCTTTTCTATGACGTATGACATCATTGACCAAATCAATAATGTTGGATCCTTGTATTGGTTTTCCATGGTATTCCAACATCCCTTGATCATTCCATGACATGTGGGGATGATTTTGTAGAAAGTGTAATAAAAGCTGAGTTTTTCGACGCATAGTAGTAGGAACACTTTCAAGAATCCGATCCGTCAATGTAGCAGGAGCCGCTTGTGCCCCTTGTGCACCTTGAGCAGCTGGAACAACCGGTGCACCCGGTGTAACTGGTGCAGCCAGAGTAGCCGGTTCACGTGCTTTTTGATGAGACAGTTGAAACTTTTGCAAGACTTGCCCATAGTGTTGTGCTTTTTCTGATTCAGACAACGATTCATTTTGTAATACGTCTCCCATTTGTTTCTGTAAATCGGATGTTTGACTGACTTGCGGGGGAGGAGGTAAACGTGGTCGTTGTTCTGTTTTCCATCGATTCATCTCTTCTAGCATTTTGAACGGGACGATAGCCATTTTCTTCATAGCTTTTTCACCAGTGTGGCAACACCTCCACTGAGTGCTCCTGCAGCAACAGCTTTAGCAATGATTGGAGCAAGAGCCAGTAATGGAAATAATCCTCCTTTTTGATTCAACACACGTTTCTTTTTTTGAATGGATACTCTTTTATCTGCTAAAGTGCGGAGATGTTGACGCTTGGACTTCAACCTTTGCTTTTGAGAGGGGGATAAGGCAACATTGCCTTTTAAAACATTCTGACAGCATTCTGACACACATTGAATCATTTCTTTAGATGCTCCATGTATCATCTTTCTTCTTAACCCATCTGGGGCTTGAGTTAAACCCAAAACCAGATGTCCGTATTTATGCAGGAGTGGTCTCTTTGGTGCCATTATGTCAAATAATACCTGTTTTTACTTCTTCACAGCTTTTATACTAAAGCATCAAAGGCTTGTCTTGAAGCTGGATTCATAGGGCCCTGTCTCATCAGGTGAATACGATGTCTCAAAAGGGGTTTCAAGACAGCCTGTCTTGATAAGGTAGATAAGGATAGGGGTGAAAAACGGCACAATGGAGTGTCTGGTGAACTTCTTGAACTGGGAGATGATCTACTAGATGATCTGCTGGATGAATTTCTAGGTGTGCTAAAACTACTTGACCCACTGGTTGAATAACTACTTGGCGAACTGCTTGAATAACTGCTTGGTCCACTTCTAGATGAACTGCTTGGCCCACTGCTTGAATAACTTCTAGATAAACTGCTTGGCCCACTGCTTGAATAACTGCTTGGTCCACTGCCTGAATAACTGCTTGGTCCACTTCTAGATAAACTTCTTGAACTTCTAGATGAACTGCTTGAACTTCTAGATAAACTGCTTGGTCCACTTCTTGATAAACTTCTAGATGAACTTCTAGGTGTGCTAAAACTGTTTGATCCACTTCTAGAAGAATTTCTTAAGCTTTTAGATGAATTTCTAGATGAGCTAAAGTTCAAACTACTCACAGGACTGATAGGAGACCATTGCAACTTACTGATTGGAGTTACAGCCATAGAGGGTGTTGAAGTGGTTTGCTTTCGACGACGGAGAGTAATAAAACGTTCATTGATCTTGGCAGGCGATTTTCTAGCTTTTTTAGCTGGAGCTTTTCTAGGTTTTCTAGCAGGCGATTTTCTTTTAGCTGGAGATTTTCTAGGTTTTTTAGCAGGCGCTTTTCTGGCTTTTTTAGCTGGAGATTTTACAAATTTACGAATCGTCTTTTGACCATTCCATCGGAGTAAACTTCGTATCATGACTCCACCAAGAAATCCACCTCCTCCTGGTTTCAATATGAGTTGACGTTTAGTATCCATGTCCACTTGATCATCTCCCAGCTGCTCTAATTCATGCTGATGTTTTTGCATAAAGTTTTGTGTTTGTTTAGGTAGCACAATTTTCTTTTTTAAAATCACCTTTGCTGCTAAGGTGAACCACTTGAGCATTTCTTTTAATCCAGACCGTAGCATTTGCTCCCGTACAGTAGGGTCTCGTTCCTGACCCAAATGTTCTAACGATTGAGCTATGGCTGTGGCTGACATGATGACTGAATGATCTTATATGAGTAAACGATGTTTATATATACACAACTGGCCCACGTTTTTCTCCAGTGATCCAGTGATGAAAAATATCAGTTCTTAACCGATAACTGTCTGGTGTTTGAGGGTGAAAGTCAATCACTAAATACCCATGAGGTGTAGAGATAGCATCTTGATAAGCGGGTAACAAGTGTGGCAATTGAATTTGATTCGCCAACACTTTGATTTGTCCTTTATCTCTTGTGTTTTGAAATAAGATCATGTAATGTGCATTTAAACTCAGGGTACGACTGGCTTTCGATTGTTGAAACATGTTTTGTGTAATGTAGATCACACTAGCATTACGATGGTGACCTTTTCGTGTAAACCATAATTTGATTTTCTCTTCATCTTTATCACCAAGCATGTCATCAAATATAATTAAATGAGGAATGGATGTATCCTCTACTATCTCTTCATCCTCGTCAGGTATCCCCTGTATGAACCGAATACTAGGTTCTTGTTCTTGTAATTGTGCATAGGCTACTTGCCATTCTTTGTAACACCATACAATACGCTCTGGTACTACTTGAAACAAATCTGATTTGTATTCCAACACCTTTTTTACGAATTGTGTTTTACCAGAGCCACTAGGGCCTGCGATAAACATATTGCAAGGATGCTTAAAAAGTAAACTGGACTCCATGACGTGAAAATCACAACTAACACTATTGGAAGAAAAACATTTTATTTATTTGTGTAACAAGTTTATGTATGAGTACAAGAATAATCACAACAAGAACAACACATGTCATGTAAGGGTAACAACAGTTTGTCAGAAAATTCAAACACACATTCTGAATGTCCAAATTGACTCAGAAATGTTAACACAGAGTCATTGTTCACCACCTGTTTGAACCAATCCGTTTCACTCAAGTCCATGGGTACTGATTGGTACGAATTCATCACATGAAGTCCATGTTTCATTTCTTCAAACATGTCTGGTGTACTCAACTGTTGTCGAATCCATTCCAGAGAATGATGACCTTCAGGTATCTTCATACGATAAGCAAATACCAATGCTTTTCTCAACAGGGTATGGTTCATAATATCAAACTGTTCCATTCTTGAATCGTGTGAATCACTCTATCGTTACATACATAAGTATTCCAATCGTCTCGATGGATAGCTTTCAAGTCTAAGTGTGCACTGATCATAGCATCACGAATCATCTGTCTAAATAGTTCAAACGTGTGAGGATTCAGAATCCACGCGCGAATGTCCTTGACCTTGACAAGGTCATCTTGTACAATACTGTATAACGTATCCGTATACAGCTCAAAGTCCAAAATGTAATATAAACTTATAAATCGTCTAGATGGTTTAACCATAATTGAATATTTCCTGAACAAATCACTATTCTAGGTCGATTCGCATGAACGGCTTCAATCTCGTCTTTGACTTCTCTTAAGCGATGCCTTAATTTATAGAACACGGCACGATACTGTAGAATATGAATAACATGAGTGAACGGTACCTGTCTCTTAAATACCATGATACCACGTATTTTAAACTGTGAATACGGACGCCATCCGGGGTGAGATCTCCCATTGTCCTCTTCAGCCATACTGAACCATATCACATTGGGGGTAGAACGAAAATTGTTAGCTAAGGCAGATACGTCGCTCAAATTAGCATCGTGGATTAAAAAATCCCATGTCGTAGATAACATACGATCTAAGCTTTGTTGTACCACATTCAGTTTTCGTAGAATAGGTAATTTTTGGTTGAATGACAAGTCCTGGCGATCACCTACATCCTTCAACAGTCTCTCTATCCGTCGATGATTTGTATGTTGTAAGCTATGTATAGCATTATGAGTAGCCCATGTGTGCACTAACTCCATCTTCCATGTTTTAGCGTTAGCCCATATGACATAACGATAAATTTTAAGTCTCAGCTCTATCGGTAGTAAGGGTATCCAATCCATGTCTTTATGAATAATGACTTTTAGATGACTTGTTCTAGTCATTACCTAAAAGGTCAAGGTCAGTCATGTAGATAACCATAAGGCACAGTCATATGATTCTCGACCACAATACGTTTGGTATACACCGAACGAAATGTTTTGACTTGTTTCTCACTGGTCACGGTTCTGTCCTTATGACGTTTAATCCGAGAAGCATATTCAACTACGGTCGAATAATTATGTCTGTCTTTCACACAATCCACCATCGTATTGAAATTCACTTGTTGAGTGGCATTGTAGTCTAACGTAATGCCTTTCACTTTGCATTTTTGATGGAGTTCACCGTTTTCAATGTATTCATAGCCATAGTTCTTTGGACCTAAAGCGACATATCTCACAATACGACCCTTTGGTACCTCATCTGTCCATTTTCCCAATCGACTGGAGATAATAGGAACATTATAGCCATCAGGGTCATGAATGTACATACAACTGTCTGTGTCAAAATACAGTACTCTCTTTCCTAGAGGTTCAAGCACTTTGTACAGTTCTAATCGAGCATAAGCCGTCACAAATGAAGCCACCACAGGATTGGCTGATGAATGAGGGTCTGCTTTGTCCGATTCATCAGTATAATTCATTAACATGAATTCATCATGATCAAAACACTCTGCACATTTCACAGACTTTTTAGGATCGTTCAGTATTCCGTAGAACTGGTCCAATCGATGAACATACTCTGTTTTAGGCAAGAGGTTAGTTTGAGCATTTTTACCCCAGAGACAATTCAGCATGGTTTTGGCAAAAGCTCGTTTTCCTGGATTTTTCTCCACCTGTTGCAAACGAATTCCTTCTGCTTCAAAATAATCTTGTTTAAATTTATCTTGAGCCTCTTCCGTATCCACCCCTGGAGGATATCCACTAGCCTCTTGTTTCATTTTCAAGTATTTATCAATGTATTGCCGATAGACGTCCGTACTCCATTCATCCCAGTGCCATACATGATACACTTTTGATACTTGATAGCCTAAAGCAATAGCTTTAGCCAATTCAACATGAGTCCATGTGCCATACAAGAACCGTTCATACGATGAATGTGTACAATAATCCATCTCCTTCTCAGCACAGGTACGGCATAGCGTAAACACCATTTTACTATTACAGTGTATGGGTAAGACAGGCATCCATAAATCTTGCGGGGGTAGAACACGGCATTTAATCAGTCCTTTGTATTTCTCAATATGCTGTTGATCAATTTGTTCTTGACTCATGATCACTGGATGACCTATCGGATAAGCCCTGTACTTGTTCACATACGGATAGAGAGAACAAATATCCACATATTTGATTTCTTGATCGTTGTCTACTTCATGATACAGTCGAACGGCATTCGTACGACCTCCGAACAAAGCTTCCCTGGGTTGAATCGGGTCTTGACCATGATAGAATCGTTCCACTCTTGTCTTATAGGTAGGATCCTTTTGACAACGCTGATCAAATTCACATTCCCACATGACCACAACAGGATACCCCTGTTCTTTCAAAGACTCCAGTCGTTTATACGTATCGTGATAGGCCTGTTGCATGGTTCTCAAAGTATATGGATTGATGGTACTTCGGTTAGGAAAACAGGTGGGGCATCCATGGTACCAACATCCCATGAATTCATACACGGTGTTGGTCTCTTGACAATAGCCATCCACGTAATAAGGTCCAATTTTGACTTCGCCTTTGTTATTCAAGGCATGCCGAATATGTATCTCTTCGGTGACAGCCATCATTTGTAGCCAACGTATGCCTTTCATGGAATACCGGGTTTTATTGGGATACCCGGCATCCGAAATCACGGCTAAACTATGAGGTGGCATGGAATTTTTGCGCCAGGCTTTGTTACACACTTGAGCTAACGTGGTAGCTTCAGTAAATGGATCTATTTGATCACTGTCCAATAATTGTTGACGAAATTCTCCACATCCGCGTCTTAAAATGTCCACATCCGATTGACAGTATTTCTCCATTTCCTTTTGAAAATCAAATACGTCTCCTTTTCTTTCATTGTACCAGGTTAAAAACTCTTCACGTCGCTCTGGTTTCATACTATCCGGTTTGTAAAAGTGTAGCGGCAAATAAGGTCCCACATAATCTTGATACGCCAAGGTGTTTGCATAGAATGGAAACCATCCTTTGGCTAACTCGGTCAGTCCAAATGTATTGGGAAAATAGGAGAGAGGCATACTCAGGAAACTGAGGGAGTCAATCATGCGTATTCCATGCACTCTCAATTGAATGATTTTACTACCATTCATAATCAACTGGGGTTTCGCCGTCCCCTGAGTAACCACATATCTAAGAATAAACTGAGCGTCATAGCCTTGAGCATTGTGGGCTATCACTGTCGATCCTCGATGGGTAGGGAGGAATAGCCAAGTACAGAATTGTTGTAACGTATTTTCACCACGGAATGTCATTTGTCTGGCTTCATTCACCCCTTCACAATACTCACATGGAGCTTTCACTGACTTACACATACAGTCACCACAAGCACGTTGAGCCACACAAAAATTAGGGATATGTTCTCCAGAATCAAAACGACATTCAAAATCAAAAAAGATGAATGGTACTTCTGGTTGTTTTCTATCGGGTGGTTCATACGTTGGAATGTAACAGTCATGATCTGGTCCTACTATGGCTTTACAACACCTGCATTTCTTTGTCCCTGTGCAAACGTGATTCCGTTTCGTTCCAAGCACCTTTTGCCCACATTTCTTACAATTCCATACGGATTCACAAATGGTTTTACGTTGTTTTCCCGTTTTAGTTTTATGATTGTCAAAACATGCCTGACTCTGGAATAGGCGACGGCAATCCGGACATCTTATAGATTGTCCTGCTGGGCACAGGGTGTGAGCATAACACTGACAAATATGGCTACACTGGTGTCCTTCACGGTGATCATAACTGATATCGCACCATTCACAATAATGGCCCCGTCCGAGAAATCCGGTAATGGATACGATACAGTCATAATGATTATCATGGTGAAAGATATGAATCACACGACTTTTTTCAGTCAGAGCAGGTGGTTTGAATAACAATTCACTTCCATAATGTTGTGGATGGATTTTAATCACGTAGCTGGGATAGAGATAGTCCTGTAGTTTTTGGTATTCTTCTATACCGCACGACTGATCCGATGAAATACCCACTTGCTTTAATAATGCTTCAGCTTCGTATTTTTGAAGATTTTTCTTAGACTGACGTATTAGATGCCATCGTTTTTTCCATT
This sequence comes from Lutraria lutraria, assembly GCA_964023205.1. Taxonomy (NCBI): domain Eukaryota; kingdom Metazoa; phylum Mollusca; class Bivalvia; order Venerida; family Mactridae; genus Lutraria; species Lutraria lutraria. The sequence continues at coordinate 16,356,425 of OZ026847.1, forward strand.
CCGGGGTTTGATTTTCATGTAGTTTGCACCGTCCTACCACAATCGATCTAGCTAAACACATAGAGTCTTTACTATTGTCAATACACACAACACTTGTCTTTGACTTCCGTATACTGGATAAGTTTGGTGCTTTAAACGTTTTCTTTCCGGATCCCTGTGGCATAGCAATATGCGTAATTTCCATCTGTGCCGCCCCATCATGAATTTTAAATTGACGGTTACTCTGTGCCACACGTTCAATTTCATCCAATAATGTATCTCCACTAATACGAGATGCCCTATTAAACGGAACATGTATCCCAAAGTCCAAATCAGGATGTAGAATAGATACTCGAACTCGATCATTCGATCTCACTTCACATCTCTTGTAGAGTTGATCCATCATATCATTAAACAACCTGTTTGTAAATTCAAACGATTGATTATACGGTTGAAATGTCACATCATATACTTTGGATTGAGTCTTAAATTTCCTTGACTTTCTTTCCATGCGTGACTGTATGTCATAATAGTCGCGCACAGGCTCAACCTTACTTCGTTTAGTTGGAGGTTCATCCTCACCACTAGTACTGTCGGTATCTGACATGATTATGATCTTAAAACTTCTCCGCCGTTTTTTATACTTCGGGTTCAAGGTCACAACGCGTGACACTCTATAAAAGACGTACGCTCCGTCCGTTTTTTATCATTTCAACATGAGCGATCCTAAAATGAACCAAGTTGAAGAGAACCGAGATCAAACTTTGATGTATTCATTAAAGAAGAAAATTAAAGAGCTTAACAACTTAGCGGATCAGCTCTGTGGACAGAAAAATGTAACATGGGATCATATCAAGTGTTATCGTTGTGGAAAGAAAGGACATTATTCTACAAGCTGTACGGAACCCTTCAACAATGAATGCTTTTATTGTCATGAACAAGGACATTTCATCGCAGACTGTCCTAAGAAACAAGGTGAATAGGTCGATCTACAGGACGCAGAACAGAGTAAGAAAAAACGTAAATACAAAAAGAATCCAACAAAAACTGTGAGTGACTTTGTGTAATCCAGACAATGTGTTGGACAATGTGTTGGACAATGTGTTGGACAATTGTGTATAGACTTAAATTGGAGACTAAGTGAGTTGTATTGTGTTGTACTTTGTTGTACTTTATAAATGTTTTCAAAAATAAAATGATAGACAATGTAATATGCTTTTGTCTTTGCTTGAGATATAAAACGAATCTAACACATATGGTGGCCCTAATAAGGGCCGTTGGGTAATTTATTGCATTTCTGCAAGAAATAGGTATCGCCAATAGTTGGCTCTCAAATCCTCATCATAAAAGATGGCAAGGTCAGGGTATAAATTACCCATCTTGATATCCATCTTCACTTCTTGAAATTCAGACAAGTCTGGGTACAAATTACCCATCTTGACCACCCAAACATCTTCTTGTAACTCATCAGGTTCATCAGAAGAACTTTTCAAGCAGTTGCCCATGTTGAATCATGAAACATAAATGAGCTATGGAACATGAGAAAAACACTGACCTAGAACAGACCAATGAAATGCCAGTAAAATAGACCAATGAAATACCGTTAAAATGGACCAATGAAATACCGTTAAAATGGACCAATCAGAGTCCTTGTATCATATGAGAGTCAGTGACCTTGCCTTGATCTAATTTCATTCTGTATCAAGATGTCTCAACGTACAGTCAACATTATCAAGAGAAAATATGCCGCCTTAGGGCGGTATATTGAACAGCTGGAAATGCAGTTGGAAGAGCTGAGGCTAGAGGTCAAGACCCTGAGAGAGGGAAAGCAGTTTGTAGAGGAGGTCGTGGTCAGCTCTGGGGAAGAGGACTGGGGGGATACCCCTCAAGAATCAACCCCAGAGAACTGGGAAGATGAGTTAATAGAGGTTCCTTCGAACCTCTATCAACCTACACCGGACCCCAAGGATGTCCAGAAATGGGACAAGTGGTGTCCCGCTTGTATGGGGAGATGCGGTCAACGCCATTAATTCCCATACAAGCACCAACGGTCCTTTTCAGGACCACCAACGGCCCTTTTCAGGGCCCCCATACAATTCAGAAAGAATCACTCTCATATTGTCAATATTTACAGTCCTATCTGATAACACCAAATACAAATATACGGTGTGAGGTAAGTTTTCTATAAACATTTCCTACAAATATAAGTGATAGTATGATGTGTACAATCATTTTCAACAAATGTATACAAAGTGCTGTGATTGTATGAAGAACAAAGTATTTCCCCCACAAATATAAGTGTTAGTATGTGATGTACAATCATTTTCAACAAATGTATACAGTGTTCAAATTGCTGTGATAGTATATATTAAGTGTACAGTCTGCAAAGTGCTGTGATAGTATGATGTACAGTGTTCAAATTGCTGTGATAGTATAATGTGTACAGTATTCAAAGTGCTGTGATAGTATGATGTACAGTCTGCAAAGTGCTGTGATAGTATATATTAACTGTACAGTGTTCAAATTGCTGTGATAGTATAATGTGTACAGTATTCAAAGTGCTGTGATAGTATATATTAAGTGTACAGTGTTCAAATTGCTGTGATAGTATAATGTGTACAGTATTCAAATTGCTGTGATAGTATATATTAAGTGTACAGTGTTCAAATTGCTGTGATAGTATAATGTACAGTCTGCAAAGTGCTGTGATAGTATATATTAAGTGTACAGTGTTCAAATTGCTGTGATAGTATAATGTGTACAAAGCATATCTACAATATAACCTTGACCTTGACGTGTCAAACACTTGTTCAAAAAAAACTTGAAGTGTCACACTTATTTTAAAAAAAACTTGAAGTGTCACACGTATTCAAAAAAACTTGAAGTGTCACACGTATTCAAAAAAAACTTCTCACAATTGACCTTGACCTAATAGAACACTGGCGCGTGCAGGCAAAAAGTATAAATACCCCCTGGCGCAGACACTATTTTTTCATTATCTAGCATGGAGTCCTTCAACATGCCATACGATATATTGAGAGAAGCACTAGAATCATCTGAGTTAATAGACCCGAATGCGGGTATGCATTACAACCAGCCGAAGTACAACCAGCCAAAGTACGGTCAACTACAGTATAGGCAGCCACAGTACAGCCAATACAGTCAACCACTGTACAGCCAATACAGTCAACAGTCCATGGTAGATGTACAACCCCCCATGGTAGATGTACAGCCGATACAACCCATGGTAGATGTACAACCCACTATGACGAATACACAGCCTATGGTAGATGTACAACCCACTATGACGAATACACAGCCTATGGTAGATGTACAACCCACTATGACGAATACACAGCCTATGGTAGATGTACAACCCACTATGACGAATACACAGCCCCCTATGGCGAAAACACAGTCTAATACAATTACAAAGCCTACAACGGGATTGTCTGTTCTACAAGGTATCAAGGAAGAAATGGTACAGATGAATCAAGTCATGCAAGAGATGGTCAGACTCATGAAGAATCAAGAAATACGGTTTAAGCCACAAGAAATGATTGTACCTGTACAGTTTATGTATGATTCAAAGAAACGAAAACATGAGCATGAGAAAAAGAAACCGGAGCATGACAAAAAGAAACCGGAGATGACAGAAACGAAGAAACGAAAACATGATCTTGAGAAACAACCTCGGGGCAAGTATGGTAAAGAAATAAAGAAATGAAGATCCGACTAACAGCCACGACCAACGGTCCTTTTCAGGACCACCAACGGCCCTTTTCAGGGCCACCATGTCTTTTCGAAAGAAAATTCTCTCATTGTCTAAATTTTAGTCTATACAGTACAAATAACAAAACACACACAGTGCCAGAAGTTTCCTAAAATTCAATTCATACTATTTTGAGCACCAAATATTGATTTCCAATTTGTCCCAATTTGTCACAATTTTGTTTACTTCTGGCACCGACCTAATTCTATTTACTCTATATTTCTATATGGTGCCAGGAGGTAGGGTGCCAGGGTAACGCCCATTACTACTTACATGCATATGTTTTTACCTGAAATACAGTAAGCAACAAAATCGTTGCCACGCCAACAACCAGTTTGGACTATACCAGGGCGATCACAATGTTTAAAACTGGTCTCCATTCCTTTGCATAACAATTTACTTATGGTAACATGTTCGACACCTTGTCGACGTTTGACAGGAAATACAGCGGCATGTATGACACTGAAAATAAAAATATCTTCTTCAATAATCATTTATCCCTACATTCTTATTATTATCATTCGTTCTAGAAGTGACAATCATTGTACATCTACATCATATGAATTCCAAAAATAAAATCTTCAATAAATCAATGTTCATTTATCAATAACTGTCCATCTACATCATAAAATATCCGTCAATAGACTAACACATTACACGAAAGGGTTTCATTTGGCCTACAAGTTCATGACAAATGGAAAGGTATTTTTAAAATTAATTGGAGCCCATAATAATGTTCGTACTTGTCTAATCCAAGCATTCGACAAAAAACATTACTATTTCCCGATCCCCAATCTGGACCACACACTGATTTCCACGTATTGTTAACAAAGACTTGTACTCTACCATCGTAAGGAGTGCATCCATCAACGACTCTTGCATTCCAGTCGATAGTTGTGTTTTAAAATAAAACTTTGATAGTTACTTTATCATATAGATGTTGAGGTAAATTATCTGACATCTAAAAAGCAATAACATATCACATACAGGAAAAAAGTTATATAGCGTATGCACAATAATTGAAACCCTTAAATTCAGGGGTGTCCAGACAGGAGCTCAAATATTTTACCTCGTATTATTGAACAGAACAGAACAGAACATGATTTTATTTAGTAACTTATACATAACATAGTATCTCGTTACAAACATGTATAAAAACAATAAAGTTTTAATCATGTGACATCGTGAACATTCTAAGAGTAGACGAAAGACAGATAATTAATTAAAATAATAGTTAAAAAATTAAAGAGGGGCAGCTATGCTTATAATAACATGAATCAAGAAGCATGATTAAGATTTGTAAAATGCAAGCTATAAAACAACAACAAACAAACAAACAAACAAACAAACAAACAAACAAACAAACAAAACAGCATCATATAGATTAGAATCTGGGTAATGATTTTTACAAAAATAATGGTTACATCATATCCATCTAGAATTACTAAGTATCGACAACGACTGAACTGTTTACGCAAAGAAAATACATGATATATAAATTTTGCTTTATTAATTATGTAGAATTTTTCAGTTGATAGTATTATAACATATTAACATCACTAATTGTGAAATTTCTTTGGTCATTACTCAATTTAACTTTTTAAATTGTTGATATTTTATTTGGTCGTCATATTCAATTCAATTCTTTATTGTGTCAAATGGCCACCGGCATGTTAAACATAATTATAATTCTATATTAATGTCACAACGTATAGTCAGTTTAAAGATAGGTTTCATTCCTTAAATGCATAATATAAGTACATTGCAATATTTCGCATTTTAGCTGAGGTTATATAATTTTTGGACAGATAAAATAATTAAAATATAAAATAAAATACAGGACTATACTGATTGCGTACATTTGCATACAATGGACAAATCAATATAAAATGATACTCATCCTCAATAAAACACTCACAATAAAGACAATCTCTATAATTTCTAGAAATCTCAAAATGTTTACCGTTTTCAATCATAAGAGGACGAGAAGAACTTCTAAAGCTAGTTAGACTTTTTCTAAACTTGTTAACAACAATATCATTTACATAATTTTCTACATTGTAAGACTTTTTAAAATGAACATAGTGAAGCAATTTCATATAAAAACTTTAAAAGGTACCGAACGAGGACAAATCTGACTAGCTGCCTAACAATTAATCTTGTATAATTATTTCATTAAAAGATAGTGATTTTTGATTGGGGCATAATTGGTGTAGTCTTAAAGTCGTCTTTAAATTGTACAAGCCCGCGGGTTACTGTATCTTTATAAGCCCTGCTATTCCTATATATCTCAAGTTGGCAAGCTTTTACCTCCCGTATGGCAATTGCGTATGCATTTTCCCGAACCATATTTAATATTGTACGCGTAACGTAATTACTGTCCAAGGCTAGAACGCAAACACAAGCAAATCCATTCGCAAATACAAACCAAGTTTCTAAAGGGTGATGTAATAACTACTTCTAGATTCATGCGAATTATGACAACCATGTGTATGAAAACGAGATAAATCGCCGGCATATTTCTACACCTGTAACTCAACTTTTGGCGATATTTAAATCTTAAAATCATGTTTTTGTCTCGATTATGTCTTTACTTACCTGCTTCTAGATCTCCCCTAAATAGGCTTAACCCAAATTCCACAAACCCGTAACTCGCTTATTTGCCTTTCAAATGCAATTTTCTCAAAATGAGAATTAGTCAGTATTTTCGTAATGCACCTGATTATAACCTCTCTGATCAGTTATACTAATAATAAGTATTTATTATTGATTTAGATTCAAGAAACCATTAACCTTTAGGATCCATTCATTCATTTTGTTAGTAATTCGGTACACACGCATACTTGTCAACGACATACACGATGCAATTAATATGACTAATAGGGTGGGTAAATTTAACTGATAGAATTACATGTAATGCTAGATACCAATCTTTATGTTTAAGGACATATAAATAATAATTAACAAACCATCCGTACAAACGACCCCAACATCGTTACTGTGACTGCAGTCATTCTCTCCCCAAGTTCTATGTTCACATAAATCTATGGATGTTTCACTGCCGTTACACTTTACGTCATCCAACCATATTATACCAGATCCATAAGTGTCGTAGTAAAATGCTCCTGAACTTGAATTAAAATCAGCAACAGCTCCGTTCAGATGAAAAAAATATCATATGATAGCATTTTTTATGACAACTTTTTTTTATAAACAATGAATGTTTGTTCTCAATTAGTCATTACCTTGAGCTTGGATATGTGCTCTGTATAATTAAAGTCTGGAAGGAATATTGCATTATTGAAAATATCTCATTTGTAATGATAAAAACGTAGACGACACGAGCATATGCAAATTATAATCTACCAAAACGTATGTTACAGTTCTCTTAGGGTCAAAATAAATTAACTAACCTCGGTAGTTCCAACATTCTGCACACTACACTGGCTGCATTTCTATCAAAATAGTCATTACAAACTGTTCCCCATTCGTTGTTATGAAAAATTTCCAAGCGACCTTCAGTGCGTGTTTTCCCACCAACAAGTTGAACAACTAATCGATCTGAAATTAACCTTTCTGATCAGCTAAATGATGGCATGCATACAAATGATAAGCATTTATTTTTATTGATTTAGATTCAAGAAACCATTAACGTTTAGGATTCATGTATTCATTTTGTTAGTAATTCTAGGTCATCGATACACACGCATACTTGTCAACAACATTCATGATACAATTACCATAAATGATAGGGTTTGTAAATTTAACTGAAATAATTAATTCTAGATACCAATGTTATGTATAAGGATAAATAACAATTAACTAACCATCCTTACAAACGACTCCAACATCGTTACCGTGACCGCAGTCAATTTCCCCTAAATTCTATGTTCACATAAATCTATGGGTGTTTCATAACCGATACACTTTACGTTATCCAACCAAATCATACAAGCACCAGCCCCGTAAGCACGAGTGTAAACTAAATGAAACATTTAAGCCTTGCTATATGTATGGCAGCTAGAACACTTCATACCAATATTTATGTTTGAACAATAAATGATAAACAAAAATTTACAAACCATCAGTACAAACAACTCCAACATCTTCATCTTGGTTGCAGTTATTCTCCCCCCAAATTCTATGTTTACATAATTCTATGGATGTTTCATTGCCGATACACTTTACATCATCCAACCAAATCCTACCAGCACCAGTCACGTAAGCGTTAGTGTGAAATGCTCTTGAACTTGAATTAAAATAAGCAACAGCTCCATCACCGATCGTATGATAGCATTGTTTGATGACTATGGTTTGTATATTAACAATGAATGTATCTCAATTAGTCATTATTCTTTATTTTAGATAGTGTTTTGTATTATTCAAGTTTGAAACTGTATTACATTATTGAAAATATCTTATTTGTAAAGAAAAAAAAACGCAAACAACAAGTGCAACTGTTAAACATAACCTACCAAAGCATATGTTGTAGCTCGCTCAGGGACAAAATAAATGAACTAACCTTGGTAGCTCCAACATTCTGCAAACTACACTGGCTGCTTTTCTGTCAAAAGAATCGTCACAAACTGTTCCCCATTCGTTGTTATGAAAAATTTCCAGTCGACCTTCTGTGTGCGTTTTCCCATCAACAAGTCGAACTAATACGATATAAAATTAGCCTTTCAAATCAGTTGAATATTTGTATACAAATGATATGGTGATATAAATATAGATGAAATCAATAGCGATAAAAAAACAACAAACACGAAAAACCTGATTTTCGTATTTGATGATTTTTTATCGCTATTGTTTATACAAATGATAAACATTTATAAAATGTATTATTGATTTAGTTTTCAGAACAAAATTAATGATAACGTATTACACAAGGGGCATTATTCTTCCCCCTTTTTAACTTTTTGTTAAAATTGCTTATTAAGTAGAAGTAGACAATGCGCATCTATAACACAAGTGTCATAACACAGTCAACATTATTAAGATTAATAACCAATTATTGTCAGTATATATGGTATCATATCGTTCCTAAGCAATACACAACATGTTAGTCATCACGCTTATATACAAGCTCTCAACGGGTAATATGGGCCTTGGGAAATTGAGTTCAAGACCGCTGTATTGAACTGTAATTTTCACACATACATTATTCAGCACTCAAAATCTTTTGGCACTGACACTTCATATTTCACTAGAACATTGTTCTCTAAGTATTTTCAGTATGCTGCTACGGGTCAAAGGTCAAGGTCACAAGGGTTCATAAACATAAAACTATTTAACATTCAACATCTTGATATCTATTTAACACAAACAATGCTTGGTCCCAATGAAAATTAGATCACTGTTGCACTGACCACATTATTGATCGATTGTGTCTGTTCTTCTGTCCGTCATCCAGTCGATCTGTCTGTCACATTTCGTGTCCGGTCAATAACTCCACTGCATGATGCATGGACTGGTTTGCAAATAACTTATTTTGTTTGTTTGTTTCGCCTAAGCATCGTTCCTGGGAAGAACCAGTACTTGACTCCCATCCTCCGTTAGCAACTTTCTCACATAAAGAGATATGGTCGGTAGCTGGGCTCGAATCCACGACCTTCTATCAGTGATAGGTTACAGTAGTTTGAGGTCAGCTACCTTAACCACTCGACCACGAAGGCGGGACGCAAATAACTCAGCAGAAGTGTTAACTACATCAGAACATTGTGTGCCGTACAAGACCTGGATCCATGACATAAATGTCAAAAGCACAGCGCACTTTGAAGTATAGTGACTGTGTAGTTGGTGTCAAGAGCATAGATTTGCCATGCAAAGTGGTATTATATAATGACTTGGCAAAATATTTACTATAGCGAGAAAATTTGCCCCGTGAAATATTCAGGTCAACCGACAAGGTCACCGGGCACATTTGCACTCACTTTGTTGATTCTCACTTTGTTAGTCGTGTTTTGCTTTTTTAAAACAATCACTCTTTAGTTAAAGGAAAGCGATTACCGCAACAACTTTACAACCAAAATTCCCGAAATATATATGTATTTTTCATTAGGCAAAAAAAACTGGTTTTGGCAACGAAATATCGAAACAATAATATTCATTTACTAAATCTTATAGTTAATATACCGGTAATGTAATATAAATGTCCAGTATTCAATGTCAAAAAAGAGTTGGCTTTTGCATTGTTTTATTTATAATGTAAATATGTACTCCAAGATATATTTCTTTCAACCATCATTAAATATTTTAGTAAAGTATTCAGAAATACACCGTATATTGTATAAGACTATGTACATTATAGATAATTAACCGCCTACATTTTATCATTTCAGCAAAACAATTCCCTCAAATAAGGTACGATGTAGTTGATTACATACCTGATGTTTGTATGGAAAGTTTCCAAAATAAAATGATTGACGCAAGAACAATACCACAAAAATGTTTACAATTCATGGTTAAGACATCGTCTTCATCACCAGAATGAAATTATTGTGAACGTTGTTAAATATTCTTCCTTAAAAGTCATGTGTGATCACATTGTTAAATATTCTTCCTTAAAAGTGATGTGATCCATTGCGTATATCCTTAAAAATATTACATGCATATCAAAATGAACAATTTATATAAACTATAATTAATAAATTAATACAAGGAGTACACGTTCTATGAAATGATGTACGAAAGCAGTTCGTTCTTTTACATACTCAATTACTTATTATTCACATATCAAATTCAATAGTTCTAAATGATCAAGTATATATAGACCGCTTACTGATATATAATAATATATTGATGTTATTTGATCCTGGACAAATATCCACGTGCACATCTATCTTAGAACATACAAAGGTGCATTTGTATATAGGTCATGCACTAGTGTTCATGTCAATGGAACTGGAAAATGTTCATGTTATTAGATCGATATCTATTGCGTGTTCGTTTAACAGATTCAAAACAAATTATCGTGTTGCATAGTTCTTTAACAAGAAATCGTGTTTATAACTCTAAAATGAATGTTTATGTTTAAAGATCTATAATAAATGCACCTGTTAGAGTTTATAGATCTAATACAAGTGTACAAGTTTTATAAACTTAGTATAAGTGTTTTTTATAGATTTATTACAAGTGTTCGTGTTGATAGATCAAGTATATGTTTTCGTGTTTAAATATCAAGTGTTTCTCACATATATTATCTTTTTTTTTTCTCACAGAGAACTTGTTCATAAATTCAAAGTTTCAAAGTTTATTTCATTAAATACTGGACGGTCTTTGATCCATACGGCAAATATTTACAGTGTGAAGGATTGACATTAATACATACATTTACAATCATAAAATGAACATATACAAATGTACATATACAAATGAATACAGTAATTCTAACAACACATAAGCACAATCTCAAAAGAACGTACAATAAGAACACAATTGTAGTAACTCTAGACCGAAACGAAATGCATAGAGAAACTCAGTGTATCCTATGTACACACTGCGTACAGATTTATACATACGTATATACAAATATGAATACGATAGACATAATCAATACATACAAAAATTAAACTCAAATATCCATCATTGCAGAAAGCAGTAAAATAAACATTACCAACAACATATTATGACTAACAAAAGTGTATACACCCTTGATTGTTAATAGTTGAAAGTATGAAAAATTCAGCTCATGTTTTCATTAAATTGTATAGATTAATGTACATCTATACACAAATATGCATACAACAAACATAATGTAAAATAACACTATTGCCATTAACATATTATTACAAATTGTACATATCCCTGACAAATAAGTTGACACCAATAAGTATGAACATTTCAACTAATGTATATACACAAGGTTAATATATACGTATGCACAAATATGCATACAATAAATACAATGTAAAATGAACATTTGCAATAACATATTATGGCAAATTGAACATACCCTTGATGAATAAATTGACATCATTAAGTATAAGAATTCCAACTAATGTATATACAACATACATGTTAATATACGTGTATGTACAAGCAGACACAATTCATACATGAATCTTACCTCAAATATTAACATTACAAAACGATGTACTAATAACATAATTATGACAAGATTTTACATACCCTATATATATTTTACCTCACTATAACTATGGAAATTTAACTAATGTATACACAATGTCATGTTTACAACAATACAAGACGATACATAAATATATATGGATACTAATAATAATTGTACAGCAGATAAAATATTGCTTAACATTGTTAGGCATATCTTACGTAATTTCTTATATAAAATGCCTTTTGGATATAAATACTTAATTTTCTTATTAAGTTTCTATGTTCATTATTTAACAATTCAACTAATTTAAACATGCTAGGATGTCTTCTATAATACAAAGGAATATAACTATTTCTTAGTTCAGAATATAACTCACACTCAAACCAAAAATGGTACTCATCTTCTAAAGTGTTACAATTTACACGAATTCTTTCACTTACGGGAGTTGCTCTTGGTTTATTCTACCTGCCTGATTCAATATGTAGTCTCTGAGATGACATCCTAAGTTTAGATAAGTTAAATAGAAATTTATGTATGTTTAAAGTATCTAAATATGAAACTTAAAATCAGCTATGTTTTTATAAAATAATGCTCTATTTGAATCATTTAATCTACTCCGCCAGTTTTGCACGAATTGATCAGTTATTGTTTGTTTAATTACAGATAAAATATATATTAACATTACTAATGTCTTGAAAGTACCAAGCATCATATAAACCAATGTTGCATAACAAATCTTTTAATAGGGAACACCAATTTTGTTTATTAGGATGCAATTCCATGTCTAATTTCAACATGGTATATTCTTTTTTGTTGTATTTATTTTCATTAGTTCTTAATAATTTAATCCAATATTTTATAATCGCTATTTGTCTCAAAGTATGCAAATTCAGACGACCCTAGTTCTCCATAAACAAAATCATTTTGTGTATTTCTTTTGACACCAAGTAATCTTTTACAAAATTGTAAATGAACACGCTCGATCGAATTCCCTTGTATTAACCCCCATACCTGACTAGCATAATTAAGAATAGGCGATCTTAACTTATCGAAGAGTCCTAATCTATGTTTTACTGATAAATCCGTGAGTTTGTACAGATGTTTGTTCATTTTGAAAATACCTTTTAAAGCTTGATCAGACACCCGAGCTGAAAACTGCTCCATGGGCTATTATATTCATTTTAACATCATATTACAAGATTGTCTCAAATAGTGGACCCTTATAAACAAAACAATATTTCATGGATCATATCATAGAAGGGAGTTAATATATTCCTGGTCATATGTGTCTAATACTTTGTTAACAATAAACAACTTAGAACATAATCTGACAAACTTTTCAGCTTTGCACTTGTGCGAAAGTAACCAAAAATAAGTTAAAACGACACTTGTATTCTGATCAAAGATATGAAATATATATTTTATAGAAATTGATACCTATTAGATCTATAAGATAAGTGCACATTGATTACATAATGGGTCAAATCTTTGTTTCTGTAATAGATGACATCCGAATTACTTCTATCATCTACTGATTTTTTTATTTTAGATAGTTATTTTCTATTTTTTTGTCGGTATATTTAAGATAGTCATAGTTTAGGTTATCAAAACACGTCCATATTAAGATGGATTCGTCATCGTATAAACAAACATTATTATATATCACCGTATACAGACAAAGACTTGAATGTTACACTTATCGGTTGGTATAATACATTGCCAACATTTTAAAACATAACTTATCGCTACATATATTTTCTTGTATTTCAAAAGGGAGAACCTACAGACTGTCTGATAAGCCCGTCCGGCTAGCTCAGTGGTTAGAGCGCTTGTCTACTGATCAAGAGGTAGTAAGTCCGAACCCCGGGTGAGGCTCACACTGTCCGTGACACATTTGACTGATGTTAAATCCTATGTTAAATTGTACTCCACCTCTAAATTATGTGGGGTAGCTTGGCTGAAGCTGACGGATAGAATGTAGTTAGTACTGGTAAAGGCCTAAATAAAGTCCAGGAAAGCTGGTTAGGATAACTGCCTGCCACGTTATGACTGAAATAATGTTGGAAATGGTGTTAAACCCGATGAAACAAACAAACAAACTGTCTGATAAACCTCAAATAAACAAGGAAGGTCAAGGAAATGACGGTCACCCGTAAATGACACCAATCATGGTTGGTGGATGTATTTTCATATTAAAAATATTTAGTTAATAGAATAACATGTTTTAAAACGAAAACAAACTATGTTCAGTCCATATATATTTATAGTTTGCTTCTAGGTTCATGTTTTTACAGATTGTCCTTTGTTTAAACTCCTAGACGAAGCAAAGCATTCAACGGGTTACGAGTATACCATGAGGCAAAATAATGAAATCATCTAAAGACGTGGCTTGAGTGCGACTTGAGCCTAGGACACACGGCTAGCAAAAATTGGAATGGAGTACCTTACACCTCGTAGCCACGAAAGCTTCTTACTTACGATACACATTTTGTAATAGGCAACTTCAGTAAATTAAAGCGAGCTAACTATTACATTTTCATGAATATATTTTGGATAATGGCAAATCTGTAATGCTTCTCTAAAGGTGAAATGACTTTGCGTTCAATACTATCGATGTATTAAAAATAATGAGTTTAAGCTTGTATTTAAATACATTGAACGCACTATATCCAGGTTAATTAAAAATCATTAATCACAACGATTTGAGCGTCACTGAATACCATTCCTAGAAAACTCAAGTTGAGTTTGAGCAAATTTTTCCTGAAACTGAGGTCAGGAAAACAATATAGTAGAACCAGTCGCCGTATATAGCTGAAGGCGGCATAATACTCATGGAAGCTCAAACTGTAATTTATATGTTTTTTTAAATGGAAGTATGCAGGGCTTCAAAATACGGTTTTGAAAAAAAAAGAGATATCCTTTATTGTTTTAAAGACACTGAAAGATACTTTTGACTAAGAGAAAAATAATGCTCAGAAAAAACAATGATTTGTAGACGTATAGCAGATATGACAAATAATTTTCCAGAAAACCAAGTAAATAATCGTTTACCCCACCCACCTTGTTTAGAAGGGTATAAATTGATAAATCCGACAAGATTTTGTTCACCTAGGAAATGAACAGATAGCATTTCTGCAATTGAACGTCATTTCTCACCACGGCGAAAAAAAACCCAAAAGGTCTTGGATGCTTAAAAACCCATGCACGGCACTTTTAGATAACACTCGAAACACAATAACGCTAAACTCAGTGTTCGAACTACTATCTTCTGTAATTTCATCTTGTCCTAAATTAATGTGATTATAATATTCAACAATGACAGATTAAAACAAATGATGGCGAAAAACATGCCAATTGGAAACTCTTAATTTTGTTGAGCGATTATTATTTTGAGGTACTCAGAGATTGGAGGAGGGTACCTAGCGAATGGTTTGAACCGCGGAGGGTTACATACGAGTTACATGGCGGAAATCAAGCACAAATGCATTTATGAATGGTTTAATTAAAACCGTATGCATTAGGAAGCATCCCATGTTTTGTGCAACCATGATGACTCCATCAGTAAACCGCGACACCTATCCTGCTCGCAGAATTACTATGTACATATATATAGTTTTCGTGTAAATATATCCTCCAGCGTCCTAGCTTGTATCTTTCAGAACAGATGTCAGTAGATCGCCAAACATTTGTTGTGACCGCTGATTCTTCTTCAATTTCTCTTGTTTTACATTTATACGGGAAAAACTGATGATCACGCTGTGTCAGGTGAAGGGAGACAACTAGCAAGAACGTCGTGCTCATTATGTAGGAAGTACGTGCAATGTTCTGTATCGTAAACAATCTTCTGCTGAGATTTATTTGATTTTGAAACGTTAACACAGAAAATCAATAGTTTATATATAAGTAAGTGACATTTAACCGTATAATTTATGTAAAAAGACTAGCTCAAACTAAACGAATTCTTTATTCTTAAACCCTCTTTAAAGAATAATTCGGAAATTAAGTAACCTGATTTTCGCAGTATTAAGATGTAATTAATTGAAATGTGATAATTAGTGTGAAAATACGCTCTGTTTTTTCTAGACTAAGATTGTCATTACATCCTCTAACAATTGAGACTGGGAAATGTACTGACATTCCTAGAGAAAAACTTAAATGTGTTTTATGTGACTTTGAAGATGAGTATCTTCTTATCATTGTATGCACCGTATATACGGATATTAGAAATATATATATATATATACATTGTATAAATGGTTTAGAGGAGAAATCCTAACATGTTTAATTTTGAGCAACTGCTATAAAAAGAACTTAACAAACTTGGAACTTTTATTAACAAAGCCCTTGACAGACAACGTTCGATTTCATACTGATTCCATATAATATCATGTAATATTTTATATAAGCCATGATTATTATTTATCTAATGATTAATAGTTTAATGTTTATGTGCGAAAACCATGTTGTCCCTAGACAAATGTTCATCTTAATATGTGTACTTAATATTCATAGCACTGTTGATTGTATGCATGTGTGTACTTATTGTATATTGTTTCACTGTGATAAGATGTATTATGCTTAAGCCGAATAAACTTGTCTGTATTCTGTAACCACGTTACATTAGCCTAAATAATTATTTAATATATTTTTAGTTACAATTGAGTAAAGGAGCATACTAAACATACATATATATGTGTGTGCTTACATGTACGAGTATATTAAATTGTGCCAACAATAAAATTATTAGTTTTAGTTATTTATTTATGAGTTAGCACGAATTCAATGTCAAATTCGTATTCAGAACACATTCGCCGATGTGTATGGATTTTAATGCTTCCAAAATTTATATTTCTTATGCATAGCATTAAAACAAGTGCAATTTCATCTTATAAATCACAAACTTTTATTTTGAAAGATATCTATTGCGATTTTGATATACCTGAGATATACGGAGATCGTTGCTGTTTACATACAAAAATGGACAAGGGACAAGGTCTTCATATCGTTGATTATGTTTTATTTTGTGCCGGTATTGGCGTTTCTTTGGCAACCGGAATTTATTATGCATATTCAGAACGTAAAGAGTCTTCAACCTACCGTTTTCACCGAGGAGGCGGAAAATTGAAAGCACTTCCGGTTGCATTATCGATGCTCGTTACATTCGAATCGTCAATATTCTATCTCGGTTACCCGGCGGAAGTCTACATACATGGAATCATATTCTGGCTGGTGAACTTCGGAACCATGATTGGATTATCATCATTGTTTTGGGTATCAATTCCGTTGTTTTATCCGTTACAAGTAACCAGCATATTCGAATATCTACAAATGCGTCATGACTCAAAATTAATTAGACAAGTTGCGATGGTTCTTAATGCAATATTCATGATCTTGTATGCCGCTATAGTTCTATTTGGAGCCGCCATTGCTTTGCAATCTGTCACAGGACTTCCGGTATGGGTTTATATAATTGTCATATCCGCCGTTGCAGTATTATACACGTCATTGGGAGGTATAAAAGCCGTCGTAGCGACGGACGTTATACAGGGCGTCATAATGATTATCATCATCTTTGCTGTTTTGATATACGGGACGGTACGGGTTGGTGGAGTCCAAAGCATTATAAATTACAACAGGCCAACAGGTCGCCTGCAGCTTGTCGACTTTGACCTAAGTCCATTCACCAGGCATACATTCTGGACTTTAGTTGTTGGAGCCGCATTTCGTTCATTCGGATTTTCTTGCCGACAGATGGCTGTTCAAAGACTTAATTCCACGAAGTCTATCGCCGAGGCGAGAAAGGTAGCGGCAATTTCAATTCCTGGATTCTTTTTACTGGAGCTACTAGTAATGTTACAAGGTTTGGTGGTGTATGCATATTTTGCAAACAAAGGATGTGACCCGTTAGCATCTGGACAAATATCTAACCCAAATCAGATCATGTCTTTTGCGGTAATGGATATGTTTAGAGATGCACCGGGAGTTATAGGGCTCTTTCTAGCCGCTTTATGTAGTGCTACGTTAAGTACATTATCTTCTCTGCTAAGCAGTGTGTCGGCTATTATATCAGAAGATGTTTTCAAACTCCACTGGCGAAATGCATCAGAAGCCAAATTGACTAAAGCTTCTAAAATCACAGTAATAATTTGTGGTGTTGTGTGCGCTGGATTCGGTGTGGTTATAAGTCAAACAAAGGGTCCAATAACACAGATTTCCGGCAGCATCCTTGGAGCAATAGACGGACCGATGACAGCGTTGTTTTTCATGTCTATTTTCATTAGATTTACTACAAGGAAGGGCATTTTAATAAGTATATTTTGTGGAGTCCTGTTTGCGCTGTGGCTGTCACTTGGATACAATTTCTCACCAGGGAGAAAAGAAACACCATGGTTACCACTTGGACCAACTGACAATTGCGAAAATGGAACAATTACAAGCTACAAAACTACCATCAATATAAATATGACAAAGCATCTAGATGACAGTACAAATACATCGCTAAGTGAAAACACTGGACTTTCTGATATAACTGGATTGGATTGTCTGTATTCTATCTCGTATATGTACTTCGCCGTAATGGTTTCTATAGTTACACTTGCAGTTGGGATCCCCGTCAGTTTGTTGACAAAGGTTGAACGCAAACTTCCCATACCTAAACACCTCATTTTGACTCTGAACAAACATTTCTTCCGATGTCAGCCAAATGTCGATGAAACAGACAATGAATTTGACATTCCATTGGAGGATTCAAGCATATTTTCGAAGGACAGCCTTAGTTTCCGGTGAACTAAAGGACAATTCACATATATTAATCCTGTTATATCCTTGTTACAAACAAAATAGCATAAAAGCTGAAGTCAATTTTACTAGAAAATATATTTGTGTCTTTTTGACAAGTCGTGGTGTTGATAAGTACTATTGGACTTTTACACATAAATTTATGGAAGAACACGTATTAAGTTTTTATCAAGCTTTTATTTTTAGGTTAGCATTTCTAATACATACATTCGAATACGTGGGGAGTAAGGGGAAAAGGTGGTATGGACAGTTCAAAGGAATACAAACAATTAATTTCACTGTATGATTATCTTAGATCTATGCAACAAGGTACCATTCGTAGGGTTAATGCCAGAAGGTACTAACCGACATTTTTGGTGAAAATGACATTTTTGTATTTTTGAATGTAGTTTTATAGTGTCCACACAATGAGTAAATATCAAAGCTATATTCCAAATATTGACCTAATTATGATACAAAGTCAAAAGGTACCAACTGATTATTGATAAATTCTTTAGTGCCAGAAGGTACCATACGCTAGTCAATTATTGCTAGAAGATACCAAGTAGTCATTTGGCACCTTATGGCAATACCTGTATTTCACATTTAGAACTAAATCAAAGCCAGAAGGAACCAAATGCCACTTCATATCTTATAGAAATTTTATTTTACACAAAATACAAGGAATTTCTACCATTCATGTGTTTACTTGGTACCTTGTGGACCTGCGCTGGTAAAAAACGAATGAAATACCAAAGTTTTGTTACCGCAATATAAACTAGTGGACATTTGCATGAAGGTAATGAAAAATGTATGCATGCACACGCAATTGTGTAACATCGTGATAGCTAATCCAGATAAATACATGCACAAGTATGTCGCATTATGTGCAAAGAGAGAGCAATCTTGAAACCTAAATGAGTATTTTGTTAATGAAGTTGAAAAATTCAAGACAAGCAGAGAATGGAATAAAGACATTGCAGACATGTTGCCATTATCATTGGTAGACTAGTACTAATGTGTGCTCGGAATTTACTCTATTTCAGTAACAACACATGTAGTAAAAAATTAGCCTGATCAACCAAAACAAAATAATAAACATATTATGTACGATAATATCAGTATGCGATTCCACCCCTGTAGACGATACATAATAGTTTTATACTGTTATACTATGTTCATTATATTAAGTGATGAATGTCTGGAGAATCGGTTCAAGGGTTGTAGTTAGAAATATTTTGTGTAAATTGAAAGAAATTGAAGAAAATAGTGTAGATAAATTTGACAATACTTACAGTACAACACCTATTACTGATGATATAAGAAAGGTAGAACATAAAGATAATGAGAAATAGAAACAGTTACACCATTTCATCTGATTCTTTGGTGGACACTACTCACTCAGATAATGTGAGTGGCACTCAATCAACCACCCCATAAACAAGAAGCTTATAAAAGTCCCGAGAAAAAATACTATACAATCAGAAGAAAAGCACATTTAAGATATGATTTATAGAAAAAAAAATTCAAAAGAAAAAAAACACATGGCAAAACATTTATTGACACAAATGGAAAATTAAAGGCTGCAAAGTATGTGAAAACTCATAATTATAACTCAGAAAGAGGCGAATTTAAATGTGAACAGAGATTTGATGCTGAGAAACGTTAAGGACTATTTACATTCTATTACAACCTGAACAAAATCCTTAATTTAAGACAGTTTTTGGTAAACTTATTGACAGGCAGCAGCGAAAAGGAAAGAAAGTCAAAACAGTCGGTTTATCATGTGTTTTTTTTTTGTTTATTTTGTGTGTCATCCTAAAAGATGTGTGTGCAAAGACTTATTCATGAGGACCTTTAATTACAACATGACTAAAACATCATGGAACGTGTGGTACCTCAGATATGCAAGGCAAACATGTAGAACCAAACAAAATTGGAATTGAAAAGTTAAACACTGTGATGAAGCACATTGAATCATTCCCTATAAGGCTACAATGCAATCACATTACATGAAAGAAAGGCAACTAGCAAATAGCATTTTCAGAATAACTTGAATACTAAAAAGACGTGGCAGTTTTATAGTAATGTAATGTAAAAAAATTTTGGACAAAGTCCCGTAAGTGAAATTAGGTATTGAAGGTGTTTTGTGAAGACATTAATCTCATAGTGATCTCATTGGATTTTGTGAAAAAGAAAGAATTCGAGGAGTTCAACTAGTACCATGCATCTCAGCCAGCCAGCAAGTCACAAAAAGTCCATGTACCATTAGACTCAGATGGTGATTACTGACAGACAGTAAAATGTGCACATGTATCTGCTAGTGTAGACAAACGTATTGTAAATCTTTAAGTCAGATGTTACATTATGTACGCAAAGGTGTTGTAAATAGTTACGTTTACATAGAGTATTTTAGAATGCCATGTTCTACATACTGAATGCTTGATTTTGCTACATCTAGTTAGTAATTGTGATTTATTGAACACAAATTACAAGAATAGAGCGTTTGTTATCACTTGCGATTGCAAAATAATAAAAAAATAACGTGTGATTCAATTATTGTGTATACAAGTTCACATTAAACTATAATCCGCTGCTTGGTTTTGCATTTTATGAAGTTAGTCATAATGTAACAAGTGTCATATGGCTCCTTCTGTACACTAACATGCATGAAATACCCTAAAAAAGTTTGAGCCAGAAGGTACCATAATGTCATATGGTACCTTCTGGCATCATTTTTTTTGTGATTGCCAGAAGGGACCAAGTGCAAAATTAGCTAATTATCAGTAACTAATTAAGATAAAGACATATAAATTACTTGGATATGTAGACTTTAATATACCCTGATATATTGTTAAGTTTAAATATAAACTCTGCTTTCTATGATTTACAGTATAGTGTTGAACCTTTGAATGCGATTTTGATGAAAATGTCGCTTAGTACCTTCTGGCATTAATCCCACGCATTGTTAGGCTACCATTTTAAATGAGGAACTAATGCACTATAGTACGCGAAACTATGTTTATATAATATGAAAATAGGTCTATACTTTGAAATATAACAGTAATCCGTTTAGTTCTTTGTTTAGAAAAATAATATCAACTTGAACTGTTAGTATGTTTTTGCACTGTCAATACCAAAGTCAATGTCAGTCAATAACTTTCAGGTTTGCAAAATTTTAATTAAATTCAATGTATTAGGCATATAAGAAATACATGCTTTTTGCCGTCATTTGCTGGCGGCGACAACTTAATGAACACAATAAATGACTACGTATACATGCATCAGTAATCTAAACACATAGAGAAGAGATGAGAACTAACATGACTAACACTGTATAATAAATGAGTTTGTCACAAAAATAAATAGGAAACATACAGATTATCAAATTACATAACAAAAGTCAAATCTTTTAATAGTCTGTATAAACGGATACGCTTGGTTAATAGAAGAAGATCGTTTTTTATTTGCCAAATATATATACTTAGCCAATTTACTAACATTATTTGACAATAGCGAAGACTGAAATTTTCGAACTGTAGGCCAATGATTATAATAATTTCGGTAGCCATTTTTTACTAATATCTCGATACATAGGACATGTTAAGATAAAATGATATTCATCTTCAACTAAATTCATTTGACAAAAGATACATTTCCTATTAGACCTTTCAATATTTCTGAATCGTCCTTCTTCTATGGCAAGCTTATGAGCCAAACAACGTAATCTATGCAATTCTAGTCCACTACTGCAATTCTATGACTGTTTTTTTTATGCAAAACAGATATTTTTCAGTTTCGAAATCATTTTTAAATAACCAATTGGTACATAGTTTTGGCATAGTGTCTAACATAGAGAAAAAACATTGATAATATTGACTATAAACGCGTTCAATGACTTTGATTAATTGAACTTTTGAAAAATACATACTATTCCAAATATACGAAAAACCCAGGTCATTCAGTAACAACTTTACATCCATTGCCCAAGAATTATTGATTTCATTTACTTTGTTATATAGAAAAATCTTATGGGTCAATGAATCTGGGGCATTAATTATTTTATACAAATATGAAACCTGCAAAGTTACATTTCACCATTTGACTAATTCAGCATACGATTAACATAAGAAAAATAGAGAATAAAGCGTTATGTTACAACATTTACTCACACCTTAGCATTTGCAACAAGTGACATGAATATCCAGTACACGATTACAGGACTTTGGAATTAGTCATTCATGAAACCAGTCAAATAAATGTTAATATTTTTATCTTTCCAAAAAGACAAATATGTTATTATCATAATACAGATTTATTTCCACCTTCCTTTCTTAACAGGCATTACATTGATATAAACGTAAGAATTATCTAGAACTGATATGATAGATAAACAAAATAGTAACGTACTCGTAATGATCGATATAAACTAATATGTTCGGTTAAAGGTTACGAGTCCAAGTGAGGTAGGTACTGAAAAAGGAACTAACTCGTATTACAGCATACAAAGTTAAAAACTAAAAGAACGTTACTGCATCGTGTAAGTTTTTACATACATCTTTAAATGTCCATGATGTTGTAATCTTAATTCAAACCTGTTGGTTAAACATCTAGATATGAGTTGAGTTGATACGTAGTTTTAATGCACATATATAGTTACATTACTTTATCTGGCAGTCTAGGTTAATCCCAATTCCGGGACATAACATTTATATTGTTGTGTTCCATTCAGTATAAAATACAATGTACAAGTAATGTGTGTGAGTGTTTAACTTAAAATGTACACCGATCTCTCACTGTTTTGTGCATTATTCGGCATACGTACAATATATAAATTTGCATGTACACTCACTGTTTTAAGGTGTTCCGTTCATCGGCAATTCTTCGTCGTAATGTGTGTTCGTGTTTAACTCGAAAGTTGTTGAACATTTAATAACTTTTTGTATTAAACGATGGCTTTAAATACTTCAAACTCATTCATTTTATTCCAGTAAATACCTACATGTATAGGAAATAGTTTTACAGACCAGAACACCGTAACGTTCGACTAATATTGTTTTTGACCTGTCATTTGCTCCGTTTTAAGGTAATGATCGAAATAATATGTCATACTATATGACAGTCTCTGTTCAGAGTTGTTTTTCTTTATCCCTAAAAAAAACAACACAGTCAACGTCTGAAAAGTAGTTCAAAACATGTGACGGAGTCTCCTTTAGTTTCCAATGCATATTTTTCCCCTCTTAATGTGTATCTGTTTCACGACTTCATTTTACTTAGGAATTTTCCACTCAAACGATTGGAGATAGTAACCTAATAACAAGATGTAAACAAGAACTTCCCAACAAGAAAACGTGCACTTGATTGATTAATTAATGTTTTCTAATTTCTTATCAATCATAAGGCTTAATGAAAAATAGTAGCTCAACCATCAACAATATGGTGTGACAAATTGGTTCCGGTTATCTACTAATTAGGATTAAATGATAATGTTGATAACCTAAGGCCTGTACATTTCCCAAGCATATGTCGTGATAAGTATACATAAAAAATGTATTCAAGTTACAGATACACAAACTGTTTAAACAAGATATGAAGACAGATGAGTTTTTGTGTTTGAACTTAAAAGGAACGAAAAAGCACCATTTGTGCAATACAGCACTCGCACTTTACCGTCATGTATTGAGTCAGGTATAGGTATATTGGTGAATCGGTCGAAAATTGACTGTGTACAATGTGCAATTCCGTAACTGTTGAATTTTGTGGAGATGCTAACAAGCAATTATAAAATGCAAAAATGATATGTCATCGCGCATTATTTTTCACAAAATTGCAATATAGTAAAGTTCGGACATCATGAATAACGTTGTTGAAATTGTTACGTCATGCTAATTGTAGCTTGACGTTATTACAAATAAGTTGAATATTAGCGTGACGTAACAATTTCAACAACGTTATTCATGATGTCCGAACTTTACTATATTGCAATTTTGTGAAAAATAATGCGCGATAACATATTATTTTTGCATTTTATAATTGCTTGTTAACATCTCCACAAAATCAATATGTGATTCATTAGTTGATTGAATCTACTTCCGTTTACCAAAAGTAGTCTGAAATATAGTTGGGGTCAAAATTACCAGTGAAAAAAAGAAAGTATTTTAGTGCTTAACGTTCCACCACGAAAACAATGACGGCAAAACCCCATTAAAACTAGTATGAGCTCACTCCTAAGAAAGAGAGCATGAAGTTGGTGTATCTGAAATTACAAAAGCGGTATGTTTGAACCAAGTATGCATGTAAAACGTTGATTTTACACCTCGGACATTACACGTGGCGTTGCTAGGACACGGATCGGAAAGCAGAAAATAAAAATAAATCTAAGATCATGTTTTACTACCATTGTGCAGAATTTCAGAACAATCGGAGAAAATTCGATTTTTGACCCATGACGTCAAGGAAAGGTCGCATACTACCTTAACCTAACCTCAGAAGTTGTCTTTTTGCTAATGATTGTCAAGTCATGATGAATATCACGTTATGTACAGTATATACCGCGACTTTCATGTACATAACAGTGAAATAAAGTAAAAGACAGCAGTATGATGTACAATATTTGGTTGACAAAAGTAACGAAAACGTGGAAAGTAAACAGTCAGTAGCACAAATTAAAAATAAAACAAAATGGTATAAAATGAAGCCCATTGCGTCACAATCCTAGACATTGTACGGATCAGAAAATAAAATAAACCATTATTTGGATAAATATTGTACTTATCAGAGGTTAGAAATGTCTCATTCAATAGTATTCTAACAGTTGAAACATCTTAATTTGAGTAGAATTTTTACTTTTTTCCATGACAATAACTATTACGACAGTGGTACATAATGATTCAAAATATAATACTTGATTGTACATGCATTTAATAACGCATGAAATTAATAGTTATGAGCCAAAATGAATAATACAAAAACTTCAGGCAGATAACTTATTTCCTTTGAGAAAAACGAACCCATAATTTAGAAAATCAATATGCTTGTGCTATCTAGCTCACAGTGCAAGTTTTATATCTGTTTTTAAATAACCACCTCTTTATTGAGTTCAGCTTGGCTTCTAACGGTATGTCATTTGTCCATTTTATCACATAAAAATTCGACTGAATCAAAGGTGGAAGCTTGGTTCCTTCATCAAGTTTGATAATCAAAATGGAGTTCTTCTTCATTTCCTTATCAACGATAAGTGAGAACATAATAAACTCAAGTTGTAATTGTGCACAATTAGGATCTTGCATGTAATTTTCCGATAGCATGATGATTCTTTTCCTGCTGTTTTTGATATGTTCAATATAGTTCGTAAACAGTGGAACCCCCGGACAGAAGTCCCTTTCTGGTGCACATGCGCGGAGGTTACATTCATTTTCAAGGAACGGTAGAAGAATGCCATGTACTAGTTCTCTCTCTTCATCCGAATGTGAAAGGAATACATCAAATATATTGCCTTCAATTGCAAATCGAATCCCACATGGAAGCATATCTATTTCACAATATAGGTTCGATGGCATTCTTATGAAAATACGACAATATAAAATAGTAATGACACGTGCCACAAAACAACTGAAAGCAGTAAAACTGATAAATATTACTCCATGAACAAAAAATGCCAATATAAACATTTTTTCCTCAATAGATGCGATGAATGGACCTATCTTCTTTAACTCATTCTCAATCACTGTAATATTTTCTTTATTTTCAATCATTGCTTCTATATTGTGATAAAGATGTTTGTCGTCATAAAATCTGAACAATGACATTTCACTGTATGGCAGAAAAACAAACGCATATGGGTGCTGGACTTCTACTATCTCATATTTCTTACTTTTCAAATGTATATTTCTTACGAATGTAATGCGATGAATGCCAAAACCACCACTACATAAACAAAAGAGTATAGTGACCTGCGCAAGCTTTCCATGCTTCAATAGAAAATCTTCGTTGATAATAAAAGGTTCGCGCATGTGCCCATTGATATGCCATGTAATCGGGAACGAGCATGACTGTGTCATAGTGCTATTACAAATAAAATCGAAAGGTTGATCATTTATCGTATATATCACGTGAGTGTCTTCGGAAACGTCGTTTAAATGTATGCTAAAATAGTTTTGTGAAAATATTAAATGCCCGACTAACCTATATATCAATTTGACTTTTGTCTCAATTTGTTTTAATTCAAAAACATCGAGAACAAGGTGTGTATGAAAACTAAATCTTCCATACTCGATGTTATTACTACCTAAACAAGCATATTCTCCAAAGTCAGAATCTTTTAGAGAACGAATTTTCAGCACCGATGAAATGTGATATATGCTGTCCTCAACTGAAAACTCCTTCTTGTGAAAAACTCGGCGTCGAGAATTATTAAACAAAGAAATATGGCCGTTTACACGCCAGATAGGGTCTGATGGAATATCCGTAATAGTTCTGTTTTGAACAATATAATTACATTCTAGATGAATATCTTCACCTGCGTATCTGTAAAGCTCAGTATACATCAAAGGAAATTTCTCGGTTTGTTCATAGACAGTTTCATATAATGTACACTTCCCTATTTCGTCGTTGCTTACATACTGTTGTCCCAACGAAGTAGGTTTGTCGTAGAATGAAGTATCTAGAATATGTTCATGCATATAGCCATTTGGATAGTCCGTTGTGCTATTGATATCAAGTGACAGTATATAAGAACCCACAATACCGGGATATACATTCATTCTAACATAATTAAAGGCATTTTCAATAAGAAATAGAACAATTAAAGCATGGCCGATTAAATATAGTAAGCTTAATATTAATTTTTTAAAACCAAGTCCTCTGTGAATCAAGCTATACAAAGTCCAAACTTCAAACCAAAAACATTCATACAACGCCCGGAAGTTGATATACGGGTATGCATGATCAACTGCAAATTGTTTTCGGTCGCTAAAATCCTTTTCAAACCGGATAGTTATTACAAGGATAGCTGGCAAGGCAAACCCTGTCTGAATGAATAGACATATCAACCGCGGTATGTTTAAGGTTGGCATTGACAAGTCAGCAAACCAAAATAGGACAGACAATGTCAATCCTGCCATCACCACTGTGTCAGCTTCATCCATCTCTGCGGTTACACAATTCAGGGCGTGGATGAGCCAAAGCCACAAACAAGCTTTTAGAAATAGTAATTGTAAAACCATCTTGGATCAGGTATTTCTTGTTCTGTTCCTTTGCCTGTGTCTGAAACTGACAAGTTTTCGAGACTAGTTCATTTGGGACACAACGCAAGTATATGCAAAGTAAATTACTATACAAATGACAAGATTTAAAACTGAAATGAAGTATATATATTACGTGTTTGATATCATCTCTGACTTAACAAGACCATACAAATACTATTACATGTTCATCTACTTAATAATATGTTGACTAACACGGTCAACCTTTTTAAATCATGCGAGTACATTGTAAATATAATTTCTTCATATATTCATAGATGGATTTGCAGGTATGCAGACTAATGATGAATTGAACAATTGAACAGAAATTATCATAAGATCAGTGACTTAGAATCACAACAAACATCATATCGAGAAGAAGTTAGAGCACTCAAGGAATAAGTCAGTAGTTTAGATGATAGAGTTATAAAAATTGAAGAGTTGTATGAAGCCCAGAGGTGGAATGCTAGGGTACTTTCTTATAAGTCCATTGATAGCGAGGCTAGAAGTATGAGGAATAACATTGTGATCTATGGACTGACTGAAAAATTTAGGTACAATAGTAAGAGCCTCGTTCTCAACTTTTTTGAAAATGAACTAAATATTGACACAAGTAAAATGCATATTGAAATAAAAAAATATACATGATTCAAAGAGGCCAATGGTAGTACGGTTCTGAGATTATGTGGACATTGAAGCTATATTAAGCAAGTCATATGAACTGAAAGGCACACATTTTGGTGTTGACAGACAGTACCCAAAAGAGATCTCTATTGCTAGGGCTAAGCTGTACAAGTCACAAGAGGCTAGAGAATCACGATCAAGACGTCAAAAGGTGCAGTTAACGTATCTTGCTAGACTGTTCATTGATGGCAAGTGCGTACAGGACGCCTTGTCTGATTGATTCCAGGTGTTGGGTAGAGATCGACTCGAGGAGACAAAATGGCACGAACTAAGTAAAAATAGAAATGAAAGAGTGTATTCGGAAAGCACAATGATAGAAGGAGATCAAGAATCGGAAGTAAACAACGGTGATATAAATGAAGTCTTTGGGGAAAGATGTCAAGATGAAAAGTCGGCAGAAAACGGAAATACGCCCCCGATTGTAAACAAAGGCGAATCACATGACCAGAGCGTAAACATGGTGTGTGAAGAGAATGAAAGTGAAAATAGCGGAGTAAAAAGTGATGAAAATGTGTTAGCTGTAAGATTAGTTGATAATTTATCCATGGGAAGTGAAGTGAAAACAAATTTTGTGAAAGTTCAAGATAATAAACCGAATAGTGAAAATCCGACACACGTGGACAAGTGAATGAGAAATTCGCTGGGAAACCAAGATCTAAAAATAGCCAAGCAAAATCTAAAAATAACTTGCAATTAGCAACGGATGGGGAACCAGCTAAGAGTTATACAACTGGTGCCGCCAACAGGCTAGATATATACAAAAATAGTAACAATGACGCAAAACGTAGATCACACGGGCGGAGAGGGCAAAGGAAATAGGGCTGCGTGAAATTTGAAATTAGGTTTTGTTTGTTAAATGTGCAAGGACTTATTGGCAAACAATTTATTAAATTAGACTCTGAAGAAATGAAACTGTTGTTTAAAGGTCATAATATTGTTCTATTTACTGAAACATGGTCTAATGCTAGTTATAATTATGATGTTCCAAATTTTCATAATATTATTGTTCATATAAATCAAAAAGAGCCAAGAGAAGCAGTGGAGGTATGATTATAAATGTACATAATTAATTGAAGAAACATGTCAGTTTTGTAAAAAGCTCTTGTGATTCAACTATGTGGATCAAGTTTTGTAAATCTATTTTTAATCTTGGTTCTGATTTGTTTATGTGTTTAACTTACAATGTACCTAAAGGCAGTACCAAGGAAATATTTGCAGAGCAATCTGTTTTTGATATAATTGCAAATGATCTGTTATATTTTGTTAACTTGTATGATAATAAATGTAATTTTATTGTCACAGGGGATTTTAACTCAAGGGTTGCTAAAGACCAAATTATGAAGAAAATGAAAATATGTTTATTACTGATTATTACCAGATGAATATATTTCAGCTTATGCCTTGCCAGTGGAATATTTTTTGTCCAGTGGACATCACCGGAATTCCAGTGGATTTTTTCTTATTCACTAGACATACCACTGGACTTCCCGTGAAAGTACCTCTGATGACATCTTAGGTCACATGGTTTAAAATTCAAAATGGCTGACTGTTGACATAACCAAATGAAGTGTGGTTATAATGAAAATGGAAACACTGCTAAAACTATGATGTAAATAAACTGGTAAGTGTACTGGAAATTAAGCTCTTGTAGTTTAATGATTTACAACTGAAGCAAACATGACATATTCATTTTTAAGAGATATATGTATAATTTTGATGAAATGAAGTGGGTGGGGTATTTTTTGTATGTTTTCCACTTCAAAGCTTTCTAAAATCAGCACAACTTAATGCAGTTGAGTCAAGATCATCACTTATCCAAAATAATTATAAAAGTGAAATAATAAAGTAATCTAAATATCTTAAAAGATATATGTATGATTATGATGAAATGAAGTGGGTGGGGTATTTTTTGTATGTTATCCACTTCAAAGCATTTTAAAATGAGCACAGCACATTAAAGTCCATATTTTAGGACTTTGCCTACAAGCTGTTTAATACAGTTGAGTCAAGATCATTACTTATCCAAAATATTATTTAAAGTGAGATAATAAATTAATTAAATCTCTTAGAATGAGATTCTTCTTCCAGTGGACATCCACTGTATTCCAGTGGAACCCCCTCGAAATTTCATTGAATCCCAATGGAATTCCGTCGGAATTACACAGGAATTTCAAAAGAATCCACGGGATATCCAGTGGATATCCACCGAAATACCAGTGGATATCCACCGGAATACAAGTGGTGTCAGAAAAATTATGCGTGGTATTATGGTGAAATTTCTGTGGAATTCTAGCGAAGATTACGGTGACTATTTTCACTAGGGATATATGGTAGAGCATTTTTTGAATTTTGTAAAGCTTCAGGTTTAAGGCTTGTGAATGGTAGGGTAGGCGTAAATAATATCATTGGTAAATATACATGTATGAATGTTTAAGGTAGCAGTGTTATTGACATGGTTTTAACTAAATATAAATTGTTCAATATTTTTAATACATTTGAAGTAAAGGACCCCTATATTTTATCTGATCATTGTGTTGTCGAATTTAAGTTAAATGCTATAATGTTTATGACATTTCACAGAGTATTTCATATATGTATCAATGGGATAATAGTAAAAAGGATTTATATGTAAATGCTCTTTCAGAGGAATCTGTTACACAAAAAATAATATTGCAGGAAATAACATAGATACAAATGAGAGTTTACATTCTTTATACAATGTTTTAGAAAACGTTACTTCACCTTTATTTAAAAAGAATATTCATAGCTCAAATAAACAATATGTTACTGCTGATAATGAGACAAACGTGCCTTATTTTGATGAGGAATGTAAACAATTAAGAGAAATTATAATACATGTTTATTTTTTTTCAGAAATAATCCATGTAGTGATACTAGACTTTCAATGGTAAAAGCTAGACGTGGATATAAAAGAACATTAAGAAAAAAGAAATTTATTTATGACAAAACCTAAACTAGACGCCTTGAAACAGCACGGCTAACTAATGCAAAGAACTACTGGAATATGTTGAAAGGTCCTATACATAAAAATAATAAATGTTCCTCATCATCAGATAAATTCATAGAATACCTAAAAGCTATAAATTACCCAGAATCTGTATTTTACCAACCAGATGAGGATGTATTGTATCATAATGAAAGATATCAAAATGTTGAATTAGATGTTATGTTTTCAGAATTAAATGTACCTTTTTATGTTGAAGTTATAATCAAAGCATGTAAGAAGCTAAACTCAGGTAAATCTGCTAGGTTTGATCGTTCTATACATAGCGTGACGTCACAACGTTTGTCTAACCTCTATACATAGAACTGATTACTATCCACATTTGGATAGTTATACATACGCTAAAAGTATAGTTCCGCGGAAGGATAAAAAATGTCAAAACAACCATATCGGTTGTATGTTATTAACAAAATTTGTTTAGTTAGGTAAAATGAATACGTTGTACCATTTCTATTATTGTGCTTTTGTCAATGACTCTAATTATTCAATGAAACGCAACGTTGAAGTTCACTTGGCTCCAATGTGTACCATGCGGTGACGTCACGTTATGTCATTGTTTATAACTTCCATTTTGTAAGTAGTTCATGCAAATACCCATAATGCCCCGAGCAGAATAATACAGGTCAGTACGTAGCGCTACTGTAGTGTACACATTGAGGTCTTATTATCTGATAAATGAATTGTTTAAATATGGTTAATGTAATGAAAAATTTGTAAAAATTATTTGTGTATTATTCAACAGATTGTTTGATTTAATGTATTTTCTAGAGGACTGGTCTGTAGGGTTTAAAATCCCATTACATAAAAAAGGAGATGCTGATGAAGTTAATAATTATAGAAGTAGCACACTGTTATCCACATTTGGTAAATTGTTTACAAAAGTATTAAATGACAGGTTAAATGAATGGGCGAAAAAATATCATGAATACATCGAAGCTCAGGCTGGATTTAGGAAGGGTACTGATACTGTTGTTAATATTTTTTGTTCCATGGTTTAATTACACACTTGCTTAATACAAATAAGAAATTATATACAATTTTTGTAGATTTTACTAAAGCCTTCGATTACTTAGTGAGAGATATGATTTGGTAGATATTGATAAAGCTTGGAGTAAGAGGTAAAATGTTAGACATTATTAAATCTATGTATGAAAATGTTAAATCTAGAGTAAAATACAATAATGCACTTAGTGATGATTTCAGTTATATGTTAGGTTAAGGCAAGGGGAATCACTCACCCCCTTTTTATTCAGTATGTATTTAAATGATATAGAAGAACATTTTATTTTGAATGGTTTTGAAGGTATAGAGCTTGATATGTTTAAATTGTTTTTATTATCAT
Organism: Lutraria lutraria; assembly: GCA_964023205.1. Classification (NCBI taxonomy): domain Eukaryota; kingdom Metazoa; phylum Mollusca; class Bivalvia; order Venerida; family Mactridae; genus Lutraria; species Lutraria lutraria. Next base: position 16,389,317 of record OZ026847.1, read on the forward strand.
ATGCTGATGATATTGCTATTATGGCAAAAACAGAAAAAGGGTTATATCATGGCTGATTGTTACTTGAAAAGTATTGTGATAAACGGAAACTTACTGTGCTATGAAAACTAAGGTAATGATTTCCAGGAAAGGTGGAAGAGTTTCTAAAAGTACACGTTTTAAATGCAAAGATAATGTACTTGAAATTGTGACAAAGTTTACATACCTGGGTATTGTTTTCACCACAGACGGGTCTTTTAATGAAACTTTTGAAACCTTAGCTGGACAAGCAATGAAAGCAATTTTTAAACTTGAGCCATATTTAATCGAATATCCATGTGTAACAGTTCAACATAAACTAGACTTGTTTGATAAACTTATTTTACAATTCTTAATTATGGTTCTGAAGTCTGGGGTTTAAATAATAGCAATATATTAGAAGGAATACATTTTTTCAAAACGATTTTTGGGGTCAGAGGTCAATCACAAAATAATTTTATTTATGGTGAGTTAGGTGTAACTAGTCTAGAATCAAGAAGATTAATTACTGCTCTTAGATACTGGTTAAAATTATTTAGTCTGATGAAACTAGATATGTAAACAAAATGTATTATTTAATGTATAGAGATATAGTTGATCAAAATCATAATTCATGGGCATAGGAGGTTAAAATGTATTACAGTCTATAGTTTTATATGAAGCTTGGTTAAATCAAATTGTTGGAAAGTTAATATGTTCATCAACAAAGTCAAACAAAGAACTACTGATATTTCTATACAAAATTCGAATGCTGAGATAAAATTCTTCTCGTGCTAGATGTTATTCTTTATTTACTAATTCTGGGTTTATGTGTATTAATAGAGAAAACAATCGTATTTCATTGTCACGTGTTAGAGTGTCAGCTCACAGATTAGAAATAGAAACTGGTAGATGGCATAAACCAACAGCAATACCTTTAAATGGAAGAAAATGTAAATCTTGTTTAAATTGTTATGAAGATTTTTTTTCTGAAGAGAACAAGCAAGCGAGCGAAATATTTTACTTAATATTATTTTTACTTTTCCAATTTGACCAAGCGAGCGAAAACAAATTTTAATATTACTTTTTATTTTCCTTCTTTCAAACAAGCCAGAGAACAAGCGAATAAAAATCTAAAAAGCTTTTCTATTTCGATCAAGCATGTGATCAAGCAAATAAAGAATTATTGTATTTTTATTAGTTTCAATAAGCCTTTACCAGTTTACCAGTGAAAACACTTTTAGTGTCTTTATTGTATTATTTTTTATATGAAAATTGATAAATCACCCATAAAGAAAAAACCCAAAAAATAGATTAAACTTACAGAACAATACATCGTATACCATATTATTGTTAAAATTACTAAAATAAAACGACATAATAGTGTATACTGTATCTATACTGGAATGACACTGTACACAACTTGGACACAAAATATAACTGTTTAATTTTGGATACATTATTTAAAAGAATTTACCCTTAATTCCTATATATACACTAGAACTATGAGTGAAGGATAGACCCACACCAAACATGCTAAGTTGTCTTCAGTATACTGGTATACTTAAATCGATAGAAGTAACAATAATATGTGTGAATGTGCCATAAAATTCTGTGTCAGTTTTTAAATATTGAACTTAAAATGTTCGCTTGCGTGTTGATTTGACTGCTAATAACCGATGTCAACGTACTCCGTGTACAACTACCGTCAGAACAGTTCTATTCTAAATCGTTCTTTATAATGGGTACCGTGGGTTAACGAAAGTTGGTAAAAGATTAACTTGCCAACGCTTCGTTGACGTGCCAGCTAATTCAAACTTATTTGCAAAGCGAATTTATTTTCGAGCATAGGCAATTTTTACCATAACACCGGCAGTTATCCACTGCACTAGTTTCGTTTTCCAAACGGGTTTTAATTGGTGATTTTTCCACACACACCAAATTAAATATTCAGTTTTTTATATGGACTGCGCAGGACGGTGCCAAATCGAAAAAGTCTCGCCGTCACAAACAGTCTAATTAGTTTGACTAGGCCACGGACGCTACCATCTTGAGAACTAACGTCACCCGTATTCCTATTCCTCTTCTATGGTCTTACCTACGATAATCGACGTGTATCTGGTTGTCTATGATATTGCGTGCAGTTGACATTCTTCTAAGTTTTAAATATTCGGAATTACCGAATAAATTCCATTTAAAAAAATCAGCTACGATATCATACTATCTCGGTATATATAATGGAGCAACGGTGCTTCGGCCGACTCTCTTTCTTGTCTTTATCAATGACATTGCCACAAAAATCTCTTCTACTATAAGATTATTCACTGATGACTGCGTCGTCTACAGGGCTATTGAAAAACCTGAAGATCACCTTTTATTACAAGAGGACCTTAACAGATTGGTTGAATGGAGCAGAACATGGCAGATGGAATTTAATGTTGACAAGTGTGCCATCATGAATATATCAACAAAGCGTAAAAATCACAATTTATCTACACAATGAATGGTCAGACTCTAGAAACAGTAAAACACCATCCCTATCTTGGAATCGAACTCTCTAAAGACATGAAATTCAACACCCATATAGACAACATGACGTCAAAAGCCGAAAAAGGTTTAGGATTCTTGAAAAAAAATCTAAGAAATTGCCCGCAATCAGTCAAGGAACGCGCCTCCCAATCACTAGTAAGACCTAAACTGGAATACAGTTCGACCATCAGGAATCCCCAATACATGATTCAAATCAAACAGATAGAACAAGTCCAAAGAAACGCTACCAGATTCGTCCTTGGGAAGCCTTTTGATCAACAAAATCCAACAAGCGTCACTACAATGTTACACCAACTAAATTGTCCAACTTTAGAGCAAAGAAGATCATCGCTTGACCTCATCTTCATGTACAAAATAGTCCATCAACTAGTAGCAGTTCCAGCCAGTTACCTACCAACGCCCTCAATCAGACATCAGATGGATGACGCAGTCTACAGACGTTCAACAAACTATTCTACTCGGAACAACATGAAATTCTTGACCTATCAACCTCTACCAATATTCCTTCTTTCCCCGTGTAGTCATTCCTTGCAATAAACTCCAAGAGGCAACCCTGCGACAGGACAACCTTGATGGCTTCAAGGCAGTGGTCCAGCAATAGTAAGGATGTAGACATGAAGACAGCTGTGTACAGTGTATATATGATGGAACTTTTGACTAATTTTAATGAGCACATAGTTTTGATTGTCTGGTCATACGCGAACCATACTGTACAGTCACACGCACCCCTGCACCTTCACGTGGTGTCTAAAATGGATTTTGTGAAGAATTATCATAGAAGTTAAGTTGAACAACCCAAAATACAATTTTGTAGCGATAAAATCCGGGACACCGTACCGTTCCGGGTTTTTTAAGATGTCGGCGTGAGCAAGCGGTCGGAAGCAAAAAAAAAAAAAGTATTTTTCTAATTTTGATAAAATGCGAACGGCAAATCCGATGAACAAGTTATCAAATTGGTGTGGCCTAAGGAAAATATATGTTATTGGAGAAGACCAAATACACCAAAATTCATTGAATTAATGGCTTCAGAAAATTCAATTCAATAAGGAAATGTGTCTATGTATATCAATAGTTCTTTTGAAATAAAAAATGCACTATACTTTGAATGATATTACAAAAAAATTACTGTATCTATCCTTATGCTTGCTTGTTAATGTTAAATTGTGCCTTGCGTCACAGTGCGCGTGTGAATGTAGAGCTTTATTTATTTATTTTGTATCCGACACTGAGTAGAAAATATTTTTTATATAAAATATTTACATATGTGGTACATATCATTATTTATAACATGTTATTGCTACTAGATGTTTATGTATATATGTATGTAGTGTTTTGTTCAAAGTGTACTAAAGTGCATATGTGCCTACTGTATACAGTAATAAACTTTTATAAACTTCATAAACTAAAATATTCAAAAAATGAACACTTATTAGCTGGATGGAGGGAATAAAGGCGGTACTGAAAATGAAAAACAAAACTTCTCTGTAAATAGATTGTGTCTTGACTCGTTGCAAGCTTTTGAAAATGTTATGATAACCCAATGGTTTAAAACAAGATAATTTTGGTTCTGACAATCTAGCATTAAGATTCAATACATCTGTAATGTACGAATTTCAATATTGTATGAATATCACATTTCTGAGAGAAAGTTATTGAAAACTGTCAGTTTTAGATTGTAAATGATTTTCAACGCAGTTGTTATCTTTATACACACAATTATGTAGAGGCAAAATTATCTCGGTATTGAAACGCAAGTTTTTGTTAAATTTAATGCAATACTTACAAAAACAAAATTCAAATACATGTAATTGTAATGTTTCCTTTAAAAGTCCATGATCCGATTTATCATAACATTTAAGAAAACATAATAAGTTAAATCGATTTATAGATACTACATTGAACACTGATATCAAATGTCTTATGATTTCTCAAGAAGTCGTATAAATGATAGTAACACGTTCAAGTCCCATAAGCATATAAATTTATCGGTCGGAATGGCTTTTGTTTGTCCTATAACAGAGGCATCCGGTGTGTTTTCCTCCCGTGCATTCTTTAAAGTAAGAAAAAATGTTTCAATATCATTAAAAAAAATACTATTAATAGAACAGCTGTGTTTTCCCGCAGTCATATTATGCACACAGCATAAAGTGACGTCACGCGCTCTACATATTTCAAGTTTACAAAAGCAAATTTCACAGCGAAATGAGTGTTTTTAGAAGTAAAAGGGCTCGTTTCGTCGGTAATTATTATCCTGGGATAATATCAGCAATTGCTTTTTTATGTATATTGTTCTATAGCAAAAAGCTAAAGGAACTTTATGTATAGCATGACTTTGAAGAGGGTTTCGGAGAAAAGTTCATTAGGATATCAAAATCGTTAAAGATGGTGTTGGTTAATACAAGAGTTTAATCTCAATTCAAATATGTCCGGTAATCATTTAACAATTAGGTATATAATGTTTAAAAGTACTTACAAAAAAGCCATTGAACTGGTAAATATCAGACAATATCCGTTTATATTCCTTACTGACAATTGTACATTGTAATACACTCATGCATAATCTACGATACACAAGAATGTCTCCCATATATTTTTTATCAAATGTTGTGTTCGTCGCTATCCTTACAATATCAATACATCATTAATTAGTTTTACGAGATTTTTTTCAGAAATTAGCTGTCGGAGGAGGGAATAAAAATAAAATTAAAAGTAATAAACAGGTGGAGTCGACCCAAAAAATAAAAATGAAATGATATTATAAGGAGGAATTTTATTTTTTGTGGCATGGATCGGAAGAACCGGCGCAAAGAATAAAATAAAATGTCACTTTCACACTTTTATTTTTATTCCATTTTTTTCAGAAATTAGGACCGGCGGGTTTGTAAAACGAAAGATAAAAAAACTCTGACCTAAGACAATATTTGACATATCATCTGATGGTTAAACGTCTTAAAATATAACACAGTATGGTAAAGAAATCATGGAGACATAACCTTTCGGATCTCAGACCCTGCGTGGGTAAATAAGTTTATTCTCAAGATTGGAGTCTCGTCTTTCATTTGTAAACTATGAATTCAGTCAGAAAATACAGAATACAAGTATTAACGTAAGAATTATCAACTAGTTGTATGTAAAATAAACGACAGAGTGAAATGATAATCGATATAAACTGGTCTAACAACATATCACCTTATTATTACTTACCTCAACTTTTCTTTTTAGGACAACTGTTTATTCGGTTCAAGGTTACGATTCCAAATGATATAAGAACTCATATGCGGGACGGCACAGGCTGGTGGGGTCCAAAGCATTTTAAATTACAACAGACCAACAGGTCGCCTGCAACTAGTCGCCTTTGACCTACGTCAATTCACCAGGCATACATTCTGGACTTTAGTTGTAGGAGCTGCATTTCGTTCATTCGGATTTTCTCGTCGACAGATGGCTGTTCATAGACTTAATTCAACGAAGTCTGTCGCCAAGGCGAGAAAAGTTACAGCAATTTCAATTTCTAGTTTCTTTTTACTGGAGAGCTGCTAGTAATGTTACAAGGTTTGTTGGTGTATGCATAATTTGCAAACAAAGGATGTGATTCGTTAGCATCTGGACAAATATCTAACCCAAATCGGATCATGTCTTTTGCCGTAATGGATATGTTTAGAAATGCACCGGGAGTTACAGGGCTCTTTCGAGCCGCTTTATGTAGTGCTACGTTAAGCACATTATCTTCTCTGCGAAGCAGTGTGTCGGCTATTATATCAGAAGATGTTTTCAAACTCCACTGGCGAAATGCATCGGAAGCCAAATTGACTAAAGCTTCTAAAATCACCGTATTAATTTGTGGTTTTGTGTGCGCTGGTTTCGGTGTGGTTATTAGTCAAACAAAGGGTCCAATAACACAGATGTCTGGCAGCATCCTTGGAGCAATGGACGGACCGATGACAGCGTCGTTTTGCATGTCCATTTTATTAGATTTACTACAAGGAAGGACATTTTAGTCAGTATATTTTGTGGAGTTCTGTTTGCGCTGTGGCTGTCACTTGGATACGATTTCTCACTAGGGAGAAAAGATACACCGTGGTTACAACTTGGGCCAACTGATAATTGCGAAAATGGAACAATTACAAACTACACAACTACCATCAATATAAATATGACAAAGCAACTAGGTGACAGTACAAATACATCGCTAAGTGAAACCACTGGACTTTCTGATATATCTGGATTGGATTACCTGCATTCTATCTCGTATATGTACTTCGCCGTACTGGTTACTTTAGTTACGCTTGTCGTTGGGATCCCGTCAGCTTGTTGACTAAGGTTGAATGCAAACTTCACATACCTAAACACCTTATTTTGACTTTCAACAAACATTTCTTCAGATGTCAGCCAAATGTCGATTGAACAGACAATGGCTTAGACATAACGTATTTAGCAGGACAGACATAGCGTTTTACAGTGAGTAAAGGACACTTCATGTGCACAAATATTAATCCTATTATATCATTGTTACAACAAAAAAGCATAAAAAGGCAGACGTCAATCGTACATGGAAATATTAGTATATTTGTGTCTTTTAAACTAGTCAAGATGTGAATTTTAACTTTTTTAACTTCTACAAGTGTATATTCAAATCTATAGAAGAACATGCTTTTAGCAAGTTTTGTTAAGCTTTTAAGTTTAAGGGTAGCATTCCAAATACATATATGTACGTATACGTGGGGGAGTGATAAGAACAGTTGGTATAAAGAAATACAAACGATTCCTTTCACTGTAGGATTATCTTAGGTCTGTATAACTATGTATCATTGGTCAGTTGCCTTTGTTAATAATGAGAAACTAATACACCATGGTACACGTAATGCAATTCTACAATATTAGAAAAGGTATATGCTGTTGAGATATAACAGACATGAATACATAATATTTGTTTAATAATTGTTTAATTGATTAAACAAAAAACTAAAATATATAATAAAACAACACAGACTATGAATGTACTTATTAAATAACCATAATGCGGTACGAACAAGTATGCATTGTACATGAAAATAATACAACATGATATACATGTATTCCCTTTATTGAGCATAAATATAACACAGACAAACCCGACTATGAAGTTATGAACGTAATTTTAAAATGACCTATTAATGCAGTTATCATGTATGTGACATGCATAAACATTATAATATAACTACAATATTCCTTTCAGTGAACAAAACTACTTGGGTACAAGTAGATAAAATGATTGTCTATTTAAATGATTCATTAACTGCTTGTGTATCTTCGTAACTTAGCCAATAGTTCGCAAAAACGAGGAATCTTTTTCTTTTCCATAATGGTAATGCTTGCAGTAATTGGCCATAAAGACATATCTGAAATTACTTCACAGTTCGAACAGCACAAGGTATGAATAGTGTCCAATCAATGTGCATTCTTGAAGATACTAAGTAACTATAACTATACTATTTTCGTAACAAAAAGAAAAGAAAATAACATATCGACAAAGATAATTTAAAACAAACCATACACGCATAATGTGTACCGTATAATTATGCTTATCTAGCTCACAGTGCAAGTTTTATATCTGTTTTTAAATAACCATCTCTTTATTGTGTTCAGTTTTGCAAACAATGGCATATCATTTTTCCATGTTACCACATGAAAATCCATATGAAGCAAATGCTGATAATCGATGTTTTCATCAAGTTTGACTATCAAAATACGGTTTGCATTCATTTCCTTGTTATAGATAAGTGATAAAATAATATGTTCTAATTGTAATTTTGCACAATTTGGATCTTGAACATAGCTTTTAGATAATGTTATGATTATTTTTCTACTATTCTTGATACGGTCACAATAAGCCGAGAATAGTGACACTCCCGGACAGAGGTCCCGTTCTGGTGCACATGCGCGGAGGTTACATTCTTCTTCCAGGAACGGTAGGAGAATGTCATATACTAGTTCTCTATTTTCATCCGAATGAGAAAGGAATACATCAAATATATTGTCTTCTATTGCTAACCGTGGATTACCATATGGAAGCATATCTATTTCACAATACAAGTTTGATGGTATTTTTATAAAAATACGGCAATATAGAACAGTAATCGCATGTGCCACAAAACAACAGAAGGCAGTAAAAATGATAAATATCGCTTCTTGAACAAAAAATGCAAAACTGAACATTTTTGCCTCTATGGATGCGATGAATGGACTTAACTTCTTTAACTCATTTTCAACCATCGTAATATTTTCTTTGTTTTCAATCATTGCTTCTATGTTGTGGTAAAGATGTCTGTCGTCATGAAATCTGAACAATGACATTTCACTGTATGGAAGAACAACAAACACGTATGGATGTTGGACTTCAACAATTTTATATTTGTTACTTTTCAGATGTATATTTCTAATGAATGTAATGCGATGAATGCCAAAACCATCACTACATAAACAGAAAAATATAGTGGCACGAGTAAGCTTTCCGAGATTCGATGGGAAGTCTTCGTTGCCGATAAAAGGTTCGTTTCGGCGTCTGCTTGTATGAAATACAATTGGTAACGAGCATGATTCAGTCACAGTGCTATCACAAACACCATCAAAAGGTTGATCGTTTATAGTATATATCACATGAATGTCTTCCGAAACGTCGTTTAAATGTATGCCAAAATAGTATTGTGAATATATTAAATGCCCGACTAACCAATATCTCAATTTGACTTTTGTTTTAATTTGTTTTAATTCAAAAGCACTAATAACATAATTTTCATGAAAACTGAATATTTCAGACCCGGTCACATGCCTACTCAGACAGACATATTCACCAAAGTCAGTATCCTTTAGAGAATGAACTTTCAGCACCGAGGAAATATGATATGTGTTGTCCTCAGCTGAAAATTTCTTCTTCTGAAAAACTCGGCGTCGAGAATTATTAAACAACGAAATATGACCGTTTACACGCCAAACAGGGTCTAATGGAATATCAGTAATAGTAGTGTTTGGAAAACCATAATTACATTCAAGATGAATATCTTCGCCTGCGTATCTATAAAGCTCTGTATATGTTAATGGAAAATCCTCGTTTTGTTTATAGAAAGTTTCAAATAATTTACACTTCTTTATTTCGTCGTTGCTTACATAATGTTTTCGCAAAACAGTAGGTTTGTCGTAGAATGAAGTATTCAGAATATTATCATACATATAGCCACTTGGATAGTCTATCGCGTGATTTAAATCGATTGAAAATGTATAAGAATCCACAATGTCGAGATACACATTAATTCTAAAATAATTAAAGGTATTTTCAACAAGAAATACAACAATAAAAGCATGGCCGATTAAATACACCAGGCTTAGTACAACCTTCTTCAGACCAAGTCCTCTGTGAATCAAGCTATACAAAGGCCGGACTTCTAACCAAAAACATTCATACAGCGCCCTGAAGTTGATATACGGATATGCATGATCAAATGCAAATCGTTTTCTGTTGCTAAAATCCTTTCCAAGCCGGAAAGTTATTTCGAACATAGCATATACAGCAAACAATATCTGAATGGGTAGACGCACAAACCACGATGTGTTTGAGGTTGGTATGGAAAAGTCAATATACCAAAACACGACAGAAAATGTTAATCCTGCTATTATCACTGTGTCACTTTCATCCATCTCTCCGGTTACACATTTCATGGTGTAGATGAACCAAAGCCACAAACAAGCTTTTAGAAATAGTAATTGTAAAACCATCTCGCTGGGATGTCTTTTTTTAGTCCATGTGCGTCTGAAATTGATACGTATTCATGACTAGTTTATTTAGGATACTACGTAAGTATTTGCAAAGTAAATTAATGCCAATGACAAGATCAAAACTTAAAATGAAGTATAGATGTTACATATATGACATTCTGTTTGACTCAAGAATCCGGGGCGTTTACCTTCCGTGCATACTTTTTAGCAAGAAAAAATGTTTCCGAAACAATTATCGTATTTTTTTTCATTGAAATTTTTTTTTTATAGAACAGCTGTGTTTTTCCGCAGTCATATTATGCACACGGCATAAAGTGACGTCATGCGCTCTATATATTTCAAGTTTACAAAAGCAAAATTCACAGCGAAATGAGTGTTTTTAGAAGAAAAGGTGCTCGTTTCGTCGGTAATTATTATCTTGGGATAATATCAGCAATTGTTTTTTTTTGCATATATATTTTTATAGCAAAAAGCTAATGGGACTTTAGAATGATTTTTATTGTGTTATGCTCTAAAATGCTGAGTTTTGTGAGCTATATTTTTTCTGTTTAAGTTTTTTTTCAAGTCGTTTCCTGATGCTAAACTAAAATCTTTCTCAAAAAGGACACTTATTATACACATATCCTGTATAGCAACCAATGTCTGAATGTACAAGCGCACCAACCAAAATGAGTTTGGGGTTGGTACCGTCAAGCCAAAAAAACGACACAAAATGTTACTTGATTTTACCACTGAGTCTCTTTCTTCAGTCGTACCGGATACACATTAGAGCATATATATTTACCAACGCAACAAACAAGCCACCAGAAACAGTAATTTCAAAAAAGGATTGACATTTGAGAACAATTGAGGGGTAAAGTTGCATGATATTCAGAAAACTGAAAAAATCTTATATTGATAACTGGTACACGTAGTAACTATCAATAAAAATGAAAGATCAGCGTTTATTTTTATGTGGTTTACTATACGTATAACTTTATATTTCCTCTGGTCGTCAGATAATTGTATGTATAAAACGTCTAGATAGTCTACATTGTTATACATATACTACAATGATTATCTAAAAAAGTCAGTAAAATCAATTGATGTAATTTGGCATAACATGCACCCGTGTAGATATAATTAAACGTTTGAAAATATCAATCGTAATTTAAGTTTAGCCTTATGCTGATTGTTTTACGACTTGTGTAAGCTAGGTTTAAAAAATCATTTAAAAAATATAAATATACAGAAGTTACGCAAATAATGTCAAGAATGAAAGTAATTTCAACCTGGTAGTCAATGTGTATCCGACTTAGCTTTACAAATATTGTATCATATTTACTACATGACTCCAGGTTTTTAACAATTACACAAGAAATAATACATATCGCTAAATCTTGTGATCGTCACAAATATTGATTGTAGTATTGAATATCGAACAAGTGTCAAGTTAAATGTAATATTACGTTAAGACTTAGTTGAGTATAAATGCGAAATATTCTAGTTGTCTTTTGGATTACACAAAAAAACGCATCAACATTCGTGACCACTTTTGTTGTTGCAAACGGAACGACCTTTGACGCTATTGCGTAATTTTGTCGGATGCAGAATGACGAACATATAGACGTGTGAGATCATTATCCAAAATCAGTAAATAATCGGAAGTGGCGATCCAAACACTTGGTCCAGTTAAGAAGTTGAAAAATCCAATCAATACAAACGGTTAAAAGTTTTCAATGTCATATTGTTTACAATGGGTTACTAGACCCGTGCACGTATGGCCCATTCCCATAACTAGGCAGTCTCCCTTGGAAGATTGTCGTTCCTGTCTGCAGTGCGCATGCGCTAAAATATTTTCTACTTCCGAGGACCACCATCTCAATTCGTCAAGCACAGTCAATACTGGTTCGTCAACCGGATAGTAATCAGTCAATAATTAAGCTTAGGAATTCACACATTATGTTTAAAACCACTCATTAATGTTTTGCATGCATGTGATTTGATACACAAAACCAGACGAAAATTGTCATTATTTATCGAATTGAACTGAAAAGTGGTACAAACACAGAAATCTAGCGATATCTTGGCAAAAAAAACATTATGTGACTAATTATATGTAGACTTTCAAAATACAGTTATTAAATTATCGTTTTAAAATTCGTAACATTTAACATACTTATCATTTTGTCTCTCGGAAGTCTAAATAGCAAGTCTATCATTGACGTACGCATACCCCGACATTAGATTATGTCATAATAATTTGAAATTGACTAAAGATCTAAACGAATATAAGCAAACACAAATAATAAAATGAGGGAATGATTAAGTTTAACAATTAAGTGCTATATTAATACCTATATGTACGAGTTACTTAAAGGTAAAGAAACTGTACTTATCTTATACCAAAGGTGGAGAACAATAAGTTTGACAAACCATCCTTAAATTTACTGCTTTAAACAGTTTAAAATAACTAATAACCATTGCTCAATATTTTCTTTGTTCAGTTAATTAATATTCAATGATGACAAAACTTTATGATAACTTTGTATTATGTCCAAGTATGTTAAACTTTATAGTTTATTGAATCATGATTTTACTGATTAGGGTTTCTGTGAATACCAAACGCATGACAGTCTGTACATCCAAAGTGCTAAATACAGATGCAAATTGTTGACTTCATAATTTCTAATAATTGTTTATAATGTAGGTAGTTTCATATTCAATATTTCTTTAGTAATAGACAAATAGATAAATAAGTTGTTTTGGTCACGATTCTTAATAACGATTACACGTTTGACTAGAGGTGTAAATCGTCGATTTATAACAAATTGCGTGATATAAAAGATACCGTATATTAATTGTTCTGATATTGGTCAGTATATGCATTGTCGTACCTCAATAACATCGACTAATCTTTTCGCTAATTAATGTACCCCGGTGAGAAGTCAAAGTAAATCATTGACAATCAGTTTTTCAGGTGATACTTTTATTTTTGATTGGTTTATGGGACCATAAAACATCACCGAAACAGGCCATATTACAAATATTTGGTTCTATGAAAGAGCAGTTGTACTACTATCGAATCGATAGCATTATCGGATCATGCAGAACTTAACTGTGAATGAATAAATATTTTGTATTTTGAAGAAATTGTCGTTTTTAGAGCCGTAAAGATTTTTTGACATAATAAGGGTAGCCAGGCTGTTGTAATGATTGATTGTATGTGTGTTTTCATAATATATATGTGACCATTATAAATATAGATAGATTTTATTTGAAAATAAGACAACATGTCCAACATTTTACATATTACGAACACAATAAAATTAACATTTCCTGTGATATATCGTTATCATAACAAACATGTAAGAATGAGTTTTATATCGTAATACCACACAATATCATATTAAATATACTTAAGAGACTGACAACAACATAATAATAAACTATGAAAACAAAACTATGAAAATAAGAAGAAAATATGTTCGACAGTTGATGGGAAGAAAGAGTTATCTAATGTAGTATTCGTTATCTCTACGTTTCAAACTTTTGTAAATATATATTTGGATATATTTAATTTGATTCCGCGGTTTTCAGAAGACATAAGTTCGGTGAATTTTAAAATATTAGTTCTTTTCCAGTAATATTGTTTTATATGTTCTTTTCTAATATCATAATATAGAGGACATTCTAATATAAAGCGGATTTCATCTTCAAGGGTATTGCTTAACTGACATTTTCTTTCTGATCTTGGTGTTTTAAGTGGTTTTGTCCATCTGCCTAATTCGATTTCTAATCTATGACTTGAAGTTCTTATTCTGCATGAAGCTTTTCGATATTTTCTAATCTTAACACAATCTAAATATGTTTTAAACTCAAAATTTGAAAATAGTCTATAGGTGCATGCCCTTGATGAATCTCTAAGTACGCCATTCCATGTTTGAATGAAATTGTCTTTAATGCGTAATTGGAAAAAATTCTTAAAAACTGGGTGACGTTTCCTACACCTTGGAAAAACCATACATCGTTAAAACCTAATGTTTCTAAAATTTGGTTAACATTAACTATCCAATTAATTTTATTTGGATGTAAATTAAAATAATTTAACATCATATCATATACAAATTTTCAATACTTATTTTGTGAATTGTTTGCAATTTTCAACAAATATCGGATAACTTGTGTTAATCTATTAAATTTAAGAGGCAACCTTCCTAATTCACCATATATAAAATTGTTTTGGGTTTGGGTTCTACATCCTAGGAGTTGTTTACAGAACTTAAGATGATCTTTTTCAATTAATTTTGCGTCTAAAGAAACAAATTTCTGCACAGTAATTTAAAATTGGAGTAACTAATTTATCAAAGAGATCGAGTCTGTGGCTAATGGAAAGTTCAGTAAATTTTGACAAGTAACATTTCATTTTATAAATTGCCTTCATTGCTTGGCCGCTTAAAGTTTCGAAAGTTTTTGTAAATGACCCGTTCGTAGTAAAAACAATACCAAATTATGTAAAGTTTACAACTATTTCCAGCGTTTTTCCACAATAAGTAAAATTATAGTTTTGATTAGACGAATAACCTTTCTTAAATATCATTACCTTAGTTTTTTTGTACATTTAATATTAATTTCCATCTATTACAATAACTATTAAGAGTATTTAAACCATTCTGACGTTCTTCACTAGATTCAGCAAATATGATAATATCATCAGCGTAAAGTAATAATAATAGTCTTAACATCCCAATATCAATACCCTCAAAACCATTCAAAATCATATATTCTTCTATGTCGTTTACATACATTGAAAAAATAAAAGGTGACAAGCAATCTCCTTGTCTTACACCAAGAAAACATTCGAAAGCATCACTTATATTGTTTTTGTGTTTTACTTTGGATTTGACATGACTATACAACGATTTGATAATATTAAGCAGTTTACCCCTGACCCCGTATTGAATAAGTTTATAAAAAATATTTTCGCTAACGAGGTAATCAAATGCCTTCGTAAAATCAACAAAACAAACAAATAATATTTTTCTTTCATTCAATTTATGAGTAATAAGACCATGTAATATAAAAAGATTATCTGTGGACTGTGGTACCCATATTTTTCATAAAGCCCGACTGTGTTTCTACGTATACAAAGTAATCCTCGGCCCATTTATCCAAACGATTATTTAAAACCCTCGTGAATAATTTACCGAAAGTGCTTAATAATGTTATACCGCGATAATTTTCTGGTTGGTTAATATTACCTTTTTTATGTAATGGAATAATAAAACCCTCTCTCTATATATAATGATGCCAGGTATAAAGGTCCTAGACTTAATGCATGTAGTTTTACAATATTATAATTATGAACGTGGGTTTATTGATAGCTATGGAATTGATAGATACATATTCTAAAAGATTGAGATGAAGATATGTTACCGCTGTTATAGCTGTTTTGGATTATAAGGCTTTTTTTCTAAACGAGATTTCAAAAAATTGTATTCTTTAAGGGACACGGACATTTTGCCCCCCCCCCCCGGACATTTGCCTCCCTATGAAAAAATAATGGCCATGTGGACATTTGCCCCCAATGCTTATTTCTAAGTGGGCATTTGCCCCCCCCCCCTTAATGTGGACATTTGCCCCCAAAGTTTATTTTTCAAGTGGACATTTGCCCCCCCCCCCAAAAAAAAACCAACACTGTATGTATTGGTTTGAATTTAAAAAAACTTGAAAAATGAAAATTGGGGGCAAACGGACACTATGAATTAAACACTGGGGGGGGGGGGGGAGGGGCAAATATCCATTTAGAAATAAGCATTGGGGGCAAATGTCCGGGAGGCAAATGTCCTACACTCTTCTTTTAACTCAAATTGGATAATCAAGAAGTAAGAGTCCTGTCCTGTACAATCAATTTCTTTTTTCACACCTTCATACATTCCAGATAATGAAACATAGCAAAAATAGTCACAAGATCAGAGTTTCACATTGTCTTTCTCTTGCACGGTCGAGTGAAAACAGTAGCACATTAAAAGCTTCATAAACACATCACAGATGATTTTTCATTTTTTATTTTTTGTAATGTAGGTGGTGAACCGGAAAACAATAGAATAATTGATGTATATAACCTAAATATTAGCGTAAGTATTTGATAAAACCAAACATCTTTATTTAGACAGATGCTGAATATGGCCGTTTTCATACCAGTATATGACTGTACTTGACGTTTTGTTTACAACTTGTCAGCAACATAATTGTATATATGTTCGGAGTTCATGTACCAGTGAGAATGTGCCACTGAGACATCATTACGTACTATAGGATAGACGTGTCAACATCTCTCCAACAACAGTTCGTAAGCGTCAACAGTTCCAACTTTCGCCACTAACATATACTTGGATTTTTCGAGTTTTCTTTATCATACACATTCCTAATATCGAGCTTAAATGATCCTTCCACGTGTGTAATTGATTCACGTTAATTACCATCAACATGTTGGCCAACGAGCAGTAAAAAACTGTTTAGCTTGTCAGTTTTTGCAATTTAAGTGAAACGCATTTATTTAACACACTGAGAATTTCTCAGTTGTCCGCCATTATCATCAATGTCAGAATGTCGATTTACTAAGGGAAGTAACCTTGTTATGGGAAAGGACCATACCAGTCAATTGGTTGCTCTATTTACCGATACGGAAGTACAACGAGACACCAGAACGCTTAAGAAGTGCAAGTGTCGTTTTGACGTTTGCTCAAAAATGAATTGTGATGTAAAATGAAAGGAATAAGAAAAAATGATAATGACCAATATTTATAGAAAACATAAATAAATATAGTAAAATAAAGATAAGAAATGGTATAAAACAATACGTAGACGAATATACAAAGCATACACAGAAAGACAGGGATCTGACTGCACGACACACGGATTCCAATCTAATGCAAATACACTTCTATGTATACATTGCACAACTTAATTTCCGTGTCCTCCACGTCACATTAAATGACCAGGCCGCCACTTACGACACTTGAAAACAAAGGACCATTTTGAAACATCATGACTCATCATTATTACTTTTAAATCATCACTGATTGGTCAGCATCCAAAGTCATTTTTTTCCTCTGACCTATCAGATTATCTGCAATAGTTTTGACTGCAGCGCCAAGTGCCATGCTAACTTGTATTAAATCTTAGGGACTGAAGTATAATTGATTTATTGTTTACTTAGAACCTTTGGCATTACAACTTTTTTATTGACATGTCTGTACATTTTTGTTACTTTTATAAGTTGTAAATGTGTTACTAATTGCTAATTGTTTACAGCTAATCTTTAAGTACTTTAATTGATTCCATATTAGTATATATTACTTCATATCTAGTGGCGGCCATCTTGAATTAATGAACAAGCGTCATTGTTAGATTAAGTATATTTTTACAGCTTGTCAATATGCAAATACGCAGTTTATGATGTGTATCATTGTCTAATGGACCTAATATTATTTGTTTTATCAGCATTAATTCATTTTATACTTTAAAACAAGAAACGAGTTCTAAATCATTTTGTTTTGTTGGCACTACACTATGGAATAACCTCCTAGTAGATATAACAAATATCAATCAATATAAAGGAGTTTAAACTTGGGTTAAGATTTGTTTGTCAACCAAGTCTGTTTAGTAAATTTATAATAGAATATCTTTTTTCAAACTACATCTTTGTTAAACTGTTTCAGTTTTTATACACGTGGTTATAATCGTCTATTCTTTACTATCTTTGTTTTGCATGTGATTTAAAGCAGGTTGTGGTAAGAATATAAAATACATTTATATCATTTTTCTTATGTCCAGTTTGTAATGGTTGTAATTTATGTATCAAATTTCATTTATAAAAGCATGCGTTAAGAAAACTTAACTTTAACAAATAAGTATATGAAATTGTACAGGCGGCATTTATATCACAATTACAAAAAACATCAATAGTTTTATAGATCAAATATCAATCAACAATTAAACTTGTTCGGTTGCAAGTCGAGCTACCATTATCATCGTATGCACTATTCGTTTTAAACCTATATAATTGTATATCTGCAGGTTATATGCAAACATGACCAATTTTTGGCAGTTGATATTTAAGAAAAAGGTGATAAATGAAAATAGACTTTATGTAGCTCTTCAAATGGTGAATCCTATATAACGTGGCTTAACTAGAATACATCCGTAGATCTATTAAATAATGAACGAATGTCAGATGTCATGTTCACTTACAACACACGTTCATAATGCCTTGTTGTATGGTGGCTGATTTCTGCCGTTTCATATATTCGTGTCTACGCCCCAAAAGTCGAAGCACGACAACACGCACGATAAATTGCTCACTTATCGTGTCTACGCAATCGACCTTAGAGGGCGATCAGGGAAACTATAGCATATATACATACATAAATATATACATGCATACTTGTAAAGTGAAAATTCAAGGTTTCGATTCAAAGTATATTTATAGAATATGATATAAGGAAATAAAATGAACATAACGAGTGTATTAATTTAAAAGCTTAAAATACACAGATAACAGTGTAGTGTACAAACATGAAAATAGATTATCTTACCTTCCTAGTTATTCTAAATCGCACTGTCCATAAACTCATTAAGAACAGTTTTTAGTAAAACAACTCCAGCATAAAACGTAAATTTTGCAAATACTTCATTTGATAAGCTTAGTACAGCAGAACCCATTTTCGCATAAACTTTATAAAAATTGTTTCCAAAATTACCAATAGACTACATTTGGTCTTCTTTTAAACGCATAAGTTTTAGTCTCACTGTATATGTGACATTGGGTGTGTATTGTTTTTTCTTGAAATGCGAATTTACATATGTTTTATGGACAATGAAAAATAAATGAAATAATATTGGTCTTCATCCAGATTATAAAACTTTCATGTTATGACAGAAAAGAATTGTGTGATAAGAAGTTTATATATACTGACTGTAGCAGTTCAGAGTTCCTATTAATATAATATGCAGCTTGAATTCGATTAAAATTAACATACTTTCTAAAATATGGCTTTGTTATAAAACAGCTGCAATGTTTAACACAAAAAAATGACAACCATTAGTACCGTATCGTATGCCTTCACTCGTATTGTGGCGACTTTCAACAACCGATAAAAAGCCCACATATCATAATTCCATATAGTGCTGAGTTTTTTATTAAACAATGTTGAATAATTGGAATCCCGTATTGTCGTTTCGTCTGTATTAGTGTTGTTTATTCGTAATGTCGACAACTCTTTTGTATCGAGTGTCGTTTTCTTCTAATCTCCACTCTTATTTAAGATAGTAAATTAATAAATTGTTATGCAAACTCTATTACCGCTCGAAAAATATAACACTCGCAGTATATATTAGCGCGTATATATAATAGTATCAATAGTGATAGATACATTTTGAATGAAATAAAATAACAAATAAAAGACTAAATGCACTACGTCATCAGTTGATCTTCCCCAGACCTTCAGTCTGTAACATCATCTCTCGACTCACAGGTAAAATGATTTATTTTTGTATGAATTTAAGTAATTCAAAATAATGTAGCGCATGGATCGACAACTGAATGCTATGATGTTGCTATGACATTTTGTTGTCAGAATAAGGGGTTGTGTGTTTTTGTGAACTCTGCACACTTGTTTGATTAACTATTAAAAATGTTGTAAAACTAACACTGTCTTGTACTTAGTCATCAATTTGATTCACATATCTTAGTTGATTTTGTAGAAATTAAATAATTATAAAAAATATTATACAGAAGCAAGTTTTAATCTCAAGAATAGAACCTAGCCACATAAAATTGTTTAAAGAATCGAGGTTATGATTAACAGTGCTAATCAATAATGAATTTCTGAAACCTTCAACTTGAATGTTATGATGACGAGACATAATTATGTTCTCTAAGGTTTTTATGTAAAATTATAAAGTTACTGGATTGCTAGTCCCACCACTATACTTGACATCGCGTTGACACTTCTTACAGACAACTACGTGCTTCTTTGTTTCATTAACCGGCAAACCAAAATGCATGCCATACTTTTATGTAATGGTGTTACATGGTGGCGTAATGCAATTTATAAGTTAATATCTGCTTGACAAAATCTGAATATTCGAATCGAATTCTTTATCTAGCTTTACCTCACACTGCTAATGTCTATAAATAGAGTATGAAATCCCGGATATTAGTTAGTTTAATGAGCATTGTCCACTATTTTAAGAGTTTTTTTAAATATAAAATAAAACAAAAGGGCCATGATGGCCCTATATCGCTCACCAGATAAAAAGACTCTTAGAGAAAATTATCATGAACCTTTGTAAAATTAAGTGACCCAACTTGATCAAACTTGGTAGATGTCCACCAGACAATGCTACATACAAAATATGTAAGCTCTAGGCCTTGAGGTTTTGGACAAGAATATTTTTTTCCATTATAAACCTATATAAATCATGTGATCCCCGGGGCGGGGCTAATTTTCACCCTGGGGCCATACTTTTAAGAGGCTTGGTAGAGGTCCGCTTGACGAGCAAAAACAATTACCTTATTATGTGGGAGTTACGTACCTTTTTGTGCTATGTTCTGTATAGTTAAATACATATATTAAACATAAATCACACAGGTAACATAGAAAATTAATAGTTTATCTGTAGGTGACAGTTGTCATCCAGAGTTGTGAAAAAGTGACATTCGAGTGGATAAGCATATGTGTATGCATGCGTGTGCACACGAACGATTATAATTGAGCTTACAAGGATTTATCTAAATCTAATGCAAAAAAAACAACAAGATTAGAAGACAATATATATTTATCATTCTTCCAAGATCTGACAGGTCAGGAGACTTCTTTATAGACTGTAAGGTTGACCTCAGATTTGTTACAATGTTACAATGTTAAATTCCTATTCAAAACACGTTCACCCATGAGTGAGAATTTAAACGATTCCAAAACTGTTATATATACTGCTATACATAGCATGAACTTATGTGCACTTTCATGTTTTAAGTCGCAAACAAATATCGATTATTTCGAAAGATATGTATAGCGACTTTTGATTTACCCGTAGCATACGGATATCGCAGTGTTCACGTAAAAAGTTGGACAAGTGACAGTCTTCCTATCGTCGATTATATATTGTTTGTGCCGGTGTAACGTTGTCAAGCTCCCCCTTTTATCCCCCTGATTATCATCATTGCTTTGGGAATCATTTCGTTGTTTTATCTGTTACAAGTAAATGCGCCATGACTCAAAATTAATTCGACTAGTTGCAATGATACTTAATGCAATATTCATGATCTTGTACGCCGCTGTAGTTCTATTCGGAGCCGTCATTGCTCTGCAATCCGTTACAGGACTTTCGGTATGGGTTTATATAATTGTCATATGCGCCGTTGCAGTATTATACATATCTTTGGGAGGTATAAAAGCCGTTGTAGCGACGGACGTTATACAAGGCGTCATAATGATTATCATCATCTTTGCTGTGTTGATATACGGGACGGTACGGGTTTGTGGAGTCCAAAGCATTATAAATTACAATTGGTCAACAGGTCGCCTCCAACCAGTCGACTTCGACCCAAGTCCATTCACCAGGCATACATTCTGGACTTTAGTTGTTGGAGCTGCATTTCGTTCATTCGGATTTTCATACCGACAGATGGCTGTTCAGAGACTTAATTCAACGAAGTATATCGCCGAGGCGAGAAAGGTAGCGGCAATTTCAATTCCTGGATTCTTTTTACTGGAGCTACTAGTAATGTTATAAGGTTTGGTGGTGTATGCATATTTTGCAAACAAAGGATGTGATCCGTTAGCATCTGGACAAATATCTAACCCAAATCAGATCATGTCTTTTGCGGTAATGGATATGTTTCGAAATGCACCGGGAGTTACAGGGCTCTTTCTTGCCGCTTTATGTAGTGCTACGTTAAGTACATTATCGTCTCTGCTAAGCAGTGTGTCGGCTATTATATCAGAAGATGTTTTCAAACTCCACTGGCGAAATGCATCAGAAGCCAAATTGACCAAAGCTTCTAAAATCACCGTAATAATTTGCGGTGTTGTGTGCGCTGGTTTCGGTGTGGTTATAAGTCAAACAAAGGGTCCAATAACACAGATTTCTGGCAGCATCCTTGGAGCAATAGACGGACCGATGACAGCGTTGTTTTTCATGTCCATTTTTGTTAGATTTACTACAAGGAAGGGCATTTTAGTCAGTATATTTTGTGGAGTTCTGTTTGCGCTGTGGCTGTCACTAGGATACAATTTCTCACCAGGGAGGAAAGAAACACCGTGGTTACCACTTGGACCAACTGACAATTGCGAAAATGGAACAATTACAAACTACACAACTACCATCAATATAAATATGACAAAGCAACTAGGTGACAGTACAAAAACATCGCTAAGTGAAAACGCTGGACTTTCTGATATATATGGATTGGATAACCTGTATTCTATCTCGTATATGTACTTCGCCGTAATGGTCACTATAGTGACACTTGCAGTTGGGATCCCCGTCAGTTTGTTGACTAAGGTTGAACGCAAACTTCCCATACCTAAACACCTTATTTTGACTCTAAACAAACATTTCTTAGGATGTCAGCCAAATGTCGATGAAACAGACAATGAATTTGACATTCCGTTAGAGACTTCAAAACATATCTAGAAGGACATTGAATTTCATAAAATCATATTTTCCATTGAATAAAAGGACACTTCACCTACACGAATATTAATCCTATTACATGTATATCCTTATCGCAAACAAAATACTATGCACAATTTGAAAACAATCTTACAAGAAAATATATTTGTGTCTTTTTAACTAGTCGTGGTGTTGGCAAGTGCTGTTGGACTTCTACTGATAAATTTATGGAAGAACAAGCATATAGCAAGTTTTTAAGCTTTTAATTTTAAGGGTAGCATTCCAAATACTTATAGACATACACGTGTGGGGGTGATAAGACAAATCAATAGTAATAAAGGAATGTAAAACTTTACTTTCACTGTGAGTATGATTATCTTAGATCTATATATTAACTTGTTATTATTGCTAAGCTGCCATTCTAAATGAGGAACTAATGCACCATTGTACATGTAAAACATTCATACAGTATGAAGATAAATATTACAGACTGAGTAAACTAATTAGTTTTCAGATTACAAAATAGACTAATATAAACCTTCTTGAACTGTTAGTATGTTTTTGCATCGCCAATACCAAAGTCAAAGTTAATAAAACAGATAATTATCTGGGGTATTTGCATTTACTTGTAAGTCTTTGATACAAGTTTCAGTTTTGTCATTCATACTAAGATACCATATGATATTGAAGACATCTATATAAAAAGTTCAAAGAGACATAAATGAAAAATAATTGGTCAAACACAGAAAACTATAATGCTTCAGTTATCACAATAGCAACACACACTATGAATGCACTTATTAAATTACCCTATATTGCGGTACGAAAAATCGTACATTTTACATGCAAACAATACAACATAATAATACATGAAGTTAATATGTCAAGTCAAAGATTTATTCATTGTTCAAGTATCTTCGTAATTTGGTCATTATGTTTTACAATTTCACGATAGTAATAATTATGCAATTGGCCAATAAGATATAACATAATTCGTTTACAGTTTGAACAGTACATGGTCTTAAAGTTGCAAAATTAAGATTCTTGAAGATAGCTTACGACTTTCATCGATTTTCGTCGTACATTTATATTTAAGTCTAGAAAGTTTAACATAAAGCCTAGTATCCTATTTCGTTTTTTAAGTTGATATTGTACACTCATGTCATATGTATGTATATGCTAAGTGAGATTGGAGATAGTAACCTAATTACCAGATGTAAACAAGCACTCCCCGACAAGAAAACGTGCACTTGATTGATTAATTAATGTTTGCTAATTTACTTTCAGTCATAGCACGATTTGAATCCAAACTAAATATATTGCATCACCTATTAGCATTATTTGTGGCTTTATGTCTTGTTTTACAAGAATCTTGTAGAAGTTGAGACCATGACAGAGATATATGATGAGGATAGAGATTTGCGAGGACAATAGTATTGTAATTATCTATTCTAAAGGGTAGACAATAAACATCTCAGGAAACATTTATAACCAATGGCAGGATCGTTTTTCAATGTATCTTTAGAGTCCTGCTTAGTATCAGGAAGCCATTTCGGCTTTATTTCCTCTACATGATGGTAATGGCTATCATTGCTACTACTTGGACAAGCTGATAAAGGTACTAGTGATTAAGGATTTATTTAATGAAAAAAGTAGCTCAACAATCAACACTATGGTGTGATAAAATGGAACCGGTTATGTACTAATAACGAATAAATGATAATGTTGACAACCTGAGGCCTGTAAATGTCCCACGTATATGTCGTGATAACTATTCGTAAAGAATGTATTCACGTTACAGACCCTCAAACTGTTTAAACAAGATATAACGACAGACGAGTTTTGTGTTTGAACTTGAAAGGAACGAAAAATCACCATTTGTGCAGTACAGCACTCGCACCTTACCGTCTTGTATTGAGTCAGGTACATAGGTATATTGGTGAACCGGTCGAAAATAGAATGTGTATAATATGCAATTCCGTAAGTGTTGAATCAGAAACTATTGACAGTACCTTCACCTTCTTGCATAATTAGCAAAAACATAACCAATTGATCTTAACCTAACCTCGGAAGTTGTGATTTTTGGTAATGATTTTTAAGTCATGATGAATATCACGTTAAGTACATTGTATAACGCGACTGTCATGTGCATAACAGTGAAAACAAGTAAAAGACAGCAGTATGATGTACAATATTTGGTTGACAAAAGTAACGAAAACATGAAAAGTAAACAATCAGTAGCACAAATTACAAATGAAACAACGTGGTATACGTACAATGAACCTCAGTGCTTCACAATCCTAGACACTGTACAGATCAGAAAAGAAATGTTATTTGAATAAATATTGTATTTATCAGAGGTTAGAAATGTCTCATTCAATAGTATTCTTAGGCTAACAGTTGAAACATTTTAAATTGAGTATTATTTTCACTTTTTCCATGACAATAACTATTACGACAGTGGTACATAATGATTCAGAATATAATGCTTGATTGTACAGGCATTTAATAACACATGAAATTAATAGTTATGAGCCAAAATGAATGATACAAAAGCTTTTGGCAGATAACTTATTACTTTGGAAAAAACGAACCCATAATTTAGAAAATCAGTTCGCTTGTGCTATCTAGCTCACAGTGCAAGATTTATATCTGTTTTTAAATAACCACCTCTTTATTGAGTTCAGTTTTGCTTCTAATGGTATTTCATTTGTCCATTTTATCACACAAAAATTCGACTGAATAAATGGTGAAAGCTTGAATCCTTCATCAAGTTTGATAATCAAAATGGAGTTCTTCTTCATTTCCTTATTAACGATAAGTGAGAACATAATAAACTCAAGTTGTAATTGTGCACAATTGGGATCTTGCATGTAATTCTCCGATAGTATGATGATTCTTTTCCTGCTGTTTTTGATATGTTCAATATAGTTCGTAAACAGTGGAACCCCCGGACAGAAGTCCCTTTCTGGTGCACATGCGCGGAGGTTACATTCATTTTCCAGGAACGGTAGAAGAATGTCATGTACTAGTTCTCTCTCTTCATCCGAATGTGAAAGGAATACATCAAATATATTGCCTTCAATTGCAAACCTTCGATTCTCATATGGAAGCATATCTATTTCACAATACAAGTTCGACGGAAATCTTATGAAAATACGACAATATAAATGAGTAATGGCATATGCCACAAAACAACTGAAAGCAGTAAAACTTATAAATATTACTCCATGAACAAGAAACGCAAAACTAAACATTTTTTCCTCAATAGATGCGATGAATGGACCTATCTTCTTTAACTCATTTTCAACCATCGTAATATTCTCTTCGTGTTCAATTATTGCTTCTATATTGTGATATAGATGTCTGTCGTCATAAAATCGCAACAATGACAGTTCAGTGTATGGCAAAAAAACAAACACATACGGGTGCTGGACTTCTACTTTCTTATATTTGTTACTTTTCAAATGTATATTTCTTACGAATGTAATGCGATGAATGCCAAAACCACCACTACATAAACAAAAGAGTATAGTGACCTGCGCACGCTTTCCATGCTTCAATAGAAAATCTTTGTTGTTGATAAAAGGTTCGTTTCGGTGCCCATTGGTATGAAATGTAATCGGGAACGAGCATGAATGTGACACAGTGCTATTACAAACAACATCGAAAGGTTGATTATTTATCGTATATATCACGTGAGTGTTTTCGGAAACGTCGTTTATATGTATGCTAAAATAGTATCTTGAAAATATCAAATGCCCGACTAACCTATATATCAATTTGACTTGTGTCTCAATTTGTTTTAATTCAAAAACTTTGAGAACAAGGTGTGTATGAAAACTAAATCTTCCATACTCGATGTTTTTACTACCTAAACAAGCATATTCACCAAAGTCAGAATATTTTAGAGAACGAATTTTCAGCACCGATGAAATGTGAAATGTGCTGTCCTCAACAGAAAACTCCTTCTTGTGAAAAACTCGGCGTCGAGAATTATTAAACAAAGAAATATGGCCGTTTACACGCCAGATAGGGTCTGGTGAAATATCCGTAATAGTTCTGTTTGTATAAATGTAATTACATTCTAGATGAATATCTTCACCAGCGTATCTGTAAAGCTCAGTATATGTGAAAGGAAATCTTTCGATTTGTTCATTGACAGTTTTATATAATGTACACTTCTCTATTTGGCCGTTGTTTACATAGTCATGTCGCAACGAAGTAGGTTTGTCGTAGAATGAAGTATCTAGAATATGTTCATGCATATAGCCATTTGGATAGTCCGTTGTGCCATTGATATCAAGTGACAGTATATAAGAATCCACAATATCGAGATATACATTCATTCTAACATAATTAAAGGCATTTTCAATAAGAAATAGAACAATAAAAGCATGGCCGATTAAATATAGTAAGCTTAATATTACTTTTTTAAGACCAAGTCCTCTGTGAATCAAGCTATACAAAGACCAAACTTCAAACCAAAAACATTCATACAACGCCCGGAAGTTGATATACGGGTATGCATGATCAACTGCAAATCGTTTTCTGTCGCTAAAATCCTTTTCAAACTGGATAGTTATTACAAGCATAGCTGGTAAGGCAAACCCTGTATGAATGAATAGACTTATCAACCACGGTATGTTTGAGGTTGGTATTGACAAGCCAACAAACCAAAATACGACAGACAATGTCAATCCTGTCATCACCACTGTGTCAGCTTCATCCATCTCTGCAGTTACACAATTCAGGGTGTGGATGAGCCAAAGCCACAAACAAGCTTTTAGAAATAGTAATCGTAAAACCATCTTGGATCTGGTATTTCTTGATATGTTCCTTTGTGTCTGAAACTGACAAGTATTCGAGACCAGTTCATTTGGGACACAACGCAAGTATATGCAAAGTACATTACTATACAAATGACGAGATTTAAACTTGAAATGAAGTATACATGTTACATGTATGATATCATCTCTGACTTAACAAGACCATACACACACTATTACATGTTCACCTACTTAATAATATGTTGACTAACATGGACAACCTTTTTTAATCATGCGAGTAAATATAATTTCTTCATATATTCATAGATGGATTTGCAGGTATGCAGACTAATGATGAATTGATCTGTATTTTTGAACAATTGAACAGAAATTATGATAAGATCGGTGACTTAGAATAACAACAAACATCATATCGAGAAGAAGTGAGAGCGGTCAAGGAATATGTCAGTAGTTTAGATGATAGATTGTATTTAGAATACAATTTAGATTGTATGAAGCCCAGAGGTGGAATGCCAAGGTACTTTCTTATAAGTCCATTAATAGCAAGGCTAGAAGTATGAAGAATAACATTGTGATCTACGGACTGACTGAAAGGTTTAGGTACAATAGTAAGAGCCTCGTTCTCAACTTTCTTGAAAATGAGCTAGATATTGACACTAGTGAAATGCATATTGAAAGGGCACATGGACTGGGATAAAGCATAAACGCCAATAATAGAAATATACATGATTCAAAATGGCCAATGGTAGTACGGTTCAGAGATAATGTGGACACTGAAGCTATATTAAGCAAGTCATATAAACTGAAAGGCACACATTTTGGTGTTGACAGACAGTACCCAAAAGAGATTGCTAGGGCTAAGCTGTACAAGTCACAAGAGGCTAGAGAATCACGATCAAGAGGTCAAAATGTGCAGTTAATGTATCTTGCCAGACTGTTCATTGATTCCAGGTGTTGGGTAGAGATCGACTCGAGGAGACAAAATGGCACGAACTAAGTAAAAATAGAAATGAAAGAGTGTATTCGGAAAGCACAGTGATAGAAGGAGATCGAGAATCGGAAATAAACAACGGTGATATAAATGAAGTCTTTGAGGAAAGACGTCAAGATGAAAAGTCGGCAGAAAACGGAAATACGCCCCCGATTGGAAACAAAGGCGAAACAAGTGACCAGAGCGTAAACATGGTGTGTAAAGATCTAATGAAAGTGAAAATAGCAGAGTAAAAAGGGATGAAAATGTGTTAGCTGTAAGATTAGTTGATAATTTATCCATGGGACGAGAAGTGAAAACAAATTCAGTGAAAGTTAAAAATCGCTGGGAAACCAAGATCTAAAAACAGCCAAGCAAAATCTAAAAATAACTTGCAATTATCAACGGATGGGGAACCAGCTAAAAGTTATATAGCTGGTGCCGCGAACCAGCTAAATTATTTACAAAAATAGTAACAATGACGCAAAACGTAGATCACACGGGCGGAGAGGGCAAATGAAATAGGGCTGCGTGAAATTAGGTTTTGTTTGTTAAATGTGCAAGGACTTATTGGCAAACAATTTAATAAATTAGACTCTGAAGAAATGAAACTGTTGTTTAAAGGTCATGATATTCTTCTATTTACTGAAACATATGGTCTACTGCTAGTTATAATTATGATGTTCCAAATTTTCACAACTTTATTGTTCATATAAATCAAAAAAGAGCCAAGAGAAGCAGTGGAGGTATGATTATAAATGTACATGATAAACTGAAGAAACATGTCAGTTTTGTAAAAATCTCTTGTGATTCAACTATGTGGATCAAATTTGATAAAAGTCTTTTTAATCTTGATTCTGATTAGTTTATGTGTTTAACTTACAATGTACCTAAAGGCAGTACCAAGGAAATATTTGCAGAGCAATCTGTTTTTGATATAATTGCAAATAATCTGTTATATTTTGTTAACTTGTATGATAATAAATGTAATTTTATTGTCACAGGGGATTTTAACTCAAGGCTTGCTAAAGACCAGATTATGAAGAAAATGAAAATATGTTTATTACTGATTATTACCAGATGAATATATTTCAGCTTATGTCTTGCCAGTGGAATATTTTTGTCCAGTGGACATCACCGGAATTCCAGTGGATTTTTTCTTCTTCACTAGACATACCACTGGACTTCCCGTGAAAGTACCTCTGATGACATCTTAGGTCACATGGTTTAAAATTCAAAATGGCTGACTGTTGACATAACCAAATGAAGTGTGGTTATAATGAAAATGGAAACACTGCTAAAACTATGATGTAAATAAACTGGTAAGTGTACTGGAAATTAAGCTCTTGTAGTTTAATGATTTACAACTGAACCAAACATGACATATACATTTTTAAGAGATATATGTATAATTTTGATGAAATGAGGTGGGTGGGGTATTTTTTGTAGGTTTTCCACTTCAAAGCTTTCTAAAATTAGCACAACTTTATGCAGTTGAGTCAAGATCATCACTTATCCAAAATAATTATAAAAGTGAAATAATAAAGTAATCTAAATATCTTAAAAGATATATGTATGATTATGATGAAATGAAGTGGGTGGGGTATTTTTTGTATGTTATCCACTTCAAAGCATTTTAAAATGAGCACAGCACATTAAAGTCCATATTTTAGGACTTTGCCTACAAGCTGTTTAATACAGTTGAGTCAAGATCATTACTTATCGAAAATATTATTTAAAGTGAGATAATAAATTAATTAAATCTCTTAGAATGAGATTCTTCTTCCACTGGACATCCACTGTATTCCAGTGGAACCCCCTCGAAATTTCGGAATCACACAGGAATTTCACCAGAATCCACGGGATATCCAGTGGATATCCACCGGAATACCAGTGGATATCCACCGGAATACAAGTGGTGTCAGAAAAATTATGCGTGTTCTTACGGTGAAATGTCTGTGGAATTCTAGCGAAGATTCCGGTGGAATTCCAGTGGAATTCCGGTGACTATTTTCACTAGGGATATATTGTAGAGCGTTTTTGAATTTTGTAAAGCTTCAGGTTTAAGGCTTGTGAATGGTAGGGTAGGAGTACATAATAACATTGGTAAATATACATGTATGAATGTTCAAGGTAGCAGTGTTATTGACATGGTTTTAACTAAGTATAAATTGTTCCATATTTTTAATACATTTGAAGTACAGGACCCCTATATTTTATCTGATCATTGTGTTGTCGAATTTAAGTTAAATGCTATAATGTTTGTGACATTTCACAGAGTATTTCATATATGTATCAATGGGATAATAGTAAAAAGGATTTATATGTAAATGCTCTTTCAGAGGAATCTGTTACACAAAAAATAATATTGCAGGAAATAACATAGATACAAATGAGAGTTTACATTTTTATACAATGTTTTGGAAAACGTTACCTCACCTTTATTTAAAAAGAATATTCATAGCTCAAATAAACAATATGTTACTGCTGATAATGAGACAAACGTGCCTTATTTTGATGAGGAATGTAAACAATTAAGAGAAATTATAATACATGTTTATTTTCTGTTTCAGAAATAATCCATGTAGTGATACTGGACTTTCAATGGTAAAAACTAGACGTGGCAATAAAGAACATTAAGAAATCAAAGCTCTGAAGGTTCTGATGTTGTTCGGAACTACAAACTAGTCAAAAGTTGATTTCTATATAGGGTGAGTTTTGGAAACGAACGACAGTTCGCACATGAATTTAATGCAGGCATAAGTACTACGAACGCTATGCAATTGTTACAGTTGTTTCCGTTCCATGTGCTTTCAGTACCAAAAGTAGTTCAGCAATTAGCATAATATCATATATAAATTACAATACCTGCCTCTTTGAATGCTCAACTTATGCAGCATGTAATATATCATACATGAAGACATGTTTGAAGAAAAAGGTTAAACGTTTTAAGCATTAAATTAATCGTAGAAACTTCCCGATGAATCACTTTTTTAAATATCTGGCTGACTCACAGTTATCATCGCATTGTCCATGAATTCTATGATGACTTCTGTGCGTTTACAATAGAAGCTAGGAACCAGACGAAATTAGCATATACATCACGAGAATTATGACGTCATCCTTCCATGAAATGTGTGTACTGATAGTAATTACTGTAGTAATCCGAGGGAGAGGATTGTTTAGATTCTTTACGACTAATTTGTATTGCTCGTTAACGATATTGCATAGCCATATAAGTTTGACTTAAATGCACGTAATATTTGAATTTGTATTCAGCCATTGAATTGAAATATCGGAACTATATTTTTAGACGGAAGCTAGGTTAATGGAAGCTGTTCGGTATGCAGGAAAAGTGAAAACTGAGCGATTTTTGTAATACGGTAATAACTTTATTGTTCGTACCGAACAACAAAAAGAAGTTTATTTATGACAAAACCGAAACTAGACGCCTTGAAACAGCACGGCTTACTAATGCAAAGAAATACTGGAATATGTTGAAAGGTCCTATACATAAAAATAATAAATGTTCCTCATCATCAGATAAATTCATAGAATACTTAAAAGCTATAAATTACCCAGAATCTGTATTTTACCAACCAGATGAGGATGTATTGTATCATAATGAAAGATATCAAAATGTTGAATTAGATGTTATGTTTTCAGAATTAAATGTACCTTTTTATGTTGAAGAAATAATCAAGGCATGTAAGAAGCTAAACTCGGGTAAATCTGCTAGGTTTGATCGTTCTATACATAGCGTGACGTCACAACGTTTGTCTAACCTCTATACATAGAACTGATTACTATCCACATTATGATAGTTATACATACGCTAAAAGTATAGTTCCGCCAGGATAAAAAATGTCAAAATTAACAAAATTTGTTTAGTTAGGTAAAATGAATACGTTGTACCATTTCTATTCTTGTGCTTTTGTCAATAACACTAATTATTCAATGAAACGCAACGTTGAAGTACACTTGGCTCCAATGTGTACCATACGGTGACGTCATGTAATGTCATTGTTTATAACTTCCATTTTGTAAGTAGTTCCTGCAAATACCCTTAATGCCGCGAGCAGAATAACACAGGTCAGTACGTAGCGCTACTGTAGTGTAGACATTGAGGTCTTATTATCTGATAAATGAATTATTTAAATATGGTTAATGTAATGAATTTAAAAAAAAAATATTTGTGTATTATTCAAAAGATTGTATGGTTTAAGGTATTTTCTAGAGGACTGGTATGTAGGGTTTAAAGTCCCATTACATAAAAAGGAGATGCTGATGAAGTTAATAATTATAGAAGAAGCATACTGTTATCCACATTTGGTAAATTGTTTACAAAAGTATTAAATGACAGGTTAAATGAATGGGCGAAAAAATATCATGTATACATCGAAGCTCAGGCTGGATTTAGGAAGGGTACTGGCACTGTTGATAATATTTTTGTTCATGGTTTAATTACACACTTGCTTAATACAAATAAGAAATTATATACAATTTTTGTAGATTTTACTAAAGCCCTTGATTACTTAGTGAGAGATATGCTTTGGTATAAATTGATAAAGCTTGGAGTAAGAGGTAAAATGTTAGACATTATTAAATCTATGTATGGAAATGTTAAATCTAGAGTAAAATGCAATAATACACTTAGTGATGATTTCAGTTGTATGTTAGGTTAAGGCAAGGGGAATCACTCAACCCTTTTTATTCAGTATGTATTTAAATGATATAGAAGAACATTTGATTTTGAATGGTTTTGAAGGTATAGAGCTTGATATGTTTAAATTGTTTTTATTATTATATGCTGATGATATTGCTATTATGGCAAAAGCAGAAAAAATGGTTATATCATGGCTGATTGTTACTTGAAAAGTATTTTGATAAACGGAAACTTACTGTGCTATGAAAACTAAGGTAATGATTTCCAGGAAAGGTGGAAGAGTTTCTAAATGTACACGTTTTAAATGCAAAGATAATGTACTTGAAATTGTGACAAAGTTTACATACCTGGGTATTGTTTTCACCACAGGCGGGTCTTTTAATGAAACTTTTGAAACCTTAGCTGGACAAGCAATGAAAGCGATTTTTAAACTTGAGCCATATTTAATCGAATATCCTTGTGTAAATCAGCATAAACTAGACTTGTTTGATAAACTTATTTTACAATTCTTAATTATGGTTCTGAAGTCTTGGGTTTAAATAATAGCAATAGATTAGAAGGAATACATTTTTTCAAAACGATTTTGGGGGTCAGAGGTCAATCACAAAATAATTTTATTTATGGTGAGTTAGGTAGAACTAGTCTAGAATCAAGAAGATTAATTACTGCTATTAGATACTGGTTAAAAATTATTTAGTCTGATGAAACTAGATATGTAAACAAAATGTATTATTTAATGTATAGAGATATAGTTCATCAAAATCATAATTCATGGGCGTAGGAGGTTAAAATGTATTACAGTCTATAGTTTTATATGAAGCTTGGTTAAATCAAATTGTTGGAAAGTTAATATGTTCATCAACAAAGTCAAACAAAGAACTACTGATATTTCTATACAAAATTCGAATGCTGAGATAAAATTCTTCTCGTGCTAGATGTTATTCTTTATTTACTAATTCTGGGTTTATGTGTATTAATAGAGAAAACAATCGTATTTCATTGTCACGTGTTAGAGTGTCAGCTCACAGATTAGAAATAGAAACTGGTAGATGGCATAAACCAACAGCAATACCTTTAAATGGAAGAAAATGTAAATCTTGTTTAAATTGTTTAGAAGATTATTTTTCTGAAGAGCGAGCGAGCGAAATATTTTACTTAATATTATTTTTACTTTTCCAATTTGACCAAGCGAGCGAAAACAAATTTTAATATTACTTTTTATTTTCCTTCTTTCAAACAAGCCAGAGAACAAGCGAATAAAAATCTAAAAAGCTTTTCTATTTCGATCAAGCATGTGATCAAGCAAATAAAGAATAATTGTATTTTTATTAGTTTCAATAAGCCTTTATATGAAAATTGATAAATCACCCATAAAGAAAAAAACCCCAAAAAATAGATTAAACTTACAGAACAATATATCGTATACCATATTATTGTTAAAATTACTAAAATAAAACGACATAATAGTGTATACTGTATCTACACTGGAATGACACTGTACACAACTTGGACACAAAATATAACTGTTTAATTTTGGATACATTATTTAAAAGAATTTACCCTTAATTCCTATATACACTAGAACTATGAGTGAAGGATAGACCCACACCAAATATGCTAAGTTGTCTTCAGTATACTGGTATACTTAAATCGATAGAAATAACAATAATATGTGTGAATGTGCCATACAATTCTGTGTCAATTTTTAAATATTGAACTTAAAATGTTCGCTTGCGTGTTGATTTGACTGCTAATAACCGATGTCATCGTACTGTAACGCCGCTAATTTCTTGTATTTCTTTGTTGTGTACGCGTTACTTTATTTCGGGGAATTAGCTAAGTGAACAATATGTCAGCCCAGGAATTCCTGTTGCTAATTACTATTCAACAGTAGTTACTACAAGTCCAAAATTTCAATGATCCACTTTATTTTTTTAACAGAATGATGACAATAATAACGTTAATGTGAACAACAATCCAAATATGAAACACAATAAAACGTGGTGGCGAAATCGCACTAACTGGTCTGTGGACATCCACCTTACAGCTAAGACAAATTTCAAGTATCTTCTATCATATAAATTTTTGACCAGTCCACCCAAGCGGGCTAGTCATGCATACAAAAATGGGAGTGACATAAATTAAAACGACCAATTAAAATACATGTACATAAATTCTGAAACTAGAAGAAAGGGTATTTTTGAAGACAGAAATATTAAATGATATACTTAAAGAAACGCAACATATAAGCCGCATTAAGCTAATTATCACCTTCTTTGTTTGGTCAGTTATACAAAAGTAGTTGCTATAGAAACAAAATGTTCAAGCCACATACACAGACAGAAAAGAGGATTAAACTAAGGCGAATGACGATAAAGCTAGAATGCAGTATATAAGATTATCAAGTGTTCTAGACAAACAAATAATTGAACATATTAATGTATAAAACGCGATTTGACTATTAAACATCCAAATTAACACATTATAAATACAAGAACAAAGAGACATAAAAATACAAAATAAACTCAGCATAACAGTACTCCGTGTACAACTACCGTCAGAACAGTTCTATTCTAAATCGTTCTTTATAATGGGTACCGTGGGTTAACGAAAGTTGGTAAAAGATTAACTTGCCAACGCTTCGTTGACGTGCCAGCTAATTCAAACTTAATTGCAAAGCGAATTTATTTTCGAGCATAGGCAATTTTTACCATAACACCGGTAGTTATCCACTGCACTAGTTTCGTTTTCCAAACGGGTTTTAATTGGTGATTTTTCCACACACACAAAATTAAATATTCAGTTTTTGATGGACTGCGCAGGACGGTGCCAAATCGAAAAAGTCTCGCCGTCACAAACAGTCTAATTAGTTGGACTAGGCCACGGACGCTACCATCTTGAGAACTAACGTCACCCGTATTTCTATTCCTCTTCTATGGTCTTACCTACGATAATCGACGTGTATCTGTTTGTCTATGATATCGCGTGCAGTTGACATTCTTCTAAGGTTTAAATATTCGGAATTACCGAATAAATTCCATTTAAAAAAATCAGCTACGATATCATACTATCTCGGTATATATAATGGAGCAACGGTGCTTGGGCCGACTCTCTTTCTTGTCTTTATCAATGACATTGCCACATACATCTCTTCTACTATAAGATTATTCACTGATGACTGCGTCGTCTACAGGGCTATTGAAAAACCTAAAGATCACCTTTTATTACAAGAGGACCTTAACAGATTGGTTGAATGGAGCAGAACATGGCAGATGGAATTTAATGTTGACAAGTGTGCCATCATGAATATACGCGAACCATACTGTACAGTCACACGCACCCCTGCACCTTCACGTGATGTCTAAAATGGATTTTGTGAAGAATTATCATAGAAGTTAAGTTGAACAGCCCAAACTACAACTTTGTAGTGATAAAATCCGGGACACTATACCGTTCCGGATTTTTTTAAGATGTCGGCGTGAGCAAGCGGTCGGAAGCAAAAAACAAAAAAATATTATTTTTCTAGTTTTGATAAAATGCGAACGGCAAATCCGATGAACAAGTTATCAAATTGGTGTGGCCAAAGGAAAATATATGTTATTGGAGAAGACCAAATACACCAAAATTCATTGAATTAATGGTTTCAGAAAATTCAATTCAATAAGGAAATGTATCTATGTATATCAATAATTCTTTTGAAATAAAAATGCACTGTACTTTGAATGATATTACAAAAAAATCACTGTATCTATCCTTATGCTTGCATGTTAATGTTAAATTGTGCCTTGCGTCACAGTGCGCGTGTGAATGTAGAGCTTTATTTATTTATTTTGTATCCGACACTGAGTAGAAAATATTTTTTATATAAAATATTTACATATGTGGTACATATCATTATTTATAACATACTATTGCTACTAGATGTTTATGTATATATGTATGTAGTGTTTTGTTCAAAGTGTACTAAAGTGCATATGTGCCTACTGTATACAGTAATAAACTTTTATAAACTTCATAAACTAAAATATTCAAAAAATGAACACTTATTAGCTGGATGGAGGGAATAAAGGCGGTACTGAAAATGAAAAACAAAACTTCTCTGTAAATAGATTGTGTCTTGACTCGTTGCAAGCTTTTGAAAATGTTATGATAACCCAATGGTTTAAAACAAGATAATTTTGGTTCTGACAATCTAGCATTAAGATTCAATACATCTGTAATGTACGAATTTCAATATTGTATGAATATCAAATTTCTGAGAGAAAGTTATTGAAAACTGTCAGTTTTAGATTGTAAATGATTTTCAACGCAGTTGTTATCTTTATACACACAATTATGTAGAGGCAAAATTATCTCGGTATTGAAACGTTTTTGTTAAATTTAATGCTATACTTACAAAAACAAAATTCAAATACATGTAATTGTAATGTTTCCTTTAAAAGTCCATGATCCGATTTATCATAACATTTAAGAAAACATAATAAGTTAAATCGATTTATAGATGATACATTGAACACTGATATCAAATGTCTTATGATTTCTCAAGAAGTCCTATAAATGATAGTAACATGTTAAAGTCCCATAAGCATATAAATTTATCGGTCGGAATGGCTTTTGTTTGTCCTATAACAGAGGAATCCGGTGTGTTTTCCTCCCGTGCATTCTTTAAAGTAAGAAAAAATGTTTCAATATCATTGAAAAAACTACTATTTATAGAACAGCTGTGTTTTCCCGCAGTCATATTATGCACACAGCATAAAGTGACGTCACGCGCTCTACATATTTCAAGTTTACAAAAGCAAATTTCACAGCGAAATGAGTGTTTTTAGAAGAAAAATGGCTCGTTTCGTCGGTAATTATTTATCTTGGGATAATATCAGCAATTGCTTTTTTATATATATTGTTCTATAGCAAAAAGCTAAAGGGACTTTAAGTATAGCATGACTTTGAAGAGGGTTTCGGAGAAAAGTTCATTAGGATATCAAAATCGTTAAAGACGGTGTTGGTTAATACAAGAGTTTAATCTCAATTCAAATATGTCCGGTAATCATTTAACAATTAGGTATATAATGTTTAAAAGTACTTACAAAAAAGCCCTTGAACTGGTAAATATCAGACAATATCCGTTTATATTCCTTACTGACAATAGTACATTGTAATACACTCATGCATAATCTACGATACACAAGAATGTCTCCCATATATTTTTATCAAATGTTGTGTTCGTCGCTATCCTAACAATATCAATACATCAGGCGATAAGGCCAGAGTTTTTATTTAATTAGTTTTACGAGATTTCTTTTCAGAAATTAGCTGTCGAAGGAGGGAATAAAAATAAAATTAATAAACAGGTGGAGTCGACCCAAAAAATAAAAATAAAATGATATTATAAGGAGGAATTTTATTTTTTGTGGCATGGATCGGAAGAACCGGCGCAAAGAATAAAATAAAATGTCACTTTCACACTTTTATTTTTATTCCATTTTTTTTCAGAAATTAGGACCGGCGGGTTTGTAAAACGAAAGATAAAAAAACTCTGGCCTAAGACAATATTTGACATATCATCTGATGGTTAAACGTCTTAAAATATAACACAGTATGGTAAAGAAATCATGGAGACATAACCTTTCGGATCTCAGACCCTGCGTGGGTAAATAAGTTTATTCTCAAGATTGGAGTCTCGTCTTTCATTTGTAAACTATGAATTCAGTCAGAAAATACAGAATACAAGTATTAACGTAAGAATTATCAACTAGTTGTATGTAAAATAAACGACAGAGTGAAATGATAATCGATATAAACTGGTCTGACAACATATCACCTTATTATTACTTACCTCAACTTTTCTTTTTAGGACAACTGTTTATTCGGTTCAAGGTTACGATTCCAAATGATATAAGAACTCATATGCGGGACGGCACAGGTTGGTGGGGTCCAAAGCATTTTAAATTACAACAGACCAACAGGTCGCCTGCAACTAGTCGACTTTGACCTACGTCCATTCACCAGGCATACATTCTGGACTTTAGTTGTAGGAGCTGCATTTCGTTCATTCGAATTTTCTTGTCGACAGATGGCTGTTCATAGACTTAATTCAACGAAGTCTATCGCCAAGGCGAGAAAAGTAGCAGCAATTTCTTTTTACTGGAGAGCTGCTAGTAATGTTACAAGGCTTGGTGGTGTATGCATATTTTGCAAACAAAGGATGTGATCCGTTAGCAACTGGACAAATATCTAACCCAAATCAGATCATGTCTTTTGCCGTAATGGATATGTTTAGAAGTGCACCGGGAGTTACAGGGCTCTTTCGAGCCGCTTTATGTAGTGCTACGTTAAGCACATTATCTTCTCTGCTAAGCAGTGTGTCGGCTATTATATCAGAAGATGGTTTCAAACTCCACTGGCGAAATGCATCGGAAGCCAAATTGACTAAAGCTTCTAAAATCACCGTATTAATTTGTGGTTTTGTGCGCGCTGGTTTCGGTATGGTTATTAGTCAAACAAAAGGTCCAATAACACAGACTTCTGGCAGCATCCTTGGAGCAATAGACGGACCGATGGCAGCGTTGTTTTTCATGTCCATTTTTGTTAGATTTACTACAAGGAAGGGCATTTTAGTCAGTATATTTTGTGGAGTTCTGTTTGCGCTGTGGCTGTCACTTGGATACAATTTCTCACCAGGGAGGAAAGAAACACCGTGGTTACCACTTGGGCCAACTGACAATTGCGAAAATGGAACAATTACAAGCAACAAAACTACCATCAATATAAATATGACAAAGCATCTAGATGACAGTACAAATACATCGCTAAGTGAAAACACTGGACTGTCTGATATATCTGGATTGGATTGTCTGTATTCTATCTCGTATATGTACTTCGCCGTAATGGTTTCTATAGTTACACTTGCAGTTGGGATCCCCGTCAGTTTGTTGACAAAGGTTGAACGCAAACTTCCCATACCTAAACACCTTATTTTGACTCTGAACAAACATTTCTTCCGATGTCAGCCAAATGTCGATGAAACAGACAATGAATTTGACATTCCATTGGAGGATTCAAGCATATTTTCGAAGGACAGCCTTAGTTTCCGGTGAACTAAAGGACAATTCACATATATTAATCCTGTTATATCCTTGTTACAAACAAAATAGCATAAAAGCTGAAGTCAATTTTACTAGAAAATATATTTGTGTCTTTTTGACAAGTCGTGGTGTTGATAAGTACTATTGGACTTTTACACATAAATTTATGGAAGAACACGTATTAAGTTTTTATCAAGCTTTTATTTTTAGGTTAGCATTTCTAATACATACATTCGAATACGTGGGGAGTAAGGGGAAAAGGTGGTATGGACAGTTCAAAGGAATACAAACAATTAATTTCACTGTATGATTATCTTAGATCTATGCAACAAGGTACCATTCGTAGGGTTAATGCCAGAAGGTACTAACCGACATTTTTGGTGAAAATGACATTTTTGTATTTTTGAATGTAGTTTTATAGTGTCCACACAATGAGTAAATATCAAAGCTATATTCCAAATATTGACCTAATTATGATACAAAGTCAAAAGGTACCAACTGATTATTGATAAATTCTTTAGTGCCAGAAGGTACCATACGCTAGTCAATTATTGCTAGAAGATACCAAGTAGTCATTTGGCACCTTATGGCAATACCTGTATTTCACATTTAGAACTAAATCAAAGCCAGAAGGAACCAAATGCCACTTCATATCTTATAGAAATTTTATTTTACACAAAATACAAGGAATTTCTACCATTCATGTGTTTTCTTGGTACCTTGTGGACCTGCGCTGGTAAAAAACGAATGAAATACCAAAGTTTTGTCACCGCAATATAAACTAGTGGACATTTGCATGAAGGTAATGAAAAAAGTATGCATGCACACGCAATTGTGTAACATCGTGATAGCTAATCCAGATAAATACATGCACAAGTATGTCGCATTATGTGCAAAGAGAGAGCAATCTTGAAACCTAAATGAGTATTTTGTTAATGAAGTTGAAAAATTCAAGACAAGCAGAGAATGGAATAAAGACATTGCAGACATGTTGCCATTATCATTGGTAGACTAGTACTAATGTGTGCTCGGAATTTACTCTATTTCAGTAACAACACATGTAGTAAAAAATTAGCCTGATCAACCAAAACAAAATAATAAACATATTATGTACGATAATATCAGTATGCGATTCCACCCCTGTAGACGATACATAATAGTTTTATACTGTTATACTATGTTCATTATATTAAGTGATGAATGTCTGGAGAATCGGTTCAAGGGTTGTAGTTAGAAATATTTTGTGTAAATTGAAAGAAATTGAAGAAAATAGTGTAGATAAATTTGACAATACTTACAGTACAACACCCATTACTGATGATATAAGAAAGGTAGAACATAAAGATAATGAGAAATAGAAACAGTTACACCATTTCATCTGATTCTTTGGTGGACACTATTCACTCAGATAATGTGAGTGGCACTCAATCAACCACCCCACAAACAAGAAGCTTATAAAAGTCCCGAGAAAAAATACTATACAATCAGAAGAAAAAGCACATTTAAGATATGATTTATAGAAAAAAAAATTCAAAGGAAAAAAAACACATGGCAAAACATTTATTGACACAAATGGAAAATTAAAGGCTGCAAAGTATGTGAAAACTCATAATTATAACTCAGAAAGAGGCAAATTTAAATGTGAACAGAGATTTGATGCTGAGAAACGTTAAGGACTATTTACATTCTATTACAACCTGAACAAAATCCTTAATTTAAGACAGTTTTTGGTAAACTTATTGACAGGCAGCAGCGAAAAGGAAAGAAAGTCAAAACAGTCGGTTTATCATGTGTTTTTTTTTGTTTATTATGTGTGTCATTCTAAAAGATGTGTGTGCAAAGACTTATTCATGAGGACCTTTAATTACAACATGACTAAAACATTATGGAACGTATGGTACCTCAGATATGCAAGGCAAACATGTAGAACCAAACAAAATTGGA
Source organism: Lutraria lutraria (assembly GCA_964023205.1). NCBI lineage: Eukaryota > Metazoa > Mollusca > Bivalvia > Venerida > Mactridae > Lutraria > Lutraria lutraria. Next base: position 16,431,731 of record OZ026847.1, read on the forward strand.
ATTGAAAAGTTAAACACTGTGATGAAGCACATTGAATCATTCCCTATAAGGCTACAATGCAATCACATTACATGAAAGAAAGGCAACTAGCAAATAGCATTTTCAGAATAACTTGAATACTAAAAAGACGTGGCAGTTTTATTGTAATGTAATGTAAAAAATTTTTGGACAAAGTCCCGTAAGTGAAATTAGGTATTGAAGGTGTTTTGTGAAGACATTAATCTCATAGTGATCTCATTGGATTTTGTGAAAAAGAAAGAATTCGAGGAGTTCAACTAGTACCATGCATCTCAGCCAGCCAGCAAGTCACAAAAAGTCCATGTACCATTAGACTCAGATGATGATTACTGACAGACAGTAAAATGTGCACATGTATCTGCTAGTGTAGACAAAAGTATTGTAAATCTTTAAGTCAGATGTTACATTATGTACGCAAAGGTGTTGTAAATAGTTACGTTTACATAGAGTATTTTAGAATGCCATGTTCTACATACTGAATGCTTGATTTTGCTACATCTAGTTAGTAATTGTGATTTATTGAACACAAATTACAAGAATAGAACGTTTGTTATCACTTGCGATTGCAAAATAATAAAAAAAATAACGTGTGATTCAATTATTGTGTATACAAGTTCACATTAAACTATAATCCGCTGCTTGGTTTTGCATTTTATGAAGTTAGCCATAATGTTCCAAGACTAAGTGTCATATGGCTCCTGCTGTACACTAACATGCATGAAATACCCTAAAAAAGTTTGAGCCAGAAGGTACCATAATGTCATATGGTACCTTCTGGCATCATTTTTTTTGTGATTGCCAGAAGGGACCAAGTGCAAAATTAGCTAATTATCAGTAACTAATTAAGATAAAGACATATAAATTACTTGGATATGTAGACTTTAATATACCCTGATATATTGTTAAGTTTCAATATAAACTCTGCTTTCTATGATTTACAGTATAGTGTTGAACCTTTGAATGCGATTTTGATGAAAATGTCGCTTAGTACCTTCTGGCATTAATCCCACGCATTGTTAGGCTACCATTTTAAATGAGGAACTAATGCACTATAGTACGCGAAACTATGTTTATATAATATGAAAATAGGTCTATACTTTGAAATATAACAGTAATCCGTTTAGTTCTTTGTTTAGAAAAATAATATCAACTTGAACTGTTAGTATGTTTTTGCACTGTCAATACCAAAGTCAATGTCAGTCAATAACTTTCAGGTTTGCAAAATTTTAATTAAATTCAATGTATTAGGCATATAAGAAATACATGCTTTTTGCCGTCATTTGCTGGCGGCGACAACTTAATGAACACAATAAATGACTACGTATACATGCATCAGTAATCTAAACACATAGAGAAGAGATGAGAACTAACATGACTAACACTGTATAATAAATGAGTTTGTCACAAAAATAAATAGGAAACATACAGATTATCAAATTACATAACAAAAGTCAAATCTTTTAATAGTCTGTATAAACGGATACGCTTGGTTAATAGAAGAAGATCGTTTTTTATTTGCCAAATATATATACTTAGCCAATTTACTAACATTATTTGACAATAGCGAAGACTGAAATTTTCGAACTGTAGGCCAATGATTATAATAATTTCGGTAGCCATTTTTTACGAATATCTCGATACATAGGACATGTTAAGATAAAATGATATTCATCTTCAACTAAATTCATTTGACAAAAGATACATTTCCTATTAGACCTTTCAATATTTCTGAATCGTCCTTCTTCTATGGCAAGCTTATGAGCCAAACAACGTAATCTATGCAATTCTAGTCCACTACTGCAATTCTATGACTGTTTTTTTTATGCAAAACAGATATTTTTCAGTTTCGAAATCATTTTTAAATAACCAATTGGTACATAGTTTTGGCATAGTGTCTAACATAGAGAAAAAACATTGATAATATTGACTATAAACGCGTTCAATGACTTTGATTAATTGAACTTTTGAAAAATACATACTATTCCAAATATACGAAAAACCCAGGTCATTCAGTAACAACTTTACATCCATTGCCCAAGAATTATTGATTTCATTTACTTTGTCATATAGAAAAAATCTTATGGGTCAATGCATCTGGGGCATTAATTATTTTATACAAATATGAAACCTGCAAAGTTACATTTCACCATTTGACTAATTCAGCATACGATTAACATAAGAAAAATAGAGAATAAAGCGTTATGTTACAACATTTACTCACACCTTAGCATTTGCAACAAGTGACATGAATATCCAGTACACGATTACAGGACTTTGGAATTAGTCATTCATGAAACCAGTCAAATAAATGTTAATATTTTTATCTTTCCAAAAAGACAAATATGTTATTATCATAATACAGATTTATTTCCACCTTCCTTTCTTAACAGGCATTACATTGATATAAACGTAAGAATTATCTAGAACTGATATGATAGATAAACAAAATAGTAACGTACTCGTAATGATCGATATAAACTAATATGTTCGGTTAAAGGTTACGAGTCCAAGTGAGGTAGGTACTGAAAACGGAACTAACTCGTATTACAGCATACAAAGTTAAAAACTAAAAGAACGTTACTGCATCGTGTAAGTTTTAACATACTTCTTTAAATGTCCATGATGTTGTAATCTTAATTCAAACCTGTTGGTTAAACATCTAGATATGAGTTGAGTTGATACGTAGTTTTAATGCACATATATAGTTACATTACTTTATCTGGCAGTCTAGGTTAATCCCAATTCCGGGACATAACATTTATATTGTTGTGTTCCATTCAGTATAAAATACAATGTACAAGTAATGTGTGTGAGTGTTTAACTTAAAATGTACACCGATCTCTCACTGTTTTGTGCATTATTCGGCATACGTACAATATATAAATTTGCATGTACACTCACTGTTTTAAGGTGTTCCGTTCATCGGCAATTCTTCGTCGTAATGTGTGTTCGTGTTTAACTCGAAAGTTGTTGAACATTTAATAACTTTTTGTATTAAACGATGGCTTTAAATACTTCAAACTCATTCATTTTATTCCAGTAAATACCTACATGTATAGGAAATAGTTTTACAGACCAGAACACCGTAACGTTCGACTAATATTGTTTTTGACCCGTCATTTGCTCCGTTTTAAGGTAATGATCGAAATAATATGTCATACTATATGACAGTCTCTGTTCAGAGTTGTTTTTCTTTATCCCTAAAAAAACAACACAGTCAACGTCTGAAAAGTAGTTCAAAACATGTGACGGAGTCTCCTTTAGTTTCCAATGCATATTTTTACCCTCTTAATGTGTATCTGTTTCACGACTTCATTTTACTTAGGAATTTTCCACTCAAACGATTGGAGATAGTAACCTAATAACAAGATGTAAACAAGAACTTCCCAACAAGAAAACGTGCACTTGATTGATTAATTAATGTTTTCTAATTTCATATCAATCATAAGGCTTAATGAAAAATAGTAGCTCAACCATCAACAATATGGTGTGACAAATTGGTTCCGGTTATCTACTAATTAGGATTAAATGATAATGTTGATAACCTAAGGCCTGTACATTTCCCAAGCATATGTCGTGATAAGTATACATAAAAAATGTATTCAAGTTACAGATACACAAACTGTTTAAACAAGATATGAAGACAGATGAGTTTTTGTGTTTGAACTTAAAAGGAACGAAAAAGCACCATTTGTGCAATACAGCACTCGCACTTTACCGTCATGTATTGAGTCAGGTATAGGTATATTGGTGAATCGGTCGAAAATTGACTGTGTACAATGTGCAATTCCGTAACTGTTGAATTTTGTGGAGATGCTAACAAGCAATTATAAAATGCAAAAATGATATGTCATCGCGCATTATTTTTCACAAAATTGCAATATAGTAAAGTTCGGACATCATGAATAACGTTGTTGAAATTGTTACGTCATGCTAATTGTAGCTTGACGTTATTACAAATAAGTTGAATATTAGCGTGACGTAACAATTTCAACAACGTTATTCATGATGTCCGAACTTTACTATATTGCAATTTTGTGAAAAATAATGCGCGATAACATATTATTTTTGCATTTTATAATTGCTTGTTAACATCTCCACAAAATCAATATGTGATTCATTAGTTGATTGAATCTACTTCCGCTTACCAAAAGTAGTCTGAAATATAGTTGGGGTCAAAATTACCAGTGAAAAAAAGAAAGTATTTTAGTGCTTAACGTTCCACCACGAAAACAATGACGGCAAAACCCCATTAAAACTAGTATGAGCTTACTCCTAAGAAAGAGAGCATGAAGTTGGTGTATCTGAAATTACAAAAGCGGTATGTTTGAACCAAGTATGCATGTAAAACGTTGATTTTACACCTCGGACATTACACGTGGCGTTGCTAGGACACGGATCGGAAAGCAGAAAAAATAAAAATAAATCTAAGATCATGTTTTACTACCATTGTGCAGAATTTCAGAACAATCGGAGAAAATTCGATTTTTGATCCATGACGTCAAGGAAAGGTCGCATACTACCTTAACCTAACCTCAGAAGTTGTCTTTTTGCTAATGATTGTCAAGTCATGATGAATATCACGTTATGTACAGTATATACCGCGACTTTCATGTACATAACAGTGAAATAAAGTAAAAGACAGCAGTATGATGTACAATATTTGGTTGACAAAAGTAACGAAAACGTGGAAAGTAAACAGTCAGTAGCACAAATTAAAAATAAAACAAAATGGTATAAAATGAAGCCCATTGCGTCACAATCCTAGACATTGTACGGATCAGAAAATAAAATAAACCATTATTTGGATAAATATTGTACTTATCAGAGGTTAGAAATGTCTCATTCAATAGTATTCTAACAGTTGAAACATCTTAATTTGAGTAGAATTTTTACTTTTTTCCATGACAATAACTATTACGACAGTGGTACATAATGATTCAAAATATAATACTTGATTGTACATGCATTTAATAACGCATGAAATTAATAGTTATGAGCCAAAATGAATAATACAAAAACTTCAGGCAGATAACTTATTTCCTTTGAGAAAAACGAACCCATAATTTAGAAAATCAATATGCTTGTGCTATCTAGCTCACAGTGCAAGTTTTATATCTGTTTTTAAATAACCACCTCTTTATTGAGTTCAGCTTGGCTTCTAACGGTATGTCATTTGTCCATTTTATCACATAAAAATTCGACTGAATCAAAGGTGGAAGCTTGGTTCCTTCATCAAGTTTGATAATCAAAATGGAGTTCTTCTTCATTTCCTTATCAACGATAAGTGAGAACATAATAAACTCAAGTTGTAATTGTGCACAATTAGGATCTTGCATGTAATTTTCCGATAGCATGATGATTCTTTTCCTGCTGTTTTTGATATGTTCAATATAGTTCGTAAACAGTGGAACCCCCGGACAGAAGTCCCTTTCTGGTGCACATGCGCGGAGGTTACATTCATTTTCAAGGAACGGTAGAAGAATGCCATGTACTAGTTCTCTCTCTTCATCCGAATGTGAAAGGAATACATCAAATATATTGCCTTCAATTGCAAATCGAATCCCACATGGAAGCATATCTATTTCACAATATAGGTTCGATGGCATTCTTATGAAAATACGACAATATAAAATAGTAATGACACGTGCCACAAAACAACTGAAAGCAGTAAAACTGATAAATATTACTCCATGAACAAAAAATGTCAATCTAAACATTTTTTCCTCAATAGATGCGATGAATGGACCTATCTTCTTTAACTCATTCTTAATCACTGTAATATTTTCTTTATTTTCAATCATTGCTTCTATATTGTGATAAAGATGTTTGTCGTCAGAAAATCTGAACAATGACATTTCACTGTATGGCAGAAAAACAAACGCATATGGGTGCTGGACTTCTACTATCTTATATTTCTTACTTTTCAAATGTATATTTCTTACGAATGTAATGCGATGAATGCCAAAACCACCACTACATAAACAAAAGAGTATAGTGACCTGCGCAAGCTTTCCATGCTTCAATAGAAAATCTTCGTTGATAATAAAAGGTTCGTGCATGTGCCCATTGATATGCCATGTAATCGGGAACGAGCATGACTGTGTCATAGTGCCATTACAAATAAAATCGAAAGGTTGATCATTTATCGTATATATCACGTGAGTGTCTTCGGAAACGTCGTTTAAATGTATGCTAAAATAGTTTTGTGAAAATATTAAATGCCCGACTAACCTATATATCAATTTGACTTTTGTCTCAATTTGTTTTAATTCAAAAACATCGAGAACAAGGTGTGTATGAAAACTAAATCTTTCATACTCGATGTTATTACTACCTAAACAAGCATATTCTCCAAAGTCAGAATCTTTTAGAGAACGAATTTTCAGCACCGATGAAATGTGATATATGCTGTCCTCAACTGAAAACTCCTTCTTGTGAAAAACTCGGCGTCGAGAATTATTAAACAAAGAAATATGGCCGTTTACACGCCAAATAGGGTCTGATGGAATATTAGAAATAGTTCTGTTTCGAACAATATAACTGCATTCTAGATGAATATCTTCACCAGCGTATCTGTAAATCTCAGTATACGTGAAAGGAAATTTCTCGCTTTGTTCATTGACAGTTTCATATAATGTACACTTCCCTATTTCGTTGTTGCTTTCATACTGTTGTCGCAACGAAGTATGTTTGTCGTAGAATGAAGTATCCAGAATATGTTCATGCATATAACCATTTGGATAGTCCGTTGTGTTATTGATATCAAGTGACAATATATAAGAATCCACAATATCGAGATATACATTCATTCTAACATAATTAAAGGTATTTTCAATAAGAAATAGAACAATAACAGCATTGCTGATCAAATAAAGTAAGCTTAATATTACTTTTTTAAGACCAAGTCCTCTGTGAATCAAGCTATACAAAGGCCAGACTTCAAACCAAAAACATTCATACAACGCCCGGAAGTTGATATACGGGTGTACATGATCAACTGCAAATCGTTTTCTGTCGCTAAAATCTTTTTCAAACAGGACATTTACTACAAACATAGCCTGTACAGCAACACATGTCTGAAGGTACAGACGCGCTAACCACAATTTGTCTGAGGTTGATATTGACAAGCCGATAGACCAGAGTACGACACAAAATGTTAATCCTGTCATCACCACTGTGTCACTATCATTCATCTCCCGGGTTACACATTTCAGGGTGTGGATGAACCAAAGCCACAAACAAGCTTTTATAAATAGTAACTGTAAAACCATCTTGGATCTGATGTGTCTTTTTGGTTCCTTTGCGTTTGAAATTGACAAGACTTAGTATTCGTGACACGACCAATCGGGACACTACGTACGTATATGCCTATGAGAAGATGAGAAAATTGAAATGAAGAATACATGTAACATACATGACATAACCTTGGACTTAACAAGACCATACCAATATTATTATATATCAACCTACAAAACTATAAGTTGACTAAATTTGTCATACTTATTGATAACTAATCATAATAACGTTTCAAAAACTAATAACAAATACAAAAAATGAACACTGATTAGCCAGGTGGAGGGGACAAAGGCCGTGATAAAACTGATTAACAAAACTTCTCTGCAAATAGATTGCGTCTTGACTCGTTGTAAGGTTTTAAAAATATTATGATAACCCAACGGTTTTAAAACAAGATAATTTGTGGTTCGTGCAATCCAGCACTAAGATTAAATACATCTGTAAAGTACGAATTTCAAAATTATATGATTATCAAATTTCTGAGAGTGCGTTAATGAAAATTGTCAGTTTTAACATAATGTTAAACGAGGCAGCGCTCGGGTATAGGTGATTTTATATTGGAACGGAAGTGAGGAATAGTGAGAAGGAGTTTTGACATACATACACCATGTTATTATGGTTTACAATGCGCCATTCTTACCAGACATAACATTATGGGTGCTGTATGGGTGTTCCCAAGCTCAAGACAGTTAAGAAATGGCACAATATCAATTAACTCAATTAGTACGCGTATAACGATCACATATCGAAGACAGTATTTGAAATATTTACATACAAGGTGTCCCAAAAGAAAGGTTACACTTTCATGAATACATGTTTAATTTTCCTTTACATTGCAGATGAATACATAATATATATATATATGCAGATCAAATATGTAAGTTTTTTTTGTGTGTATGTGAACCTTATAAATACCTTCAGAATTTGCAATTTAATACAAATTTGAAAACAAAAGTTCATTTTTCATCCTTGACAAGGATGTTTTAGTAATTTATGACGTTTTTGATGTGACAACCTTTCATCCTCTTCACTTACCATACACGTACGATCTATATATCTATATATATATATATATTATGTATTCATCTGCAATTTAAAGGGAAATTAAACATGTATGAAAGTGTTACCTTTCTTTTGGGACACCCTGTACAATGTCTTAACAAACATGTATTATAACATAAATCAAGTTAGTTGCATGTCATCATTCGAAACTAGCTTTAAAATTAATGCAGAATACTTACAATAACATAATTCTAATACATGTAATGTTCCTTAGAATTTGATTTATTATTATTATTTTTCATTATTATATACCACCTTTATAGAGCACTCTTTTCATATAAGAATATACGTTCAAAAGTGCTGTACAATAAAATTCACATACAATGTAATCACACGGTATAACCGGATGAATGCCCTACAGAGTGATGACTACCCAACAGAGGTAAACACCGATGACGGGTGAGTAGTGGTGTTATATTTCTTACCAGCAATTCTCGAATTCGAGCTTTCTTTTGGATCTAAGGATATGTGAATGACCACGAAGGTTAAAATGAACTATTCAAACAGTCTCGCATGCTATCTTTGCGGAATAAAGCTGATAGCGCCTGTTTATACACGACACGCAGAAAATAATGCTCAAATCTCACATTTATTGCCCGAAATTAAACAGTTTGCGATAGTTTTGAACTATTTAACCTCACAGATCTAACGAAATATCATCTATGAACAATTCTGTAAAGTTACAACTCTGTCCATGCTCTTTAACCGATGTTTGACCCTTCCAAAGAGACCCTGGTATGCGCAAAAATGATGACGTTTACCGCCGAGGAGATTTTGAGAGGATGACGTGAACGACAGATAATGAAAAAATATGGATGACGTTCACGGCTGAGGAAAAGAATTAATGAAATTGCCATTTTGCGCAGTTTCAATCGTTTTTTACCCGGTAAAGCATAGAATCTTTGGAAATGTACATGTCAATGAGCATTTTTCAACAGAAAGTGTTGAATAGGATAGCCTAACACGTATATTATTCATATACGTATGTACATTTATTCAATATATACCGTCATTCTAGTTACTGTAGTCACTCGAAGAATCTATGACATTTGCAAGACAAATCTTTATCAATTTGAATGTAAAGATTCTGAAATCTAGTCATATATTTTCAGCCTAGTTCTGTTCCGACATTACATACATACTCAGCATACTATCCAATGAAATTTAATGGTAAGTGAAGCTAATCAAGACTATTCCGTCATTTTACTGTCATTTAAACAAGCTTCCCGTAATACCGTTTTTATACAGACGGGAAAGCAGTCTGCAGTCTTTCATATCTATAGGTGTGCATGACTTCTTGAAGATAGGCTCCAGAAAGTTTTTTGTCATACTCAATCACGTCTTATACTTAATGCGTGCGTACGCAACTTTCGGTATCGAATTCAAATGTAGTATCGATGACATTTGATAAGTGTAAATGTATTGGACGTAGAAGATTGTATCTAAATTAAATAAGTAGCAGCTGCTGATTAATATAAATGACTGAAATGCTTTTAATTTGATTACGATTTTAAAGGTATCTTAAAATCATGAAACTCAGACTTAGACCTCATATGACGGAGTAATGTTGGTTTGTCAAGTAAATACTTCCTGCCCACAGGTAACTGTATCATTGAAAAATAATACAAAAATGAAAAGTTTTTTAGCTCACCTGATTTCATCAGGTGAGCTTTTAGGATCGATGAATGTCCGGCGTCCGTCCACAATTAGCTTGTTTACATTCTAGCATCCACAGCTCTGAACGAATCGTGATCAAACTTGCTCACAATGAATATGGCCACAATGTCTCGGAAAAGTTCGATTATGGGCAAACTTGGACAATAACTTCTAGAGTTATGGGCCCTTGACTTACAAAATTTGCTATGTTTAGCTTGTTTACACTCTAGCGCCTTCATTTATTCACCAATCCTAATCATATTTAGAATGAATGTGTATGACCTTACGGTCTTTGACAAGTTTAGTTATGGGTGGAATCGGTCCACAACTTCAAGAGTTATGGGCCCTTGGATTAGGAAATTTGCTATGTTTTAGCTTGTTTCCTTCATTGTTGGTTTTGATCTCAAAATCTACGTAAAAATGGATTATACGAGATGGAAACTATATTGTCTGGTCATTAATTATAGTTGTTCTCAAGTTTGTAAAATTTACACATCTATAGACTCTAATAGAAAATAAAACTAAATATCAATTTCTGTAAAAAAAACTTTATGTGTGCCAGCCAATTTATGTTTAAAAAGGGCTTGCTAAAAATATTTTTATCATGCACACCTGACTCATAGATATGGAAGACTGCAGACTGCTTTACCCAGTGCCGGTATACCCGCTGCTGTGCACCATCCAAAACGTAAACAAAAAGCCGCCATCTTGGATGAAAAAGGTAATATTTTGCTTATTTCTTCGGTTTCGCTTTTCTTTCAAATTTCTGCTATAGCAAAGAACATGCTACACAATTTTCTGGACACGTTGATACCCATAGTATTTACTAGGTACCTCTGGTATAAAAGTTACCTTGGACAAGAAAATCGAATCGAGAGAAAAATTCCGGAATAGTCTTGATTAGCTTCCCTTACCATTAAATTACATTGGATAGTATGCTGAGTATGTATGTAATGTCGGAACAGAACTATGCTGAATTCTGTATGACTAGATTTCAGAATCTTTACATTCAAATTGATAAAGATTTGTCTTGCAAATGTCATAGATTCTTCGAGTGACTACAGTAACTAGAATGACGGTATATATTGAATAAATGTACATACAATGTATGTATATGAATATGAATATACGTGTTAGGCTATCCTATTCTACACTTTCTGTTGAAAAATGCTCATTGACATGTACATTTCCAAAGATTCCATGCTTTACCGGAAAAAAACGATTGAAACTGCGCAAAATGGCAATTTCATTAATTCTTTTCCTCAGCCGTGAACGTCATCCATATTTTTTCATTATCTGTCGTTCACGTCATCCTCTCAAAATCTCCTCGGCGGTAAACGTCATCATTTTTGCGCATACCAGGGTCTCTTTGGAAGGGTCAAACATCGGTTTAAGAGCATGGACAGAGTTGTAACTTTACAGAATTGTTCATAGATGATATTTCGTTAGATCTGTGAGGTTAAATAGTTCAAAACTATCGCAAACTGTTTAATTTCGGGCAATAAATGTGAGATTTGAGCATTATTTTCTGCGTGTCGTGTATAAACAGGCGCTATCAGCTTTATTCCGCAAAGATAACATGCGAGACTGTTTGAATAGTTCATTTCAACCTTCGTGGTCATTCACATATCATTAGATCCAAAAGAAAGCCCGAATTCGAGAATTGCTGGTAAGAAATATAACACCACTACTCACCCGTCATCGGTGTTTACCTCTGTTGGGTAGTCATCACTCTGTAGGGCATTCATCCGGTTATACCGTGTGGTAATACACAATAAAAATTAGCATAGAACAATGCTAGGATAAGACATATTACATCAGTTAAAACATGCTTAAAATTCTAAACACAGGTTACTTGAAATTAAAACAGACATCAGGTGATAAAACGTAAATGATTTTTTTGCCATCTTCAAATAATAATGATAAAAAAAATCAAATTCTGACTGCTAAAACATATTTGGCTCATAGCAATGCTACAATGTTTAAAGCAATCTTTTAAAAAATATATTTATCATAACAACTAGTTAACATATTGATTTAAATCGCTTAATAGATAGTACTGTTAATGACCATGAATTATTACATTGTTTACAACTGGTATTAAACGTCTTTCTCCTCAAGTAATGCTTTAAATCAATCTGACTAAAGTATTCGATCTTTATACCAGTTTCTATTGTCAAAAGTCGGAATTTCCATGATCACTATTTATATCTATTTATAATTCAGCCAATCGTATAACTCGTTTCATCGATACTTTGGCCGAATGAACTTTCTACCCGACGATGTTATTTAAACGTTAGTAAACATTGAATTACGTATAACATATATTTGTCTGCAACCACGTTTTGATTTTTTCAGTAATCCTGATCGATTCGGCCATAGTAGTACAGAAAATTTAATAAACACGCATGTCACATGGGCGCTATCATTACATTTAGTTACGTAAGAAAAGGTGTTCGTGATAACTACAAGTCAAATATTTTTTTATCGCGGTTAAAAATAGAATTAGATCACTTTCAGAATTGTGAAAGTAAGGCGCTGATTGGCCAGTGGAAAAGGTCACCTGAGGTGACCTTCTATAGGTCTTCTTCAGATCCTCATAGCGTAGCGGGTTTGAGGATATGATTTTAATCAGATTGTGCTTTAAATGATTGTAAAATGTAAAGAACAGTTTGACCTTGAAGAGAGGTCTGGGGGTCAGCCCATCAGTATCTGAAGATCCTTGAAGGCAGTGTTGATAAATAGAAGACTTTAATCTAAAATGTTGGTTAATCATTTAAACAATAAGGTAAGTTTCTTTATAATTATAATACTTACCCAAACCGCCCTCAACGAAGTCAGACACCAGAATACCAGACAGTCTCCTGTTTATCCAGTTTATTTACTGACACACATTGTACGACACATAATCATAATCTAGGACCCACATAGATAACTCCCATATTTATTTTATCAAATGTTGCGTCCTCGCTATCTTTAATGTGTGCAATGTGTTATCATTTTGCTTATTTGGGTTACACTAATTATCAATATCCTGGCGATAAGCTGACAGTTTCGAAAAGGTAGAGACAATGTTTAATTAATTAAACAATTATCTGCTAGTTAAATGTCTTAAAATATAAACATAGCACGGTAAAGATAGCATGGAGACAAAACCATTCGGATCTCAAAACCTATAAATTATTCTTGGGTAAATAAGAGAGTTTATTCTCCAAATAAGATTCTTGTATATTTGTTTATCTTGCATTTGTTAACCATGAATACAGTGAAAAAATACAGATTACAAGTGTTAACGTAAGAATCATCTAGTACTGTTATGTTAAATAAACGAAAGAGTAAAGAAATTAATCTACGTAAACTGACATGGCAACATATCACCTTATTTCTACATATCTCGAATTTTCTTTTCAGGACAACCGTTTTTTCGATTCAAAGTTGCAATTCTGAAAGAGGCAGATACTAATAAAGGAACAAACTCGTGTTAGCGCACGTAAAGTTAACAACTAAAAGAACGTTACTGCATCGTATTAGTGTTCAAACTTAATTAAAGCTGTTTAATTTAAACCTGTTGGTTAAACATCTTAATATGAGTTGATATGCGGTTTTAATGTACATGTATACATAAACTATGACCAAATAATTGAATTTGTCTGTCTTTGCATTCACATTGTTGTGTTCCACTCAGTATAAGAACAATGTACAAGTAATGTGTATTGTACACACATTTGTGCACTATTCGGCATACGTACAACATGTTTGCATGTACACTGTTTTAAGGGGTTCCGTTCTTCGGTAATTCTTCGCCGTAGTATGTGTTTCGAGTTGTTAAATTTATATTAAATAACTTTTTTCTAATACGACAGCTTTAGATATTTCAAACTCCATTATATCCCAGTTAATACATACATATATTAGAACTAGATTTTACCGATCAGAACACCTTTACGTTTTGACCCGTAATTTGCTCCGACTTAAGGTAATGCTCGAAATAATAGGTGATGTTATATGTTATATATTCATTATGCCTCATAAACATCACAGTAAACGTATGAAAAGTACGAGTAGTTCAAAACATGTGACTGAGACTCCTTTAGTTTCCATCTGATAGTCCAATGCATATTTGTTTTACTTTCTTAATGTATATCTGTTTTCATATTTTCCATGATTACGTTTAGCTTTGAACAGCATCTTGTTTCTACTCGAGCGATTGGACATAGTTACCTAATTACCAGATGTAAACAAGCACTTCCTGACAAGAAAATGTGTGCTTGATTGATCAAATAATGTTTGCGAATTTCCTGTCAATTATAAACACCCATTGAATCCAAATTAAATGTATTGTACCACTTAGGAGCTTTATTTGTACCATTTGTGTGGCTTTATTTCTTGTTTTACAAGAATCTTGTAGAAGTTAAGACGTTGTCAGAGATACATGAATCGCAACTCTGGATAGAGATTTGTTATATATTCGAGGACAACAATATTGTAATAAGCTAATCTTAAGGGTTGACAACAAGCATTTCAGGAACATTTAAGACCATTGACAGGATCGTTTTTCATACCTATGTTTATCAAATTCATCACAGTATTGTTCTTTTTCAGTCCTGCTTGCTACCTGGAAGCCATTTTTGCAATATTTACTCTACACGGAGGAAATGAATATTATGGCTACCACTTTAATTGGACAGGCTGATAAAAGTGATAAAGGATTAATGAAAAATATTAGCTCAGCCTTCAACCTTATGATGTGATAAAATTATACCGGTTATGTACAAATATTAGGAATTAATAATAATTTTGATACCCCAAGGCCTGTAAATTTTACCACACGCATGAATCGTGATAAGTACTCATTATTAATCTAACAAAGAATGTATTCAAGTTACGGACCCACAAACTATTTAGACAAGATATAAAGACATATGAGTTTTTGTTTTTCAACTTAAAAGGAACGAAAAATTACCTTTTGTGCAATATATAGCACTGGCACCTTACCGTCATGTATTGAGACAGATAGGTATATTGGTGAAGCGGTGGAAAGTAGTCCGTGTACAATGTACAATTCCGTAAGTGTTTAATCCGAAACTTTTTCTTAACAGAAGGTAGTGTGAATTATAACATACGCTATATAACACTTTCGGAATAATTCTTATTGACAGTATGATAGACTTTCTTTTATACAGAGCAAAACCTTAATAAATTAATCTTAACATTACCTCTGTAATTATATATTGTTTTTAATGCTTGTCAAGTGATGTATAATATTACGATTATGTACGTCATATAACGCCGTTCTAATATACAATGATGATAAAGCAAAATTGACCTGATTTTGGTAACAGATAAAGAGAAAATCTCTCAAAGCGGAGTTCTCCATGTTGGTATTAGTGACCATTCACTCATATACTGTACAAGAAAATTAACTAAAGATAGTATAAAAAAGCACAATACTGTAAAAGTGAGATCCCTGAAAAACTATAACAAGGAGGATTTTCAGATGAATTTAATTAATACTGATTGGTCATCAGTGCTTTTATGTGATAATGTAATAGATGCATGATTTAGTTTTAAATCCATATGTTTATCTGTGATTAATACCATGGCTCCACTGAAAGAAGTAAGAATTAAACAAAGAACTGAACCATGGGTTACGAATGAAATTTACAGTGTATAAAGGATAGAGATAAAGCTTTTAATGTTTATAAAAAGGTAAAAACTTCTGATAGTTATGATTTATTTAAATCTCTTAGAAATAGAACTCAGAATCTTATATACTGTGCTATAAGAGACTTTTTTAAGCATTCTATTGAGGATAATGAAAATGATTCCAAGTCTTTGTGGGAGTCACTTAAGAAATTAGGTATGCCATCCGAAAAAGGTAAATTTTCCTCTGGAAGTATTGGGTTGAATATTGATGGTGATACTGTATTTGATGAACTAAAGGCTGCAAACCATTCTAATACATTTTTTACAACTGTTGCGTCTAATCTTGTAAGTAAATTGCAAAAACCACTGGGACAGTTTGGTAAAGATTTTGTTGCTAATTTCTATTTTAAAAAAGGTGTTGTTTACAATAGTTGTTCTTTTTCCATTGTTTCAGAGAACAAGGTATTGAAATACTTGAACAAACTCAATGTTAGTAAAGCCACAGGTCTTGATGGTATTCCGTCGCGTTTTATCAAAGACGGAGCAGCTATTATTACTTGTCCACTTACACATGTCATTAATTTGTCTATAATACAAGGTGTTGTTCCAGATGATTTGAAAGCTGCTCGTGTTGTTCCGTTGTATAAAAAGAGTTCTAAAACTGAAGTAGGAAACTACAGGCCTGTATCAATTTTATGTATTTTTTCAAAAATATTTGAAAGAATTGTATATGACCAAATGGAAAGTTATTTAAGTAGTCAGAATTTACTGTATGATTTTCAGTCGGGGTTTAGAAGTTCTTATTCAACAGATACTTGTTTAATACATCTGTCTGACTATATAAGGTTTAATTTAGATAAAGGGAATTATGTTGGCATGATCCTATTGGACTTGCAGAAAGCTTTTGATACGGTTGACCATGCCATTCTTTTAAACAAACTAAAAATGTTAGGTTTTAGTCTAAATGCTATCAGATGGTTTAAATCATATCTATCTGATCGACAACAATGCATAGATATATCTGGCATTCATTCTTCATATGCTAAGGTCACATGTGGTGTACCTCAAGGTTCAATACTTGGGCCCCTGCTTTTTTGATTTATGTAAATGACGTGGCAGGTGTTGTAAAAAATAAACTTTTACTGTATGCAGATGATTCTGCTATAATTTTAGTACCTGGCAAATGTAAACTTGAAATTGAGCGTTTGTTAACCCAGGAACTTGAACAAGTTAGTAACTGGTTAGTTGACAACAAATTGTCATTACACCTAGGGAAAACAGAAATCTTATTTGGTTCAAAGTACAGGTTGAAAAAGGATTCTAACCTTAATATAGCATGTAATGGTACTGTGATTAAGCACACTGACTCTGTTAAATACTTGGGAGCCACGTTAGATCAGTGTCTGAGTTTTGAAGCTATGGTTACGTCAATCGTTAAAAAAGCAATTGCAAGACTTAGGTTTCTGTACAGAAAGCAAAAGTATTTATCACTGTACACTAATAAAATGCTAATCATGTCCTTGATCCAATGTCACATGGATTATGCCTGCTCTGTGTGGTATTATGGCAATTCTCAGAATCTGAAAAACAGGCTCCAGGTTACTCAGAACAAGATCATTAGATTTGTACTTCGGCTAGATCAAAGAAGTCGTATTAATACAGAGTGTTTTTTACAGTTAGGCTGGTTACCAGTTGCTAAAAGAGTGGATCAAATCACTCTTAATCATGTTTTTAAAATACATTCATGTTCTGCCCCTTCTTACATGAATTAATATTTCACTCCAGCTAGTTATGTGCATAGCCATAATACCAGGTTTAGTAATGGGTCATGCTTCAGTATTCCTGAAGTCAAAGGTTTCGGTAAAAAGTCCTTCTCATACAATGGTTGTTCATTATGGAATAAATTGCGAAAGGATATTAAGGTTTCAGCTAACCAGCAAAAATACAAGATTTCACTAAAAAGACATCTTTTATTTAGCATGTACGTTTGTATTAACATCAATTGGTTAATACAATGATTCCTTACTGTGATTTATATGTATATGTATATATGTATTTTTTTTACTTTTACTCCAGTTAAACTTGATCAATTTAAACATCATTATTACGAATTCGTTATGCCTTACTATGACATATCATTATTATTACAGGACCACAATGGAAAAAAGGAAATTCCTTTTTCCTTTTTTGTGTCATCCTGAGTATATATATACATGTACTGGTACATCTAAAAATTTAGTAGTATTATATGTCATTAAATGTATTATTCTAGTCTTTGTAACTATGTGTTTTTTAAAACATTCATGTATTGTAATGTACCAGACCATGTGCTTTTATATGCTGAATAAATCTATCTATCTATCTAATCTCCAACAGTAACGAAAACAGGAAAAGTAAACAATTAATAGCACAAATCAGACAATAAGATAAAAGTATTGAAACCATTATTTGGCTGAATGTAACACTTATAAGTGGTTTGAAATCTCTCGTCCAATAGTTTTCCAATAGTTGAAACATCTTTATTTGGATAGCATTTTTTACCTTTTCAATGACAAGAACTATTACGACAATGGACCATAAAGATTCAATATATCTATTTGATAGTACATGCATTTAATTACACACGAAATTAATAAACATGAGCCAAAATGAATAATACAAAAGCGTATTGAACATAACTTATGTCCACAAAATAAAAATATAAACATTACTTGGAAAAAACGAACCCACAAGTCAATATGCATGTTTACTGTCTAGCTCACAGCGCAAAATTTATATCTGTTTTTAAAAAAATAAATAAATAAACAACCCTTTATTGTCTTGGTTCAGCGCTCAGTTGCACATCTGATGTCCATACCATCACGTGAAAATTCAACAGACTTAAATGTGAAAGCTTGACTCCTTCATCAAGTTTGAAAATCAAGATTGAGTTCTTCTTTGTCACTTTATTAATGATGACTGGGACATCTAGTTGTAATTGTTCTCAATTAGGATAAGAAAAAACGACAATACAGGTTGGTAATGAGAAGTGTCATACAACAACAGAAAGCAGTGAAATGATAAATATTGTTCCATGAACAAAAAAAAGTAAACGTGAGTATGTTTTCCTCAATAGTTCCGATAAATGGACCTATTTTCTTAAATTCATCATCAATCACCGTAATATCGTCTTCATTTTCAATCATTGTTCTATATTTTGATAAAGGTGTTTGTTGTCATGAAATCTGGACAATGATAATTCACTGTATGGCAGAACAACAAACACATGTGGATGTCGCTTTCACAACTGTATATTCATCGATGTATCGTAATATTGTTACTCGAT
The DNA here is from genome assembly GCA_964023205.1 of Lutraria lutraria. Taxonomy (NCBI): domain Eukaryota; kingdom Metazoa; phylum Mollusca; class Bivalvia; order Venerida; family Mactridae; genus Lutraria; species Lutraria lutraria. The sequence continues at coordinate 16,450,737 of OZ026847.1, forward strand.
GTGTGCCAAATCCACTACTACATAAACACAAGATATTAGTGGACATTTCGCTTTCCATGCTTCCATGGACAGTCTTCGCTAAAGTGAACTTCTAAGTTTCGGCTTCCAGCGATAGAACGAGCGTGTGTCACATAATTATTACATACGTCATTGTTTACTTAGTATCGTATATAACACATTAATGTCTTCCGAAAAGTCGTTAAGATGTATGCTGAAATAGTATTGTAAAAATATTGCCTGTCCTGCTAACCTATCTAACAATTTCACTTTAGTCTCAAGTTGTTTTATATAAACTCAGAGAACATGGTAATCAATATCAATCATGTGCACTGGATATATCAGACTTATGTCTATGCCTATATAGACAAGCATATTCACCGAAGTCAGAATTGTTCAGAGAACGAATTTACAGCATCGGTGAAACAATATATTTATTATCCCCAAACAGAAAATTTGATCTCGTGAAAATCTCGGAGGCGAGAATTAATAAACACAGAAATAAGATAGTTTACCCGCCAAGCAATGTCTGTTGGAATAATAATACTAGTTATTACTAGTATAACTACAAAGCTATCTTCAACATTAACATCTTCAACCGCGCATCTGTATAGTCCCGTGGCTATAAAACTTGAGATCGGTCTCAAAGCTCAAATCTCATGTACTGCTTTTAAATGTTTCTAACTTAATTACGGATTACCTACCCTGATACAAACATTCATTTTAACTATTAAAATCTTGTTAATTTTCAATAAGTAGAATGAATAATTTATAAAACATTCACCACGAACTTTTTCTAAATTGAGTATTAAAGTTGTTAACATGGAATTAAAAATGCCACATCATTATAGAAAAGTGAGAGTACTGGTTAGTAATTTTGCCTCCCTTTATGATATAAAGTCAAATGTAACTGACCATTTCAAAATGTTGTACGGTTGAAAGTTAATATTTAATCAATTATCTCTAAATGTCACAATTTATAAGGACCGGATACCTCTAACTTTTGTTCATTGCCATTGTAAGTTTGTATAAGGGTCCGTTATCTTTAAAATCAGACAATGATGATATTATTGTTACAATTATTCTGACAGCTTAGTTAATATGTATATGTATTTAAACAATAATCACCTTTATCTTTTCAACCATAATACTTTATGAATGGAATTGAGATTGAGCTTGGAGATTGTTCTCAAATTTTATATCCTCGGGGTTTGGTCAGTGTATGTAAATGGTAATTTCTGTACTTGATGATATGATGCGTTAAATAACGTACTCTTTCCTATTTTGTCATCGTGTATATGCGTTGTTCGGACATAGCAGGTCTGTCGAATAATGAAGTATGCAGAATATATTTATGAATATCTAAATAGTCACGTGGACAGTCCGTCGTACGATGGAAATCAAGTGAAAGGATATCAGAATCAACTATGTGGAGATACACACTCCTCATTCCAACATGATTAAAGCTATTTTCAACAAGACATTCCAAAATGAATCTTTTTAAACAAATTTAACATTGCCGTATGAAGATGAATTATAAACATGTACATATGTTCAATTTCACTGCGACAGCCAATGCTCTCTCTCTCTCTCTCTCTCTCTATCTCATCCCCTGTCCTACTCCAACTCCCTCGTCCCCGGGCCCCTTTCTCCCCATACCTTAACCATTCCCCATGTAATAAAATGATATTATCTGTTTCCTCATAAGTTTGCTTAGTCGGAATCGGGCGATGAATGTGTGCAGTGCTGAATTTATTTACCGTGAATATATTTTTTTTTCAAATTGTTCAGATTCAGTTTTCTCTAATTCTGCAGACGGAATTCCATCATCACTCTTGTCTGCTTCCATACCGCCATCTTCATGGACAATATAATAAGGCATTTATGAATGACTTAAGGTTACATTGCTTATGTCGAAATAATTTATTTAGCTCTTTGTAGTATAGCTTACTTCTATATTATAATAGACAAAAGCGTTCCACCTCCATTTTCCGTTCTCTATGTAAATTAGGAGCTAATTGCTTGAAGTATTCAATGTAATCTCTTTTATCAATATCGCTCAAATCAACTGTTGGGAAACCATCATACACGATTAATTGGACCTTGTAAAAACACATGGCTGCCTCATTGATAAGACGTCTCTTCATGTCTGAAAAACATGCATTATTTTTATGTACGTAAATCGCCTCATCTAGAAAAAGATTCTCTTCCTTAGCCACAAGAAGCACGGACACAAGCAATCGATGTAACGAAATATTGCGCCAAGAATTAAGAAGAAAACTTTAAAATTTAAAGAAAAGGACCTCTTTGCACTGCCTTCTTCTTATATAAAAAAACACGTATTTGTATAGACAACAGGTAAAGTCCCGTGGTCCTATGGCGTACCCTTTGCTTGGTTAAACAATGACTTCGTAATCTGCGAGTATGGAAACCTGTTTGTAAGTGCGTAACATATGAGTGATAACTTATCTATTGAGCTATATGAAGAGAATATCAATTCAGATATCAATCAGTCAGTATAAATAAATAAACCACATTTCACACCCAACATTGAATATCTTGTTGTATAATTATACGGTGCATTAATGATTTTCTAGTTTACCTGATTCGCTGTGATGACGCCAATCCATGTATGCTTTTCCAGCAGTGAAACAAACTGTTCATGTTTTTCGAGTAGTGGAAGGTGTATTTACAACTTCGACAAGTTCCTTTAATACTGCGATTCCATCTTAAAAATTACCGAGTCGATAATAACACCACGCTATATTGGCTAGTTTAGTGGTGTACTGTGTTGATTTAGTCATACCCATGACTTCATCTCTTTTCAAAGACTCTTTAAACTTGTCCAACGCCGTTTCATAGTAGTTTTGCAATTCCTCGTTCATGACGGATTGACCGACCTTGATTTTGATTACGTTTTTGTTTAGCAATTGCCATGCAAACTGTACCGACATTAAAATCACAGGTCGATAACTCTGGATGATCGTTTTGAACATGAGCTTTAAGTGTATCCTTTGCATTTTCATATTCATCCCTTTTAAAATACACTTTACCCTTTGCATTCTGAGCATGCGCCAAGCCAATGACATATCTGCACTTCATGAAGTAATCCAAAGCTTTATCATGACAACATATAGGATCTTGGAACTTTTTCTTCATGCGGTAGTATCGGCCTTTCTGATACCAGTAAAATCCCATCGTGAACGATTCGACCTCACTATATTTGTTTTCTAATTTTGATTCTATTCTATTTAATGTGTCATGCGCATCTTGAAATCGACGAGCATCTATATGGGTTGCCATGGTTTCAATTTGCCAAAGCAAAGCAAATTTGTCCGGCGAATGTTCAATAATGTTTCTGTAAATCATGATTTTGTTCTCTTCTGGTAACTGAATCACTTCTGCTAATTTTCTCAGGTATATACATGTGTTGATAGATAGAGGCGATAATTGTGTGAATTTCTGTCTTGTAAGTACTTGGTACATTGACCTATATGACCCATCACTGCCTAAAACAATATCATTGACCAGTGGATAGTTTATATCCACACTTTCTGATTCTTTCTCCATTTTTTAGAAATTCTGTTGAGCCTTGTGTACATTTTCCACTGTTAGTTTGTTCTCTAGATATTTCAGTAAAAGTGGGTGGATGCAATATTCTAACTCGACCTGTGGTTTCGAATAATTATCTTTGATTCTTTCCGAATCTACTCTCCACTCAACTCTCTCCACGACATGCCTATTTGTTAGCTCAATCATTATCATGACTGTTTCGTCAAACTTGGTCTCTAAGATTACTGAAGCGACCCAGCCAGCATCACTATGTCGGCCCGACGGCGGCTAAAGAGCGGAATATCGACTATATTTGCCAACGTCAATCCGACATTGGGCCGACGTAGGTTGGTTTTATAAAAAGTGTGTATTACACTTGGTGTTAACTTATTCAAGTTCTAACCTATTCTGTAGACACGAATATGTAAAATATAAATGATAAACACGATGAATCTGACTCTTTCGTTCAAATCTCAATGTCTAGTAGATGTCGGATTGACGTAGGGCCGATATATGTAGACGACTGTATTTTGTCATTAATGAGTTTGTCATCAACTGTTTTAACATAATCAATGAGGCAAATGAAAGAAGTGAAGAAGCAAAACGTTAATTTTGCATTATAATGTAAGTATTCATTTACATTTTGAAATATATTATCTTGGCTTATCTTAGTTAACTTGTAACAAGATTTAGGTATCTAGGTCAACCGCCTGCATTAGTCATTTAGTGCTGACCGCCATATTTGATTTCTTGAACTAGTGTCAGCAGCAGGTCGGATAGATTTCATGAAAATAACAAGTTTTCGTTGCAAGAAACATGTCAGTGAGTTTGGAAAATTACTTTAAAAGGCATACACCAACAACAGCGGGTGGATATTGACAGTAAAATAATTATCTTGGGAACTTATTTTTGCTTGTTGCTTTCTTGTCATATGTTTTCGCGACTGTCTATAACAAAAGAAAATTGCTCATGTTACTAATTTCATGTTTATGGAGAATATCTACATTCAAGGAATTTTATGTTATTCATTTGATTTCATTGTTTTACTATAATGGTTTATTTACACCAAAGACCAATGACCAGTATGTACTCAGTCTAATAATTGAATTTAAAATTATTTGTAAATCTTTGTGTAAAATTACTTTTTTCCATTTGTCTCTTGTTTTAGCTCCAGACCAGCAGATTTTTACAACTACAGTCAATAACAGTATAAAAAAGATGAAGCAGAATTGGTTTTTAAAGTACAGAAAGTGCACTGAGTTGCTAAATAATATATTATACATGATTGATTGGTGAAAATTATGCACCTAGAGGATTCAAGGAATTACAACGTTTATTAAATGACAGGTATGTGGGGCTTGTATGGTAAATTTATATCAATTACACAATGAACTTTCAACTGCTCATATTAATTTATTCTGTATAAATAATGAATGCATAAATAATTATTATAAAAAGTTCTAATTATAAATAATATTTTGAAATATATTGATGGAAATAAGATCTGCCTATAGACTCTAATAGGAGTATACAAGTATAAATCATGTCATTGTTCTGTTAATGTTGTAAATATTTTAGTATGACTATAGATACCATAGATTCTTATAAGGTACATGTTTGAAATACAATGAATATGTTGTTTTTGAATTTGATTTTATATTTTACAGGTCAACTATCGGGGAAGGATACCAAAGACACAGCATGGCATACACATGTATTTAGTAGTTAGTCCCCAGAGAGTGTGTCGGCATATACAATGGTTATGTTGCAATTTGGCAATTTAATAGTAACATTCATTGTAAGTTACTAATGTAATTATTATCACATATATATTATATAATTATATAAATATATCTTGTATACAACAATTAGATATTCAAGATTTTAAGCTTGATTACTCTTAGTTGCGGGGTGATATATTGTAATTTGTTAATTGGCTGGGCTATTCATCAGCCCGATCAGCTTAGTTGGTAGAGCATCTGACTTGCATGCAAGAGTTCGCGGGTTTGAGTCCTAGCATTGGGTACATTATTTTCCTCCTATTACAGCAGTATGATTTTATTTGGGCCTAATTATGTACATGAAATAGGAAACTATTTGGCTAATTGCATTAGTTAAAGGAAATGAATGTGCTTATTGCATGTTTTTAAATACTGTGTTATCAATTTATTGATTAATTATATTGTAGCTGAAGCTGTACAAAGGACAATTCAACGTGTTTAAGAAGCTGATGTTAAGGTAGTGTTGAGACAGTACCTATGTAGTATGTACCAACAGTGACAAGGGATAGTGGGAAAAGAAGCGAAAAATAATATTTATCTACTATAAACAATTACATGAATGACCAAAATGAACTTTTATAGTGTTTTTAAGTTTTTTAAGACTTTTGGAAGATATATACAGTGTATTTTTAATTTGTTAGCATAGTAATTTTGTATTTGTTTATGTATGAGTATAATTAATTGTGCAAATAATTAAATTTAGAAGTGCCAAATAGTACAATATCACTGATCATATTTTAAACATAGGATTTGCAGAGTAATGAAAATCTAAGTTATATATTGATTTATTATTGTATTTTTCATTCTTCATGTATTTGGGTTTCATTTTAGCTTAATTGTCATAACATGAAATACATTAGATAGTGGAAACATAGCTAGAATTTGAATATAGTTTTTATCATAAAGGGTATGGAACTCTATTACAGCAATCATATCAGTAGAGCAAACAAATACTTTTCCGACAGAAAACAGAAAAATCATTGTTCGAATCTTACAATATTGATAGTCAAAAGATCATACTATTATTACATCATAAGTATGTAAGCCTCATTCGAATCAATAAAATGATGAGTTTTAAATCTTAATTTCATAAGTGCTTGCTACCAAGTAGAAGTTTAAAGGGGCATGCCCAGGAACTGCTGTGTCTTTTTTTCGTACACCAAAATTGCGTTTGTCACTTGTAAAACCAATTATTACCGAAAAGTTAAAGAAGAATGTCCGCTCAAAAATGACCCTATAACGCGCGCGTCGGTATTTTTATGTCGGTTTGAATAAAAGGCTTACAGCCTTTAATTGACGACAACGATATTTCCGATACGTCTGAGAGTTTAACTGAGCATGTGCGCTGCCTTTCAAGTGAACATAACATGAGAAATACTTTCCATTTCAGTTTGTTTGTTTTTTCCGCGATATGTTCGGTTTTGACAGATACCAAAAGGGTCGAGTTGTGAAAATGACATAATTTCTGAGGCCGAAGTTGGCAGGTTTGGTAAATCTTGAAATGTGTATTTTGAGTAAACTAGCGGGATGTTTTGTAAATATTTTACAAGGCCTTCATTAATTGATTTAGGCAATAAAATGATACCAATTTGATTGGTAATTGAGACGCTTCAGTTCCAGGGCATGCCCCTTAAATGTCGAAGAAGTATGCCTAACTAGCTTTCAAGGACTCTACACCAGTACAAGTAAAAGTTGTTTAACTTTCTGCATGAACGAAGAACGACGAATGATCCCAAACTTATTCTTGTCATCAACCTTGCCCACCTAAGACAACCATTCACATATTAGTAACATAATATAATGACACAACAGCTTATGTACACAAGATGCAAAGATACGTAACGTTGAGTTGTGTAGCGCATTCAATGTTGTCCAAGAACACACAGTGTTCTGAAATAGATATAATCTGGTTTGAAGAAGAACAACATTTGATTGAAAAATCTGAAAAATTTAAAGGTTTGATAAGTTAAGATAACTGTATATTTGGAGTGCCCGAAGCACACTTGAAGGGGTTAACGTCTGCTCAAAAGAATTTCAGCGTGTGACCCCGTGTGGCTTGATGATGCGAAAAGATAATAGTCATACTTAAAACGCGTTAATCAATCGTAGTTTTTCTGTTACACAAATTAAGTACCGAATTCGGAAATAGTCCTTCATTTAAGTTGTTGCAGTAGATGTTGTCGTAAATAATCTTCATGTGTCTTTCTAAGGCTAAGGCTTGATACCCAAATCTCGACTCTTAAACCAACATATCCCTAATAGTGTTCTTACTATGTGAATACTTACTATCTTCTATAGGAGACACAATCATGTCTAGGGGTGTATCCAGGTCTGAAGATGTCTTTACTGATTTTACAACTAACTTCAATATTTGCCGAACAAATTCCAATGGTGTGGCTGTTTGTCTGTAATATAATGGTGAGATTGTATATTATGTAACTTGCGCAATGACTATGTTAATGTTAAAGGCCCATTAGCTTTTTGAATTTAGCAATACCGAACAATAGATAAATTGAAAGTAAAGTATAAGAATTAGATTTTATTTGCACTAAAACAATGTTTGCCTAAAAGCTTTCTTTAGCCACATATCGTAAAAATGTTGTGAAATGCCTTTTCTTATTTTTTTGCAATATCCTTGAAAAAATACTGTACTACATTTCTACATGTACTTCGTGATTAAAAAAGAAAATTTTGAAATGTTTTTGGTGCAAGTAAAAGTCAGTTTCACTCATAAGACACCTTTCTAGGTAATATAAAACCAACACTGTACTTCAATTTTAACATCCAAAAAGATAAATAAATGGGACTTTTAATGGCTTTTAATTCAGTTCGGTATTTTAATTAAGTATCTTAAATTACATGTAGCTTGGATACATGCATTGAACTTTGCAAAAATGTAGAAATAGCCTTTAAATAATACAAATGAATATATATTCCATTTCAAGTATGAAATAACATTAAAATAATAACTTCAAGTCCACTTTAATGATTTCCCACTCCTCTGACATCTTGGCACAGACCTCGTGAGCTAGGGATGTTTTCCCGAGAACCCCAAATCCATGGATCCAAACGCCTGAAAATCAGAACCAAATATAAATTAATAATTAACAATTGCGGATTTGTGCATTAATTGTTAATTAAACCATTTAAAAGAATTAGAAAGGGAGAATATAGAAGCTACATGTATGTAAATATATGGTCTGAAAATAAGATGATAATGACTTTTTAATTAATAGAGCATTGACAATCGGATCAACGAGTAAAAAAGATTTTGGCGTTCTCGTTACAGTAGATATCAACAATACAACATGGTACTTTTGCAATTTACAAATACCTTTATAATAAAATGAGTCCAAAGCTTTCAAAACTTTACAAACATAATCCTGTCTACCGATAAAAGTTGGTTGACGTTTCTAATTGAAAAAAGTCCTTTCCATATCTGAATACATGCTCGACTATCGTCCAAGCATCGTCACCTGCCATGTTGTTTTCGAGGTAAGTCAGCAAGTCACTGGTGTCTCCAAATGTAGGTATACGTCTGGGCAGATATTATCTTTCACCAAGTATCGTAACTGAACGATGAAACACAAATACACGTCATTAAATCACATATCAACTTTGACATACATTATGTCAGTAGTGTTGTACAGCAAAGTAGTTGACAGTGTGGTTGCATATTAAAATACGAGGAACATGGTAGAACGTCTTAAAATGGTATCTAAGGCTACCGCATACGTCTTATTTCGGCGGGCGCAAAGTTCGGCGCTTATAAAATGTGCTAAAATTGACAGATTCTAGAATTGACGGTTCCGTAACCGACCGCAATAATAAACTCATGTCCTGCATCCATAGCCGCTCAAATTTAAACACTTATTAAGAAAATAAGTTTCGGCCATTATCTAGACAAGTAGTTAACGTTTTACGCTTAAGTTTACAAAGTATGCATGTACTGGATTATCGTTACTGACTATAACTATCGTGTCGAGTGAAGAATTTATAGAACGAACTGAATAGATACCTGCAAAGTTGCTGATCAATGGGGATCAAAAAAGAATTTATCTTACTCCGTGTGGAAATTGGACAGTTGCAGAAATAGATCAGTGTACATGTTTTTCTTAGTTATTTACCTTTGATAAACGCGTATTGACGTTTATTATTATATCGTTTTATTAGTTTGTCTAAATATACTAGCTGTTTAAGATACTTGCTTGCTAATGCTTGTAGCTGCATAATTGCCAAATGTATTATGAATTTAATAGACTTCTATTGAAAGTCTAATATTTGTATTCATGCTTAGCGATTTTAAAGTTCTCCTGGTGAAAGTGGTCCCGTGAAATATACATGTACATATAAGTGGTATATTGCCAGTATGCCCAATAATATATATGACTTGAATAAAATGTGTTTAATGCTCATGTAATGTGTCACATGTAATTTAATCAAATGTTTGTTGTCACTAGTATTATTTAATACTATTTTGAAATCACCTTAATTATCCAAAAATTCAAATTCAAGGGCATATAACTAAAAAACGAGTTCGTCAGCTCCCAATCGTTTTTGCTTAAAATGGTTTTGTTATCATATGCTATGATCAAATAAGGTTTTTAAAAAGAATCACGAAATAGTTTTCATTTCCCTATACATGATTGTATGTCTATGTGAAAAAAAAACTGGAAACAATAGCAAATGTCTTTATGCACCTAGCTTCAAGGTAGAGGAACACATGTCAAGGTCGTTGCTGTTTGTTTAATAATTCGTTACCATTTGTGTTTGCATACTTAATACACTTATTTTATACTTATTATAGTAAAACACACTATGTACAGCCATTAAGGAGATATTCGAAGTTTAAAACAGTTTTTGTTGTTCGGTACGAACAATAAAGTTATTACCGTATTTCAGAAATCGCTCAGTTTTCATTGAAAACCTGCATACCGAACAGCTTCCATTAATTTAACCTTCCGCCTACGAACATAGTCCCATGTTTTTCAGTTCAATGGCATAAATACAAATTCAAATATTACGTGCATATAAGTCAAAATCAGATGGCTATGCAATATCGTAAACGAGCAATACAAAACAGTCTAGAAAAATCTAAACAATCCTATCCCTCGGATTACTACAATATTTACTATCAGAACACACATTTCAAGGAAGGATGACGTGGAAGGAATCCTCGTGCTTTGTATGCTAATTTAGTCTGGTTCCTAGCTTCTATTGTAAACGTATAGAAGTCATCATTGAATTCATGGACGATGCAATGATAACTGAGTGTCAACCAGATATTTAAAAAAGTGGTTCATCGGGAAATTGTAATCGATTGATTTAATGCTTATAACGTGTAACTTTTTCTTCATGTATGAGAAAATACATACTGCATAAGTTGAGTATACAAATAGGCAGGTAATGTAGACTTTATAATATTACGCTATTTGCTGAACTACTTTTGGTGATCAGATGAGAATCATAAATCAAAGCACTGAAAGCACATGGAACGAGAACAACTTTAACAACTGCATAGCGGGTGTAGAAAAGCCTTAGTAGCACTTAAGTCTGTATCCAAATTCATTTGCGAACTATCGTTCGGATTCAACAACTCACCCTACAAAGAAATTGCTGAACTACTTTTGGTGATCAGATTGGGAAACATAAATCAAAGTACTGAAAGAACATGGAACGGGAACAACTTTTACAATTGCATGACGGGTAAAGAAAAGCGTTGCACCTCAAAGTGGTCTGCATCAAAATTCATGCATGAACTATCGTTTGGTTTCCAAAACCCAGCCCAATACATCACCCTACAAAGAAATTCAACGTTTTACTGCTTTGTAGTTCCGAACAACAGCAGAACCTTCAGAGCTTTGATTTTAAAGGCTATGTAAATTGAACACCTTTTCAAAGACGTTTTGCTAAAATGCATTCTAGAGAAATATGTTCACTTCGACAAGATCAAGTCTAAGTCCAATGGGTTTTTGCTTTCAACAAGTATTACAAAGTTAATAAAATGTAGGCTTCAAATCCGGAGCGTCGGTATCCATGCAAAATGTTTTTTTATTCATTTTTAGTATTTAATAGTCATAAGAACTTGCTCTACAATCGATGTAAAATAAATAAGTTTTAACTGTTAAAAAAGAGTTGAAACTTCAATGCTTACGTTACGCTTTTAACATGATACACAATTCCTCCAAAATAATTAATTTTATTCGGTGACACAGTTGCGATAAATATCCTTATATTAGATTTGTATTCATGGTATAGGCAAGACAAGATTGGAAGACAAATTGATTCAGCGGAGAAAACACGATCGAGTCATAGCGGCATTTGAATTATTTGAATATTAAGTAGTACTTGTGGATAAATCATAAATCGTCAATTAGCCGATATCTGATCAATACAATCGTGTTTTATGCATTTAACAATACTACAGCGCGCAGCTAGGTGGAACAGGTATTTGCTACATTATGCCAAAAGATAAAAAAATAACGGTATGTGCAGACATGCATTTAATTGTTACATCGACCCAGTATGCTATGCTATATCTTGGTAAACAAAATAATATCGAAGGTCGTTGTCATAAACATTTTCTTATGGTGGCTGATTTACCCCATGTCGTATTTTCCACACATCAACGATTCCATGGAATCTATACAATATTTGTTTGAGAGTTAAAGAATAAATTAAGTTAAATTTAAGTTATATACTGTATAATGTACTTTGTGTTAACATTTTTTCGACAATATCGAAAGCAGAAAATATGGTGGCTGATTTACGCCATGTCGTATTTTCGCTTTTTCGCCACGACAATGCGAAAAAGCGAGAATGCGACAAGAGAAGGGCGAAAATACAACATCAATTTAAAATATTCGTGTTTTTGCATAACATATGTCGTGTCTTCACATTTTTCTCATTGTTGAATGGTCGGTTTTTCGCATTGTTGCATTCTCGCATTTCGCTTTCCGGTTGTACTTGTATTCAAATATTTGACTGTTGTCATTTTTCACCCTTAACGACAAAATCGCAAAACCAACAACTACAAGACCTGTCGAGGAAAATGAAATAACAACAGATGCTCAAGAACCAACGGTTACCAATTTAAGCAACCATCCATACCTTCAGTCAATGATAAAATGGTATATATATATATTATATTGAGGCATTCCTGCAACTTTTGTTCTTTGTTTATTTTCTATCTTTGTCATGTTGTCATTTACAATCTAGATGATTATAACTCAGACAAAGCAGCACAAACGTTGATAACCACAAACCTAATGGAAATTTATATTTTTGGATGATATCATAATTAATAAGACAACTTTGGGAGGGGCATGATAGTGAGCTTACCACACGGATAAGAATACAAAATAACCCCGCGTCTGCTGATGACAAAATCATGAGTTGAAATCATTGAATTTAAACATGAAACATTAAGAATAGATGGAAAGTTGACGAACTGCCATACAGGAGAAAGACTATATATATAGTGACTGTCAAAACACAAATTGTAACTACCCCATTGCCAAAATTCACTCAATTTAAAGCAAATATTATTTACAAAGGACAAGTTACAAACACTGTGAAATGCAAAAAGTGCCTAAAAGAATGACATAAAACGGTCGATTGTAGGAATGACTGGAAATGTATGAGATGTCACGAAATCAGACACAAACAATATTAAGGTGAATGCAACATGCCCGAAGATCATGGCCAATACAAGTAAATTGGATTATTTTGAAATGTGTCATTTAATTTTATCTTTATGAGAGTTCCCTCACATAAAACTTGGTATGTATACAAATGGTACTCATGTACGTGTATTCTGTAATTACACTTCAGCTACACATGCAAGTACCACAGGTGTTTGGCACGTTTTTATAGTGCCCCAACTGTTAGATTTGTATAATATATAGAATTTCTATATATTATACATATCTAACTATAAAAACGTGCCAAACACCTGTGACAAGTACGATATAGGAGTTTTAAAGAACACGTACTATACTCTAAAGTCTCTAATAATTTTGAATTATTGAGTATGAAGCCAATCAAATATCAGAAATGCATATTCTTGAACCAAGTATCGATAAATTAAGTTACATTCACATAAAACAATCGAACATTATGGACGCATGAAACAGACCTGCGTTATATATTATACAATCTAGCGCCCGTATTATAAACGAGGTAATTGTAATTTAGTAGTGTCGCGCCGTTGCGCAGTGGCGAGCGTTTTATTAGGGTTATGCCTACAAAGCGTCTGAGCGAATATGATCTTTCTTTTGTAGGACATAAAAAATTGTTTTAAAATGGATTTACTGGGTTCTATTCTTGGGCAGATGGAAAAACCACCATCTATAAGTGAAGATGAAAAGAAAAAGATCAAAGGTTTTTCGGCAAATAGTCGATTTATGTTTAATAAAATATTTTGTCATATGTTTTCGCGACATAAACAATATTAGTTTTTTTCCAGAAAATTATCACACTGATTTCAAGCTGTTTTATTAGAGCCGTGGTGCTTCTTCTAGTTGTTACTCTGCAATACATTTTAGTATAAATATGGTTTCAAATTACAGCCATCATGATGTTACTGTTGTAATGTTTGCACGATAATTACAGATTGCTTAGCTGGTTGAGTGCCAAAATTAAGCGATTTGTTTGTTAGTATGTGTTTTTCTTTAATTTTTAACCAGCCTCAATAATTTGGCTTTTTGGTTGGCCAATTTCGTGAATGAATTCAGAAAGTCCATCCTTTCAGCCTAACAGCAAGGACTTATATACATGTATGGATTCGCAACTTCTGTATTAACAGTTTAAAGTAATCAAATCCCGCGATAATAAGACGTGAATCAACAGGAATACTTGCTATTGTTTACAAAAGCGAAAATACAAAAATATCCGTGATAATCCGATTGTTAATAACAGCGAAAATATCCGTGGTATTCTGAATGTTTAATCTCGGAGACGAAAGGATTATAATAATAGATGTCCGCCATCTAGGAATTTAAAATGTTCGTCTGATGCCGTTTTTAATGCTTATACTTAGACTTTGTGGATTATAAATGTATCTCAATACTTTAAGGATTTTGTTGCACCTTTACCAATTTCCCGTGCCCAATTGCCAGAGTTTTTTAGTATAATAAAATTCGTAAACACCCAATTACAGTTGTCGGACATTGCCAAGTATATGGCAATGCATTGTGGGATCATCGAACGATATCGTTTGAGCTATCTTTAGCAGTTGCGAATCCATGTATGTAAGTCCTTGCTAACAGTAACGATGATCTGCATATTTAATTTATGTGTGGAAATACAAATGACGTCAAAATTCTTCAATGACTTGTATTATAAATTATAACTTACTTAAATCAATAGAAATAACAATAATGCAGGGTTCACGCTCTCGCTCGCCAATGGCACCAAATGCGACTAAAAATTAATTATGGCGCAGAAAAAAATCAATTGGCGAATTTTACTGGCGCCAATGATAAAATGTTGAGTAAAATTACCTTCCCAACGGAAAATGGACAAAAAACGATCAATAATTAAGTGTCGAAAATTTTCAGTCTAAAACCACTAATTATATGTCATAATTATACCTAACTGTATATTGTTCACACCATACCCCATTAAACGATAGCCAGGAGCGATCGTCTGCTAATCCGATCAATTTATCTCGGTCGAATTGACCGTCACTTATTAGTCCAAACACGTGTTAAATAACTGGGAATTAATAATGCTTTGATCATCTCATGCAAAGTAAATCCCTTTCCATGATTGTTTTAATGGCATGTCAGCCTGGGTTTATTTACTAGCAAATAATCAAGTTAAACTTCAAACGTCGTTCCAATCGCGGATCGAATGTTATTTTTTCATGTCCCAGTATCGTGTCAGTTAAATCAAAGCCAGTGAATTGTTTTAGAAGTCAAAACAGAAATTGTATCAGAGGAAATTTAGTAACACAACGGGATGCCAACATACATTGAACAAATTTACAAATTAAAACTGTCTGCATGTGATTTACTCGATTAAATTTTGAAAACTTATTCAACAACGTAAATCGAACGCATCACGTGGTTATACATTTTTCGCGAATCCATGTATGTAAGTCCTTGCTAACAGTAACGATGATCTGCATATTTAATTTATGTGTGGAAATACAAATGACGTCAAAATTCTTCAATGACTTGTATTATAAATTATAACTTACTTAAATCAATAGAAATAACAATAATGCAGGGTTCACGCTCTCGCTCGCCAATGGCACCAAATGCGACTAAAAATTAATTATGGCGCAGAAAAAAATCAATTGGCGAATTTTACTGGCGCCAATGATAAAATGTTGAGTAAAATTACCTTCCCAACGGAAAATGGACAAAAAACGATCAATAATTAAGTGTCGAAAATTTTCAGTCTAAAACCACTAATTATATGTCATAATTATACCTAACTGTATATTGTTCACACCATACCCCATTAAACGATAGCCAGGAGCGATCGTCTGCTAATCCGATCAATTTATCTCGGTCGAATTGACCGTCACTTATTAGTCCAAACACGTGTTAAATAACTGGGAATTAATAATGCTTTGATCATCTCATGCAAAGTAAATCCCTTTCCATGATTGTTTTAATGGCATGTCAGCCTGGGTTTATTTACTAGCAAATAATCAAGTTAAACTTCAAACGTCGTTCCAATCGCGGATCGAATGTTATTTTTTCATGTCCCAGTATCGTGTCAGTTAAATCAAAGCCAGTGAATTGTTTTAGAAGTCAAAACAGAAATTGTATCAGAGGAAATTTAGTAACACAACGGGATGCCAACATACATTGAACAAATTTACAAATTAAAACTGTCTGCATGTGATTTACTCGATTAAATTTTGAAAACTTATTCAACAACGTAAATCGAACGCATCACGTGGTTATACATTTTTCGCGACCCTTACGAATTTTAATGTTTTCTTTATTATGACACTTTGAGAATTCATGTATTGATAATCAGATGACAAATAATTAATTAGTTAATCAGGCCCATGTGAATGAATGCAGTTTGTAGCAAATTAGACTGTGAACAGAAAAATAGCTTATGATGTAGCCGACGTGGTTTTCACACGTACGGAAGATTAAAGGCAGGTAAGACCGTAATAAAAGATGTAGTTAAGTTAGTATATAAACTTATGTGTGTTAGTTATTACTTCTATTTTGTATTGCATATATTAACAGAAATAGTTATGTCTCCTTACACAAATTACTGTCTCCAACCTTGGAGCCTTTGGCGCAAACTTTTTATGATTAGCGAATTTATTGGCGCAGACTGAAAATTACCCAGAGGAAACCCTGATAATGTGTGTGAATGAGCTTTATAGCCTTAAAAAAAATTCTGTGTTAATTGTAAAATTTTAAATTATATGTTGCGTGTGATAACTGGCACTTTACTTCTTTAGCCACATCCAATTCCAAGCCATATGATATACTACTAGTAGTACTACCATCAGACAGTTGAATTCTAAATCTATCTTTATAATGGGTATCTAGGGTTAATGAAAGTTGATTTAAGTTTAACTTGCCAATGTTTCGTTGATATTCCAGCTATTTTAAACTTAATTGTCTACATGAAAGTTGAAATATTTGCAATAGAGCGAATTTTTGAAGATAGGCGATTTTTACCATGACGCAGGCTGTTGTCTGCTATTTTCCGCTTTTGTTTTCAAGTTTGGAAATAGTAGGGAGAAATAAAACATTCAATGCACCTTTCCAAAAAGGTATGTTGGATAATTTATGCTCATATATGAGTATAGAAACTTGCTTTCTACCTACCGAGCGGTTTTTAATTGGTGATTTCCTCACGCAAATATGCAGATCATTGTTCAACTGTGCAGGACAGAGCCAAGTAAAAAAAGTGTCTCGACGTCACAGTCAAATTAGTTGGGACTAGTCTACTTTAATACTATACTTTTTTCATGCAGTATTTTTTTGTTTCAGCACAGAAGCAGATGATTGAAAATCAGCAAGAGAAGGAGAGGAAAAAACTTGATGTATTTAGACAAAAGGTTAGATAATAGATTATACAAACGCCCTGTTATTCACCTGGCATCTGAATATTTTTTTAATAAAATGCATAATTCAGATAGTGATTATCATAATTAGCCTTATAGATCCATTATGATTATTGCAGTGTAGGTTTTTTGTTCTAAAACTAACAGGGATTTCATTAAGTTTTCCAAACCATGATTGAAGGAGACTGTCCATACTAATTTCTGACATCATATATGATACATTTGAGATTTCTCTGCGGTAAATTATATTTTTTCTAAGCAGTCAATATATTCTCTGGCCCCATCTTATTGAAAACACTGAACAAAGTCTCTAGACGAATATGAATTATAATTTAACTTTGTATTACATAATAGTTAACACTGAGTAATAATGGATTTAGCCTTAGCAGTAACTTCCAGTTTAATGTGTTAAAATATAATAACTTTTTCATGTTATAACTTACTTAATGTTGACAAATACTTGATGCCTTTATTTCAGATTGAAACTAGAATTAATAATTTCATCAAAGATGGAACGCAAGAAAAGCTTAGATTTGAACCAATGGATAAAACACAAAGAGCTATTGTGTATGTGTCACTTTTGTCATTGATGTTTCATAAAATTATTAAATCATTTTATTTGGTGTTTAGGACTTAACTATTCTCACAGAAGACCTGTACTAGATTTAAAAATCTGTATTTGATTGTCAAATTCATGAAATTTAATGACAAGTGTTTTTACTGCTTTCAATAATCACATCTGAGATTGGATAGCTGTAAATTTGATATATTTCATAAAATACCATGTAATTGTTGTTGCGTGCCTTGAAGAATATAATATATTTATAATAATACAATGTAATTTTAAGTGATATTGAATGAGGTAAATCAAACAATTAATTGGCTCTCATTTTGTTGTAAATGATTTATTTTACCTTTCAGTCATGAAGTTGCAGATATTGCAAGTTTAGCATCATTCTCATTTGGTCTAGAGGAACAAGATAGATATGCAATGATCTGGAAAAAGGTTTGTTCACTTATGATATTTACAACTGATGTTATGGTTCAAGGTGTTTTTGCTTACTGAGAGAGACAATTCTTATAATACGTATCAAATATATTCTGAGTCTTGTATGAAATCTTCGCATGTGTAGCATTGTTAGATCAGAATTATTGTCAGAAATGTGATATGGGGTCCACTTGACTCATGATGTTTTATGTTTTACTAATTGATACAGTTTACAGTTTTTATTACCAATTCTTACAAATCTACGCATTTTGATTGGTCAATGGAGGGAGTTTACACTTCGATAAACTCCTTTTCAATTGGAAACCTTTTGTTTCTGTGCATCGTCGACGGACTACTTTTACCAGTTAAAGAGTTCTAGCAGTTCATGTCCGACATTTGTAAGAATTGATAATACAACTGAATTTAATTGGAAATAAAAGAATTAAACTTTCATTTCTGGTCGTTTATCGAAGTGTAAACTCCCTCAGACCTCATAACACACATTTCACATAAAACCCTTTGGGCTTTATTCAATGTGTTATGAGGTCTGAGGGAGTTTACACATCGATAAACAACCAGAAATGAAAGTTTAATCCTATAATAGAAGTGTTTGTTGTGCAACCTATATAATTTGTATTTTTTGTCTTTAAGTTAATAAGTATGATATAAATACATATATGTGAGGCTCCATTTTACAAGAGTAGGTTTAACTAAAGATAATAATTTGATAAAGATTCACAAAGCTATAGAATCTTCTTAACATTCTCCATGAATACCATTGTATGATGTGTTACTTAATACATATCTTAGGATACTGTCACCTTGACTGAGACAAGGACCATCACTGCTTTTCATAAAATTTCCTGGTATTGCATCCATGTATCATCGGTGGAATATCTTTGTATTGCACACTTAAATGTGCCTTCTATACAACATATAATCTTGTTTACTGTATTCCATTGTATTTTTCATGAATGTATAATATTAAGAAAAAAACACACAGCTAACATAACTGGGAGAGTAGTGTTGATATTGGTAGAGGAGATAAATTACTGTGAACAAAGTCAGGGGAAGTAACACTGTTTATATTTTACTTTTATAACTTTCAGGAATTTGCTCCATCTGATGAGGAATTGTTAGCTTACAGAAGAGATGAAGAATGGGATCCTGAGAAAGCCAAAGAAATTGTTCAGTTAAAAGTAAGTATGTTGTATTGTGATTTCTTCGTATATATTATCAAATGAATTAAATTTTGGTAGAAAGAAATGTTGAATTCAAACCATTTACTTTTCAAAATGCAGTTGAAACTTTATCCTTCATTTGCATATAATTCTTATTTTCAATATTGTTACTCAAAAAATCAGAAATCAAATTTTGCATTATGTCAGTATGTGTTTCAACATTAATGATACTGTGCGCCATTAAATTAATACTATAAATCCTCCATGTTATGTTAACCTTTAGTGGCCATAAGTATGGCCTTTATTTTGAGTAAATCTTAATAAAAGTTCAGATAAAAAGGAAATATTAAGGATCGTTAAAAAAGTAGTAGTTGTTATAAAGTGTCATTCAATTTATCTGGTGGTTTATCATGGCTGCTAAGCAAGGTTTTCTGTATACTCAAAAAAGCTCTGCAAGGTTTGACCAGGACATGATATTCAAGATACTGGAGACAGTTAGTTTTAACTCTATTGTTGTAAAATAGGGAATATTAATATTGCTATTTCATTCTTAAATGTGTGCGTTCCTTTGTGTGATTCCAATACACATGTGATTATATGATAATGTCTGTTATGTCATTAATTTTTAAATGACATATAAAGTGTTATCATAAAGATACAAAGGCAAACTTGTTACAACATATTTCCCGCAATGAAAAATGGAAAAACCCTGCCAATCAAAACATAGTCATCAGTGCTAGATTTGTTTTTGCAGTACAATTAAACTATCAGTTTCTCCATAATGTTGCATAATATTTATATATGAATACTCAATAAATTAGTATATCATTTAATATTGTTATTTTCTTTCTTTCATAGGCAAAAGCATTGGAGGATTCTAAATACAAGAAAGATAAAGTGAAATCGGTCCAGCCAGCGACTAACTACCGAGATAAATACAAACATTTGATTGGAGAAACAGCTGCCAAAGATGCTGCACAATCAACTGTTACAAACAGATCTTACGGTTTTGGTAATTTAACTTATATTCTAGTGATACCTATTTTTAGCTATTGTGATCACATGTGGTCCGTCTGTCTGTCCGTGCATCTACAATTCCTTATACAGCAACTCCTACTTAAGCAGTGGGCCAATTTTAACAAAATTTTACAGGGATGTTCAACTTAAAAACGTTTTCACTGTAAAAACAGTGTTGCACAATTTCCTTGAAAGATACACTAAGCTCTTTAATTGATTTATTTCTTGACACATTTTGAAGATTTGTAAGAGTTGTTGCCCTTGTTTAAAAAATAAAATAAAATCGGAAGTTATTGCTCTATGACATACATTTTCTTTAATTATACTGTGTGTTTTCATCTTTTTACCATGAATTTCTATTGATATGTATCTTTTTTCTCTTTTATCTTAAAAAAATTGGCTTCTCCTGGGACTTCAAAGTGCTCATGGTGAGCTATTGTGATTGCGTGATGTCCGCCGTGCGTGTGTGCGTGCGTGTGTGCGTCAACAATTGCTTTACACAACCCTAGGGTCAAAATTGGCCCCGCCTCAGGGGTCACTTGATTTTACATAGACTTATATAGGGAAATTTTAAAAATCTTCTTGTCAGAAACTACAATGCCTAGACCTTATATATTTGATGTGTAGCATTGTCTATTGGACCTCTACCAATTTTGTTCTAATTAATGCCCTATGGTCAAAATTGTCCCGCCCCATGTGTCACTTGATTCATATAGGAACATTTAGAAAGTCTTCTTGGCCGAAACCGCAATGCATAGAGCCTTAGATATTTTGTGTGTAGCATTATCTAGTGGACCTGGGGTTCAAATGATTTATAAAGGCTTATATAGGAAAACAAAAAAAATCATCCTTGTCCAAAACCTCAAGGCCTAGCGCTTACATGTCATTTTCTCTAAGAGTCTTTTTATCTGGTAAGCGAAATAGGGCCATCATGGCCCTCTTGTTTAAATTTAATATGACTTTATACGATGATGTCAGTAAATGACTTAGTTTTACTTAATTACTCATATTTCCTTTCAGTGTCAAGTGAGAACAAACGTGACCAAAGAACTATTGAACAAGTGTTAGCTGAATCTAGGGCAAGAAAAAAGTTAAAAACTGGACATAACGATCCTGAGTCAGATTCAGTTAGTGACTCACATGCTTCTACATGTGTAACAGAAACTAGTGAAGCCTCAAGTTCTTGATATTTGTATCAGTGATTTAGGATATTTGAATAATATCAAATTGGGTGTTGAACTTCTACCAATTGTAATTAATGCTTGAAAAAGTTATCATCTCATGAATGTACCAGGCTGTCTGAGCGAGGGAATAATGGTTTCTTCAAGCTCCGTTCAATAAGCCTGATGTGATCTTGTATTGTTATTTGCTGTCTGATGAAAGCATAGACTTGCTCATGATGATTTCAACTGAAACATTTTCCATCCATTATTTTGACATTACCATCATCTATAGATTCAGCTAAAGCGAATTTGTGTATCTACATGTAGATTGGCTTAAACTGGACTGGATTCTTTAAACTTGACCCAGATCCAGACAGAAGTATGCCATTCCTATATGACTGGTAAATTTTTTACCCTTTCTAAATTGAAGTTTTATATCATAATCTTGAATATAATGGTTAAACACATGCTGCTATTAATTATGATGCTCAAATGCAAAAGGTTTTTATTGTTTCATTGAGAAATTTGAGTATTTTATGTTATGGCTTTATAACTTGTCATGGTGTTTGATGATTTTGTTTTTTTATATAAATTTCAACCTCTTACTACTAACAAGGATTTAATAATGCAACAAGTACTATATCATGTTTCTCAATTCATCTCACCTTGTACATAATCTAGTAAATCAATATTCAGTTATAATTTAAGATCTTTTGCATATAGATGTGTTCATATTTGATAAGGTAGTGATAGAAACATTGTTATTCAAAATTGTATATTGGACTTATTGAGGTGAATATTTCACCTGATTTTGGCAGTTTCTTGTCACAAAGACCAATTCCTATTTCTGGAATTGCAGTTGTGGATTTTAAATGAAGCTGAATCATATGTTTTCTTCATTAAGGCCACATAATTATTGCTCTTTAACTTCTTGTTGTGATTTACATTTAATTGATTCGAAAGTCTCATATTGAAGAAGGAATTTAATAGATCACACCATGACCTTAAGGATGCTAAATTCTTCAGTATGAACAGCAGATTCATTTTTTTACCAATAACCCCTTTTCTAGATAAACCCTAAAAATCTAAATTCTAGCATCCAATGATGCGTGCCCTCCCTGTTTTGTGTTAGAGCCTTGATAGTTCACCATGTCAGTAAATTTCACTAAGGTTCAAGCCTAAAAAAATGTCTCCACTTAGTGTGTAATATCCTTCAGAAGGGACCCGTCTCCATAGTCTAGTGGTTAAGGTTGCTGACTTTAAATCACTGTAACCTTTCATTGATAGAGGACTGTGGGTAAGACTGTGTGAGAAAGTAGACAATTGCTTACTGAGGATGGGAGTCTAGTACTGGTTCTTTCCAGGAACGATGGTTAGGTGAACTGTCTGCCTCATGTGATTCTGACCGTTGAAAAAGGGAGTAAAACCTGATTAAGATGAGGAATTTATTACAGTCAGTTTGAGCCTATATTCCTTTATAAAGTGGGACTGATAAACACAAAAACTTGTAAAATTGGCCATAACATCTTTGAATCATTTCATTGATCATGTACTAACTATATGCATATCTATGAATTGTTTGCTATTTAACAAGTTTTTAATTCAAGCTAACTAATTTTGTTGTGATGATTTTGTTGTCAAATTGTTGATTAAGAATAAAATTTCAAGACTTATTTATGTCTGGTTTGTTATGAATTTTGTGCCATATTGATTTGTTTAAGTACCTGTATTGTAAGCAATCAATATCTCTTAGTGAACAGAAGACGACTTACATTCAATAGATTGAGAAATTTTACTTTTACTTTTGTATAAAAGAAATGGACCAATGGAATAAATGTAAGCCAACACAAAGTCAATGTCATGAAGACCCAACATCTGTTACTTAGAACATCAATAAACCCATTGTTTTGACAAACCGTCAGATATGTTAATATATAAAGATGCTTTCCTGACAGGCTGTTACTATTGTTGTTAACATACTTATCCTATATGTAGATTGGTTCATGTTAGAGTTTAAGTGCATTATACTTCACATCTGTCTGACTTTATAAAGACTCAAGTTTAAATGTTATTACAGTATAATACACTTACAGTGAATTCCTAGGTAGACAAATGATTAGGTAATGCATGATATATCCAAAAACTCTGTATCTATAACAATGAATTAAAGGGCATGTAAGATGGGGTAAAATAATTAAACTTACCAAGTAAATAAAAAGGAAAGAGTATGAATTACAACACTTGCAACACTATGAAGTCATTACAGACTGTGTGTAAGTGGATACTTACGTAAATGTACTAGTGCTGTGGGGTTAAGTAGCTAACTGTTGATAGCAATGAATTTGGTATGACATTCAGGCATAAAAAATAGTTTTATAAGTGAAAGCTCTAATCTTGTCTTGTTATTATACAATTAATGATTGATCTACAGTACAAGCTCTCCCAAGCGGCCCTTTTTTAGCAACAACCTCCATTCAACAACAGCATGATTATTTCCACTGCACGATTTAACTAATAATTTAAACTCTCTAGATCAATAACAACCTAATGTAATTTGCTATTCCCAAAGGGCGCTGCTTTGGAGAGGTTGCACTCTATTTATTAACATTATGGTACGAAATCCAAATCAACAGCTTCGAAATCAATGACACAGCATCAAGGCAACACATGACTACCAGAGATACGCATGGCTGGTGACCTCCATAGCCTTGTGGTAAGCAGTATCAGAATTTAAAAAAATGTCAACTAACTAGGTATCTAAAGCGATTTAAAACGAAATTTTAAACTAAGGGTGAGTGTGGAGCTTTTAAAATGCTATTTCTTGCTGTCTTCCGAGTACAGTCATATTTTGTTTTATATATGAAAACATTTTTTTAAGTAAACTTTCTCCGCTTTTAAAAATGAGTAGACTTATACAGATTCATTGGGTCATTTCATACCATACGATGGGAGTGAACATGCTTCATTAAGCATCGCTTTGCAGTTATGAATGCAAATATTCCGAGCTTGAAATTCGACTCCTTGGATGCTACAATTTGAACGATAAATATCGAGTATTCCGAATGGAGAACTAATGGGACTAAGATTAAAACAAAGTAAAAGAAGATTACTAGAATATGTTGTTGGTACCAGGTTTATTCACCCAACGCAGAGAAGTCAACTGGAACCAGTTTTAGTACTTAGTCTATCAACGAGACACTGCAGTAATATTGTGATATTTAGTATTGAGTCTATATTACTAACATTATTTCGTAATTACAAGTATATACAGAATATCAATTAAAATGCATTAATTAGAGTTTTTCAGTTATTAACAAAATACGCACCCATATGCACATGAATATATCACCAGGAGATCTATTATACAATGAAACAAAACACAAAAATGCACTCAGCTATGTACATAATGTACCGCCAGGAGAAGAAAAACAAACTATTTTCAGAAATTCAGTTTTTTTAATCGCGCAATAAAAATTGTTTGTTGTATGTTTACAATGTATGGAAATTCGATATTCATCAAAGAAATTATCGATTCCTTTTATACACCAGATCAATAATATACTTGTTTGCAGTCTTTAAATCATTTACCAAGTTTTAAGTTAAGGGGTTAAAAATGTAATTAAAAAATCTACTTCAGTTTACCTTGACAAACTTCGTAAATGCCGAATCGATATTAGCAAGAATGCAAAGCACGTCTGCATGCATAAATCACTGTTTCTGCGTTCTTTTTTGCAAAATTGATCAAATACCCGTCCGCTGTTGTATTCGTTTGAATGCATAAAACAAGCTTGTATCAGATATCAGGTAATTAACGAATCATAAACTTGTTCCAAAATATTACTTAATATTCAACCCATTCATACACTATGACTCGATCGTGTTAAGTCTGCTCAACCAGTGTGTCCTACTTGAGTTATTTAAGATAAAATCATTCTTGCTTATAACCGGAAGACAACTTTGATATAAGGATATTTATCGTAATTGTGTCACCGAGCAAAATAAATGCTATTTGGTGAACTTATGAGGATTATTTAAAGAGCATAAACGTAAGCATTGAAGTTTAAAACTGTTATCTGTATTCTTCTATCTGATAAACCTTTGAACATTGCCTTTGGTGTAATATTAACTGTATAAGTAACGGTTAGAACGCATATTGTGAGTAAATTTAGAATACAGCTCAGCCGACATTTTGTAAACATGACGTTTAATAACAAACATGATACACTGTATGGTTGGATGTAATCTGAGATCTATAAAATTATCACGCTTTGAGGTGTTTATTGATTATAATTTTGAAATGTGACATTTTAACGGACAATGCATGGAAGAATGTACTATTTTTCAACACAGATATTCTTCATACATGTATATGATAACACATTATTTATAAACCACATGTTTTAAACTCCTGTGAACGAATGTCATATCGAGTGCAAGTTCTGTTTTCCACGGAGTTTACGAGTTAAGTCGCTTTAATGGTCGGGGATAATTTAACTTACGGTGAGGAATGCCAGTAGAACAACCGACATCATGAACATAGGCAGATTCCTTTCATGTGAAATTTATCCGGTCCCGAATAGAACTTGAACTTAAAGCGCTGATTGGCTAGTGACTATTAGTAGGAGACTATAACCAGCTAGTAGACCACAGAGGCTCCTTTAAATTGTTCTCTAATTTTCAAGATACAAAACAAATGTACAATGTATATTAAATGACAAGCTTTTTATCGACGAACGAGATGATGTAACCTTATGAGTAAAGTTATGTTTTCATATACAATAGATAACTCTATATTAAGGCCCCTTTGACTCTATAGAAGACAGTTTTGATATTAAGGTGGTCTTATGATATAAAATAAAGTAGATACATGTTCTCCATAATAAGATGGCCCTAGTGCTAAGCTAGTTTGGTAATTTTGGTAATGCCTTGAATTTTAAGTTCAAGTAAACACGGACATTTATTATACACGGAAATTTATTATAAGATTAAACTTAAGGAAACGTGCACAACGTGCTGGGGATCATATGTTCGGAAGTTATTTTAGATTCACTTGTAACGAATACAAATCTGGGACTTTGGCACACGTGTAGAACACTTTAGTATGTACTGTCTGAGTTTTCATATTAAGCGGATACATGGCATGATCGATGTTCAGATTTGCTATGATATTGTATACATGACTGATCTTGTTTATAAAGTTGTAGATACACAGGTTTCGTTGTACACAATATAACACAATATCATGTTTTGTTTTGTCATGAAATGGGTAAATCTGGTTTGGTAATCAGGGTATATAATTCGTCTGGTCTTGTTATATTTACTTACATATTACAATCCAAGTTTAATTGACATAGAAATTGTGTTCTAACATCTTATTTTATATTGTTGTTCATTTTAATATCATAAATATATTGAATGCTGATTATATAACCATTTTATGAATAATATTATTTAATTGAAATTGAATAAAACAGACTTCTACTTAAAATTGTAATATCGTATTTTAAAACTGGTTTCTGAAATTCTTATATGGTAAAATTAAGAAATACAGCTAAGTACTAAATGCTCTTTTCCGGGATCGAACTTTTTTTACTTGTTCAGTTAAATGTCACTTTACAACCAATTTAAAATCCATCCGCTTGTATTTACTACACAATGGTATTGTCCAATATTCGACATTGACTATGAAACTATCTAGAAATGTACATGAGAAATACTGACTTATTTATAAATCAAAATAATTTGGGGACCGTCATTTTCGGCATATCGAACAGTGGGAAAGCAGAACACATCTTAGTTCTTCCAATTGTTATGTCACCTCGTCCTTTTCCATTTTTTGTCTCTTGTTATGAAAACTCAATGATACTCTTATTCCTAATCAGGTTTAAAAATAGATTTAGACCTGAAACCTATTACGCGAAGAAATTGTAATTGAGGAAGTTATAATTGCGTGCATGTAGTTATGCATTTTGCAAGTTTTCGTCTGACAAGTGTATGAAGATATGTTAGTATAATGTACTGAAAATAATCTTAAATAATAATTACATTGTAAACATTCTTTTCAATGATATCACACGCTTGGACAATAAAAGATATATCTGACGTTACTATAAGCAAGGACACGAAATATTACGCTGATATAACCAAACATTACTTTTTCTGTGGTGAGCGTCTAATAACTCAAATCTTTATTCAAAGTTGTCTTTCCTTATCACTCATATAAATTCATCTTTTTCATCGGCTTTTATCTTGTAATATGTTATTTAAAACTTATTGAAAGGATTTCTTTATTGAATAATAGGATGTTATAACATGCAAGAAAATCAGAGCAAATATCTTATTTATCAGCGACCTAATTTTTGACGGGTCATGCTCGTTTTTTTAGGGGGGACGCCTGGTATGCACATTAGGTGGAAACTAATGATGGCTTGGTAACATGGTTTAGAACTATTTCTCAGACGTTATCGGAGATGTCTGTGTGTGTGTGTGTGGTAAAGATACGACAACTCTGGATAAAGATTGCTATTACTCTGCAATTTTTCCCATGACCTGGTGTATTTTACACGTCCTGTGTAAAAGAGAGTTAGTTTGTCAAGACTAAGTTTTGTCTTAACTATTGTGCAAGTAATTATGTCTCAGAGATAATATTATATTTCAGATTTTTATGACAAGCAAAGGAACATGAAAATAATGATATGGAGGAAATGGAAACGGATATAGAAACACCACAAGTACCTTTATGGGAGGAATTAAAAACGCAACTAGACGAAGAGTTGGTAGCAGATCAGGTTGAACAGGTAATGTGTAATTAATAATAGCATTTACAGTATCTTACTTGTTGTCCTAGGCACTTAAATGACCACTACGTTATCAGTAGATTATCTTCGGTGACATGTTAAGGGTGTTTATCCATGTTATGTAGGGCACACAACGAAATTCCAGACTGAACATGCAAGCCAGAAGAACTTCAATTAATAGTAACTAAATAGTCATATCAATAACTGTAAAATAATTTTGTCACTTTTTTTTGTTTCTTTTAAAATGATGTATTTGTTAGGTAATATATCATGGTACCATTTATATTAAGATATTCCATCATATTCACTGCTTTGCTAAGTCATTCATTACGCAACCACGTTGTCAACAAACATCGTTGTTGTACAACATTTATGATATCCAATGGGTGAAATTTGATACGCGTATTGCTTTAATGAATGGTGACACCATGAGTGCATTTAGTTTCATCATTCAGATGGGATACAGTAGTCTATGGTACCATTTTATGAAATTTAAGCATAATTTTATTCCCTTCTGTGCGAAGTCTATTACTATTCAACTACAATGTCATTTACTTTGCTGTGCAACACTAATGAAACAATGTGTGTCAAAGTTGATATGTGATTTATTGTGTAATTGTGTATCATCGTTTAGATGAGGTACCTGATGAAAGATAACATTTGTCCAGAACAATACCCACATCTGAAGACACCCAGTGACTTGCTGACTTACCTCGAAAACAACATGGCAGGTGACGAGGCTTGGACGATAGTCGAACATGTATTCAGATATACAAAGGACTATTTTCAATTTGAAACGTCAAGCATTGCCGATATTGTGAACAGATATAAACAAATGAGGGCACGATTCACGTGTTCAACCTTTATCGGTAGACAGGATGATGTTCGTAGTGTTTTGGAAACTTTGGACTCAATTTATTCTAAAGGTATCATTATGTAGATTGCATGCACCCAAACATTCATGTCACGTTTGTACTTTTGAAATTTACTGGAACGAGAACGCTCAACAGTACCGTCATACTCGTTGAAGCGAATGTCAATGCTCTATTTGATTAAACAGTAGATACTTGTTGAACAGATCTGTGATTGACTAAAACCTCATTGTTATCTTATTTTCAGACCTTATCTTTACATACTAGTAGCTCCCTTTTAAATTCATTTAAATGGTCCAATTACCAATTAATGCACACATCAGTAATTGTTAATTAATCTATACATGTATTTGGTCCTGATTTTCAGGCGTTTGGATCCATGGATTTGGGGGTCTCGGGAAAACATCTCTAGCTCATGAGGTCTGTGCCAAGATGTCAGAGGAGTGGGAAGTCATTAGAGTGGACTTGAAGTTATTATTTTAATGTTATTTAATGCTTTGAAATGAAATAAATATTCGTTTGTCTTACTTGCAGGTTATGGCTGCATTATTTTGCTAAGTTCATTGCATGTATCCAAGCAATATGAAATTTGAGATACCTTTTTAAATGAAATACCGAACTGAATTAAAAAACCTTAACATTAACATAGCTAGTGCGCCAATTACATAACATACGATCTACCCATTACGTTACAGACAAACAACCACACCATTGGAATTTGTTCGGCAAATATTGAAGTTTGTTGTAAAATCAATTAAAACATCTTCAGACCTGGATACACTCCTAGACATGATTGTTCTTCCTAAAGAAGGCAGTAAGTATTTACATTGTAAGAACGCTAATGGGGACATCATGTTGGTCTAAGAGTCGAGATTTGGATTCCCCTAGCCTTAGAAAGACAAATGAAGGTTATTTGGTTATAATTTGCTACGAACACCTTTAAGGAAGGTTATTTGGTTACAATTTGGACACTTCTACTGCAACTATCATAATTGGCGTAAAATGAAGGACACTCACTATTCTTACATTCATTAGCATTACAGAAAAACTGCTATCTTAAAAACTGAGATCTTAACATAATCACTTTTTACAATTGTTAGAATCATGATCTTTACGCATGATCAAGCCACATGGGATCACGTGGCATCCTTTTCACGCCTTCAGGTTTGTTTCGAGCACTAAGAAATTCAATATGAAGTTATCTTATGAACTTATTCTTAATCAGAACTTTCAGATCTTACTTCTTTAGCCTATGAGTATTATCTATTTCAGAATGCTGCGTTCTGTTGGACAACATTGAATGTGCGTTTTTACATAATCAGTGTGACACGATCAAGGTGCTAAACAGATGCTTTGAAATGTCCGAAACCACGGTGAATATGTTACACGACTCTTCTTTTCATATCTTTGCATCTTGTGTACATAAGCTAGTGTGTCATTATAACCATAATGTTACTAATACGTGTATGGTTGTGTTAGATGGGCAAGATTTATGTTTGGTGCTGCGTTCGGTCGCCAATTAGAAGTCTTGGCGCATTCGTCCTTCTTCATTAATACAGAAAAGTTGCAAGTTACTTTTACTAGTATTGCTACAGAGTCCTTGCACACTGGTGTGGCATCTTATACTTGGTATGAACACTTTATCTACTTACTAAATTGAGATTTAAAACTCATTGGTGAAGCGGTGTCATACTATTGGAGCATTTGGTGTATATTTTGATTCGAAAGAGGCCAACATTCTTACGATTCGTAAATAATATGATGTTTTGATCAACACTATCGTAAGATTCAAACAATAATTTTGCTGTTTTTTTTTTGTCGGAAAATATATTTGTACTCTGGATATAGGTCAAAGCACCATTTACGTAAGATATAAAATCGAATTTAAGACCAAATATATATCATAAAGTAATGTACATGTATATGTTATATTTCTGTAGGTTAATTTATGATAATATATCACTTCATCCACAGTTCCCGTCATAGTCAATTATTCAAAAGATTGTTTATTTGTTATTTTTAGATAAAATGGATCATGACATGTCGAGTTCCGCCTGTCCATGACAAAAAAACCAAACTTCATCAGCATATAGCTCAATTTGAACTCAAGCCTTTGGATGAAAATTATTCCAGAAAGCTTCTTAAAATTCGAGCAAAGCCAGTGAGTCCAATTGACTGTTTCTTATTTTATTGTAGTATAACGTCAACCGCATTGATCCCGGACGCGGCAGTTTATAACCTATGAAAACTAATCTGGTCATTTTTGATTTGCTCCATTAGTGTAGAAGGGCGAGTTAATACTAGTTAGAATAAAGTCTAAGACAACGTTCAGGCGAACCGGTCGTTATGTATGATTGAAATATCATTTGAAATTGACACTACACTGAAACCAAAACATTATTTGTGTTGGAAATGATATTATTGGACAGCTATGAGTCATTTAGTTTTGCTGTTCCAATTTTGATTTATTGACAGCCTGCAATGCACCAGTCATGTTCATTACGAACAAGTTTTTATTGCATGTTTGTAGTATGACGTGATACGTCTCCCTGATATCGTGTGCCGAAGTAGGAACCTGTCTTGAGTGTGAATATTTCGTAAATAAGCAAAACAGTGTACATTAGATCAACCCTTCATTTATTTCAGAAAGTCATTAAACAGGACTTTACTTTGGCGATATTACAATCAACAAACGGTAATCCATTAGCTATAGAACTTCTAGGAGGAGCGATCAAGCGATGGCCGTATGATGTTACATCTTTTCTTATCTCGAGTATAAGTAAGCCAGGAGAAGAAATGGAATCTGTACTCAGTTTCACACATGATTCACTGAGCCCCAAAACCCAACGCTCTCTTCTTGAACTTTCTGTCGTAGGTTCTTCGGAATTCGATATAAACCTCGCTTCAGAAATCTTAGAGACCAAGTTTGACGAAACAGTCATGATGATGATTGAGCTAACAAATAGGCATGTCGTACAAAGAGTTGAGTGGAAAGCAGATTCGGAGAGAATTAAAAAGAATTCTTCAAAACCACAAGTCGAGTTAGAATATTGCATCCACCCACTTTTATTGAGGTATCTAGAGAACAAACAAACGGTGGAAAATGTACACAAAGCCCAACAGAATTTCTGTAAATATGTTTTTAAAAAAATGGAGAAAGAATCAGAAAGCGTGGATATAAACTATTCACTGGCCAAGGATACTGTTTTAGTCAGTGATGGATTATATAGGTCAATGTACCAAGTACTTACAAGACAGATATTTACACAATCAACGCCTCTTCAGGTCAGCACATGTATATACCTGAGCAAATTAGCGGAACTGGTTCAGTTACCAGAAGAGAACAAAATCATGCTTTACAGAAACATTATTGAACATTCGCCGGAAAAATCTGCTTTCTTTTGGCATATCGAAACCATGGCAACCCATATAGATATGCGTCGATTTCAAGATGCGCATGACACACTGAATAGAATAGAATCAAAATTAGAAAACAATTATTGTGAGGATTCCTTCACGATGGGATTTTACTGGTATCAGAAAGGTCGATACTGCCGCATGAAGGAAAAGTACCAACATGCTTTATATTATCACGATAAAGCTATGGATTGCTTCATAAAGTGCAGATATGTCATTGGCATGGCGCATGCTCAGAACGCAAAGGGTAATGTATATTTTGATAGAGGTGAATACGAAGATGCAAAGGCAGCTCATGAAAAAGCTAAGGATACACTTAAAGCTTACGTTCAGAACGACCATCCAGATTTATCGACATATGACTTCAATATCGGCACAGTTTGCATGGCCATTGCTGAACAAAAACGTAAACAAAATCACGGTCAATCCGTCATGAACGAGGAATTGAAAACATACTATGAAACAGCGTTGGACAAGTTTAAGGAGTCTTTGAAAAGAGATGAAGTAATGGGTATGACTAAATCAACACAGTATACCACTAAACTAGACAATATAGCGTGGTGTTATTATCGACTCGGTCATTTTGATGATGGAATCGCAACTTTGCAAGAACTTGTCGAAGTTGTAAATACACCTTCTCCTACTCGAAAAACAGTAACAGTTTATTTCACTGCTGGGAAAGCGTACATGGATTGGAGTCATAAGAGCGAAACAGGTAAAACAGAAATTATCATTATGAACCTTATAATTATTCAACAAAATATTTGTTGTTGGGTGTGAAATGTTCTTTTATTTATACTGATTGCGGGATATCTAAATCAATATTCTCTCCATTAGCTTAAGATATGCGTTATCAATCATATGTTACGCACTTACAAACAAGTTTCCACACTTGGAGATTTCGAAGTCATTGTTTAATCCAGAAAATAATACAATTTGAATGATCACTATTGGATTACGGGACTTTACCTGTTGCTTTTTTGTCAAAAAAGGCAGTGAAAGATGGCCTATTAATTCTTTGAAGGTCTCTTATCATTTTTGGCGCAATATTTTATTACATCGAAATCATGGATGATTCGTCTGGCTAAGGAAAAGAATCATGTTCTAGATTAGTCAATATATGTATATATAAAAATAATGCATGTTTTTCAGACATGAAAAGACGTCTTATCAAAGAGGCAGCAAAGTGTTTTTACAAGGTCCAATCAATCTTGTATGATGGTTTCCCAACAATTGATTTAACCGACATTGATAAAAGAGATTACATTGAATACTTCAAGGAATTAGCCGCTAATTTATCTAGGGAACGGAAAATGGAGGTGGAACGCTTTTGTCAGGTATAACTATTATGATATCGACGTATGCGATAAAGCAAAGGACTAAATGAATTACACCGGCATAAGCAATATATCTTCAAGTCTCATTACATTGTCCATATCGTTGGAGGACTGAAATTTGTTTGGCGACCAGTCAATTGAGCTTAATTACATATCTTTTCTTAAGTTAGGCATGCACATTTAATTTATTTAGTTTTAACATGTATTTTTATTCTTTCGTATTATGTACATCAGCCCATTGCCATTAAATCATTCGCTGTTGAAAATGATAAATACATAAATCCTGTTGTTTTTTAGACTAGTTTAACTCCCATCTAGATTTTTACAGACCGTTCCAAGGAGTACTCTCAGGGTTACTGTATTTTCTCATGTATTTTGTAAGGTCTTGTGTTGTATGAGTGTCAATTATGGGATTTTTGGGGGAAAAAGTACTTTGGTGCAGGTGGGATGTTTTGTACGTTTTTAGGAACGCTTACACATATTTAATTATTTTAATGACATGCTTTCGTGTACATGTTACGTTACTAAAATGATTGCTTGTCTTTTCCACGGCGTAAACCGTGTATTATTTTAATTAAGTCATTCATTCTGATAATCAATGTTTTTCTCTTTAAGCATGCTAAGCCTACCATTTTTTCCCTATTACGCACCCTTTCTGTTGTATCATTAATATTGTTTCAAAAGTAACACAATTTCAAAATGTTTTTGAACTTTGTTTCGTTTTTATATTATTGCAGAGATATGAAACCGGTAATTTATGTACCTCTGATTCGTCTTCGGATTCTTCTGACTGTTGTTCTTCTTCTCATGACTCAAGTGCTAGCAATTCAGATGAAGGAATGGAAGCCGAAGATTGTAATAGCGGAGATGAATACAAAGGAATTCCGTCTGCAGAACTCGAAAAAATGGAGTCTGAACAATTTGAAAAGAGTTTTTTGACGGAAACAAATTCAGCACCGCAAGTTGGAAAAAGGCCACACTCATCGTCCGATTCCGACTAAACAAACTGAAAAAATATCTGAAATCTCATTTAACCTCGCAACGTGAACTCATTTGTATAACATAGCTGGCTTTATGTAAACTGGTTCATTATAGTACAATGTTAAATGTACATTTTGAATTGATGAGACATTCAATAAACAATTTGTGTATACAATTGTTATTAATTGATAAAGGAAGAATTAACATAAGGATGTGAGAGGAGGAGAACTGAGAGAGGGGAAGGACTGAGTATGAGGAGGACTGAATTATGATGTGCCTGACAGAGGGATGGGAGATAAAGGGGAGGGCTGAATTACAATTACAATTAAACATTGTACTTTAGTGAAATATAGAAAACATTGCTATTTTATGGCTTTGTTACCTTGGTTAAGACTTGATATTCATTTACCTTATGGATATTATTTTTACCTACAGTCAAATACCTTTTGTCTTGTTTATAATGGGGTATAGGGTTCACATAGGTCCAAAAATGGCCAGGTGTTCAATTCTGTCAATAATCTCACTTTATTGTTCTCATTTCATTGTGTTTGAAGAAAATGTGATTTTAAGGCTCAATTATTGGCAACAAAAAGAAAGTTTTGTTAGAAGATAAAAATTTCTATGAAATGCTATTTTTTCATTTATTGATTGGATGAAGTTTTGTTATGTAAATGTTTGTAAAGAAGGACATGGTCGATATATTGATCTTTTGATATTATATTTGTAACTTCACGCTGCTTGGCTGCTAGGCTTCTGGGCTGCCAACTTCACGCTGCTAGGCTGCTGGGCTGCCAACTTCACGCTGCTGGGCTGCTAGGCTGCTGGGCTGCCAACTTCACGGACATTCAGTTTTCTTGTTGAAGTTGTGAAAAAAAAAATTATCATTTTTTTTTACTTTGGTTGCCATGATAACATACTGCTGATATTTAAAAAAATCATTTTTGTGTGTTTTCATTAAAAGCATGATGCATAGAAGGAATCACAGGCAGAAGTAACGGACCTGTGATGGTAAAATTGCAATAAATTCTACATAAAACAAAATATCTTAATAAAATTGTCCTAAAATTTGACCCCATTCATGGTATTCACAGCACAAAACTACTATAAGAAGGCGTATATCTCTTCGTTTCGGTGAATGAGCACCGCTTTTACAAAATACAAAATTATAAAGCAATACGGACGAATTCTTCAATTCAAAGTTTGCAGCGGTCTCAGGTATATATTTTTGCACAAAATAAGACCAAAACTAAATTCCTAGACTAATCCGTTACTGAGAAATCGAACAAGAAACGCTAGAATTTGACCCGATTTCGTCTGATCGGAAAAAATGCGGCCATACCAAAATGGACTAATTTCACATACTAATGCAAGATTGTCAGTCGATCGTATGCGAAATTGACTAGTATGTCCTAAAAACAACAATTAAATACATTAATACAGACACAACAATTCTTACAGAAGACGCAAATATTCGGGAAATCGGGATTTAAACTTTTGAATAGACATTTCTTTATCGTACACCGCCATATATACATATAGAGCTATTATAAATGTTACGTGATTTCTGATTGGTTAATATTGTTTATAGTCGGTTTTATAGTGACATGGCGGTGTATGATAAAAAGTACTTTTTCATTTTCCATAAAAATATGTAAACTCGCATTCAAGAAATCGCATTACATACCCGGCGAGGATTATTTAAAAAGCATGAACGTAAGCATTGAAGTTTAAAACTGTTATCTGTATTCTTTTATCTGATAAACCTTTGAACATTGCCTTTGGTGTAATATTAACTGTATAAGTAACGGTTAGAACGCATATTGTGAGTAAATTTATAATACAGCTCAGCCGACATTTTGTAAACATGAATTTTAATAACAAACATGATACACTGTATGGTTGGATGTAATCTGAGATCTATCAAATTATCACGCTTTTAGGTGTTTATTGATTATGATTTTGAAATGTGACATTTTAACGGACAATGCATGGAAGAATGTACTATTTTCCAACACAGATATTCTTTATACATGTATATAATAACACATTATTTATAAACCACATGTTTTAAACTCCGGTGAACGGATGTCATATTGAGTGCAAGTTCTGTTTTCCAAGAAGTTTACGAGTTAAGTCGCTTTAATGGTCGGGGATAATTTAACTTACGGTTAGGAATGCCAGTAGAACAATCGACATCATGAACATAGGCAGATTCGTTTCATGTGAAATTTATCCGGTCCCGAATAGAACTGGAACTTAAAGCGCTGATTGGCTAGTGACTATAAGTAGGAGACTATAACCAGCTAGTAGACCACAGAGCCTCCTTTAAATTGTTCTCTAATTTTCAAGATACAAAACAAATGTACAATGTATATTAAATGACAAGCTTTTCATCGACGCACGAGATGATGTAACCTTATGAGTAAAGTTATGTTTTCATATACAGTAGATAACGCTGTATTAAGGCCCCTTTGACTCTAAGGAAGACAGTTTTGATATTAAAGCGGTTTTATGATATCAAATAAAGAAGATACATGCTCTCCATAATAAGATGGCCCTAGTGCTAAGCTAGTTGGTAATTTTGGTAATGCCTTAAATTTTAAGTTCATGTAAACACGGACATTTTGTTATACACGGAAATTTAATATAAGTTTAAACTTAAGGAAACGTGCACATCGTGCTGGGGATCATTTGTTCGGAAGTTATTTTAGATTCACTTGTAACTAATACAAATATGGGACTTTGGCACACGTGTAGAACACTTTAGTAAGTACTGTCTGAGTTTTCATATTAAGCGGATACATGGCATGATCGATGTTCAGATTTGCTATGATATTGTATACATGACTGATCTTGTATATAAAGTTGTAGATACACAGGTTTCATTGTACACAATATAACACAATATCATGTTTTGTTTTGTCATGAAATGGGTAAAACCGCCTGGTTTTGTAATCAGGGTATATAATTCGTCTGGTCTTGTTATATTTACTTATATATTACAATCCAAGTTTAATTGACATAGAAATTGTGTTCTAACATCTTATTTTATATTGTTGTTCATTTTAATATCATAAATATATTGAATGCTGATTATATAACCATTT
The DNA here is from genome assembly GCA_964023205.1 of Lutraria lutraria. Taxonomy (NCBI): domain Eukaryota; kingdom Metazoa; phylum Mollusca; class Bivalvia; order Venerida; family Mactridae; genus Lutraria; species Lutraria lutraria. The sequence continues at coordinate 16,488,979 of OZ026847.1, forward strand.
TATGAATAATATTATTGAATTGAAATTGATTAAAACAGACTTCTACTTAAAATTGCAATATTGTATTTTAAAACTGGTTTCTGAAAGTCTTATAGTTGAACGAAGCATGATAAAATTAAGAAAATACAGCTAAGTACTAAATGCTCTTTTCCGGGATCGAACTTTTTTTACTTGTTCAGTTAAATGTCACTTTACGACCAATTTAAAAGCCAACCGTTTGCATTTACTACACAATGGTATTGTCCAACATTAGATATTGACTATGAAACTATCTAGAAATGTACACGAGAAATACTGACTTATTTATAAATCAAAATAATTTGGGGACCGTCATTTTCGGCATATCGAACAGTGGGAAAGCAGAAAACATCTTAGTTTTTCCAACTGTTATGTCATCTCGTCCTTTTCCATTTTTTGTCCCTTGTTATGAAAACTCAGCGAGACTCTTATTCCTAACCAGGTTTAAAAATAGATTTAGACCTGAAACCTATTACGCGAAGAAATTGTAGTTGAGGAAGTTATAATTGCATGCATGTAGTTATGCATTTTGCAAGTTTTCGTCGGACAAGTGTATGAATATATGTTAGTATAATGTACTGAAAATAATTTTAAATAATAATTACATTGTAAACATTTTTTTTCAATGACATCACACGCTTGGACAATAAAAGATATATCTGACGTTACTATAAGCAAGGACGCGAAATATTACGCTGATATAACCAAACATGACCTTTTCTGTGGTGAGCGTCTAATTACTGAAATCTTTATTCAAAGTTGTCTTTCCTTATCACTCATATAAATACATCTATTGCATCGGCTTTTATCTTGTAATATGTTATTTAAAACTTATTGAAAGGATTTCTTTATTGAATAATAGGATGTTATAACATACAAGAAAATCAGAGCAAATATTATATTTATCAGCGACATAATTTTCACGGGTCATGCTCGTTTTTAGGGGGGACGCCAGGTGTGTACCTTAGATGGAAACTAATGATGGCTTGGTAACATGGTTTAGAACTATTTCTCAGACGTTATCGGAAATGTGTGTGTTTGGTAAAGATACGACAACTCTGGATAAAGATTGCTATTACTCTGCATTTTTTCCCATGACCTGGTGTATTTTACACGTCCTGTGTAAAAGAGAGTTAGTTTGTCAAGACTAAGTTTTGTCTTAACTATTGTGCAAGTAATTATGTCTCAGAGATAATATAATATTTCAGATTTTTATGACAAGCAAAGGAACATGAAAATAATGATATGGAGGAAATGGAAACGGATATAGAAACACCACAAGTACCTTTATGGGAGGAATTAAAAACGCAACTAGACGAAGAGTTGGTACCAGATCAGGTTGAACAGGTAATGTGTAATTAATAATAGCATTTACAGTATCTTACTTGTTGTCCTAGGCACTTAAATGACCACTACGTTATCAGTAGATTATCTTCGGTGACATGTTAAGGGTGTTTATCCATGTTATGTAGGGCACACAACGAAATTCCAGACTGAACATGCAAGCCAGAAGAACTTCAATTACTAGTAACTAAATAGTCATATCAATAACTGTAAAATAATTTTGTCACTTTTTTTTGTTTCTTTTAAAATGATGTATTTGTTAGGTAATATATCATGGTACCATTTATATTAAGATATTCCATCATATTCACTGCTTTGCTAAGTCATTCACTACGCAACCACGTTGTCAACAAACATCGTTGTTGTACAACATTTATGATATCCAATGGGTGAAATTTGATACGCGTATTGCTTTAATGAATGGTGACACCATGAGTGCATTTAGTTTCATCATTCAGATGGGATACAGTAGTCTATGGTACCATTTTATGAAATTTAAGCATAATTTTATTCCCTTCTGTGCGAAGTCTATTACTATGCAACTACAATGTCATTTACTTTGCTGTGCAACACTAATGAAACAATGTGTGTCAAAGTTGATATGTGATTTATTGTGTAATTGTGTATCATCGTTTAGATGAGGTACCTGATGAAAGATAACATTTGTCCAGAACAATACCCACATCTGAAGACACCCAGTGACTTGCTGACTTACCTCGAAAACAACATGGCAGGTGACGAGGCTTGGACGATAGTCGAACATGTATTCAGATATACAAAGGACTATTTTCAATTTGAAACGTCAAGCATTGCCGATATTGTGAACAGATATAAAAAAATGAGGGCACGATTCACGTGTTCAACCTTTATCGGTAGACAGGATGATGTTCGTAATGTTTTGGAAACTTTGGACTCAATTTATTCTAAAGGTATCATTATGTAGATTGCATGCACCCAAACATTCATGTCACGTTTGTACTTTTGAAATTTACTGGAACGAGAACGCTCAACAGTACCGTCATACTCGTTGAAGCGAATGTCAATGCTCTATTTGATTAAACAGTAGATACTTGTTGAACAGATCTGTGATTGACTAAAACCTCATTGTTATCTTATTTTCAGACCTTATCTTTACATACTAGTAGCTCCCTTTTAAATTCATTTAAATGGTCCAATTACCAATTAATGCACACATCAGTAATTGTTAATTAATCTATACATGTATTTGGTCCTGATTTTCAGGCGTTTGGATCCATGGATTTGGGGGTCTCGGGAAAACATCTCTAGCTCATGAGGTCTGTGCCAAGATGTCAGAGGAGTGGGAAATCATTAGAGTGGACTTGAAGTTATTATTTTAATGTTATTTAATGCTTTGAAATGAAATAAATATTCGTTTGTCTTACTTGCAGGTTATGGCTGCATTATTTTGCTAAGTTCATTGCATGTATCCAAGCAATATGAAATTTGAGATACCTTTTTAAATGAAATACCGAACTGAATTAAAAAACTTTAACATTAACATAGCTAGTGCGCCAATTACATAACATAAGATATACCCATTACGTTACAGACAAACAACCACACCATTGGAATTTGTTCGGCAAATATTGAAGTTTGTTGTAAAATCAATTAAAACATCTTCAGACCTGGATACACTCCTAGACATGATTGTTCTTCCTAAAGAAGGTAGTAAGTATTTACACTGTAAGAACGCTAATAGGGACATGTTGGTCTAAGAGTCGAGATCTGGATTCCCCTAGCCTTAGAAAGACAAAGGAAGGTTATTTGGTTATTATTTGCTACGAATACTTTTAAGGAAGGTTATTTGGTTACAATTTGGACACTTCTACTGCAACTATCATAATCGGCGTAAAGTGAAGGACACTCACTATTCGTACATTCAATAGCATTACAGAAAAACTGCTATCTTAAAAACTGAGATCTTAACATAATCACTTTTTACAATTGTTAGAATCATGATCTTTACGCATAATCAAGCCACATGGGATCACGTGGCATCCTTTTCACCCCTTCAAGTTTGTTTCGAGCACTACGAAATTCAATATGAAGTTATCTTATGAACTTATTCTTAATCAAAACTTTCAGATCTTACTTCTTCAGCCTAGAGTATTATCTTTTTCAGAATACTGCGTTCTGTTGGACAACATTGAATGTGCGTTTTTAAACAATCAGTGTGACACGATCAAGGTGCTAAACAGATGCTTTGAAATGTCCAAACCCACGGTGAATATGTTACACGACTTTTTACATATCTTTCCATCTTGTGTACATAAGCTATTGTTTCATTATATTATGTTACTAATGTGTGTATAGTTGTGTTAGACGGGCAAGGTTTATGTTTGGTGCTGCGTTCGGTCGCCAACAATAAGTCTAGGCCTATTCGCCCTTTTTACATTCATACAGAAAAGTTGCAAATTACTTTTACTAGTATTGCTACAGAGTCCTTGCACACTGGTGTGGCATCATATACTTGGTATGAACACTATATCTACTTACTAAATTGAGATTTAAAACTCATTGGTGAAGCGGTGTCATACTATTGGAGCATTTGGTGTATATTTTGATTCGAAAGAGGCCAACATTCTTACGATTCGTAAATAATATGATGTTTTGATCAACACTATTGTACGATTCGAACAATAATTATGCTGTTTTTTTTGTCGGAAAATATATTTGTACGCTGGATTTAGATCAAAGCACCATTTACGTAAGATATAAAATCGAATTCAAGACCGAATATATATCATAAAGTAATATGAAATACATGTACATGTATGTGTTATATTTCTGAAGGTTAATTTATGATAATATATCACTTCAGCCACAGTTCCCGTTATAGTCAACTATTCAAAAGATTGTTTATTTGTTATTTTTAGATAAAATGGATAATGACATGTCGAGTTCCGCCTGTCCATGACAAAAAACCAAAATTTCATCCACAAATAGCTCAATTTGAACTAAAGCCTTTGGATGAAAGTTATTCCAGAAAGCTTCTTAAAATTCGAGCAAAGCCAGTGAGTCCAATTGACTGTTTCTTATTTTATTGTAGTATAACGTCAACCGCATTGATCCCGGACGCGGCAGTTTATAACCTATGAAAACTAATCTGGTCATTTTCGATTTGCTCCATTAGTGTAGAAGGGCGAGTTAATACTAGTTAGAATAAAGTCTAAGACAACGTTCAGGCGAACCGGTCGTTATGTATGATTGAAATATCATTTGAAATTGACACTACACTGAAACCAAAACATTATTTGTGTTGGAAATGATATTATTGGACAGCTATGAGTCATTTAGTTTTGCTGTTCCAATTTTGATTTATTGACAACCTGCAATGCACCAGTCAAGTTCATTACGAACAAGTTTTTATTGCATGTTTGTAGTATGACGTGATACGTCTCCCTGATATCGTGTGCCGACGTAGGGTCCTGTCTTGAGCGTGAATATTTCGTAAATAAGCAAAACAGTGTACATTAGATCAACCCTTCATTTATTTCAGAAAGTTATTAAACAGGACTTTACTTTGGCGATATTACAATCAACAAACGGTAATCCATTAGCTATAGAACTTCTAGGAGGAGCGATCAAGCGATGGCCAGATGATGTGACATCTTTTCTTATCTCAGGTATAAGTAAGCCAGGAGAGGAAATGGAATCTGTACTCAGTTTTACACATGATTCACTGAGCCCCAAAACCCAACGTTCTCTTCTTGAACTTTCAGTCGTAGGTTCTTCGGAATTCGATATAAAACTCGCTTCAGCCATCTTGGAGACCAAGTTTGACGAAACAGTCATGATGATGATTGAGCTAACAAATAGGCATGTCGTACAGAGAGTTGAGTGGAAAGCAGATTCGGAGAGAATTAAAAAGAATTCTTCAAAACCACAAGTCGAGTTAGAATATTGCATCCACCCACTTTTATTGAGGTATCTAGAGAACAAACAAACGGTGGAAAATGTACACAAAGCCCAACAGAATTTCTGTAAATATGTTTTTAAAAAAATGGAGAAAGAATCAGAAAGCGTGGATATAAACTATTCACTGGCCAAGGATACTGTTTTAGTCAGTGATGGATTATATAGGTCAATGTACCAAGTACTTACAAGACAGATATTTACACAATCAACGCCTCTTCAGGTCAGCACATGTATATACCTGAGCAAATTAGCGGAACTGGTTCAGTTACCAGAAGAGAACAAAATCATGCTTTACAGAAACATTATTGAACATTCGCCGGAAAAATCTGCTTTCTTTTGGCATATCGAAACCATGGCAACCCATATAGATATGCGTCGATTTCAAGATGCGCATGACACACTGAATAGAATAGAATCAAAATTAGAAAACAATTATTGTGAGGATTCCTTCACGATGGGATTTTACTGGTATCAGAAAGGTCGATACTGCCGCATGAAGGAAAAGTACCAACATGCTTTATATTATCACGATAAAGCTATGGATTGCTTCATAAAGTGCAGATATGTCATTGGCATGGCGCATGCTCAGAACGCAAAGGGTAATGTATATTTTGATAGAGGTGAATACGAAGATGCAAAGGCAGCTCATGAAAAAGCTAAGGATACACTTAAAGCTTACGTTCAGAACGACCATCCAGATTTATCGACATATGACTTCAATATCGGCACAGTTTGCCTGGCCATTGCTGAACAAAAACGTAAACAAAATCACGGTCAATCCGTCATGAACGAGGAATTGAAAACATACTATGAAACAGCGTTGGACAAGTTTAAGGAGTCTTTGAAAAGAGATGAAGTAATGGGTATGACTAAATCAACACAGTATACCACTAAACTAGACAATATAGCGTGGTGTTATTATCGACTCGGTCATTTTGATGATGGAATCGCAACTTTGCAAGAACTTGTCGAAGTTGTAAATACACCTTCTCCTACTCGAAAAACAGTAACAGTTTATTTCACTGCTGGGAAAGCGTACATGGATTGGAGTCATAAGAGCGAAACAGGTAAAACAGAAATTATCATTATGAACCTTATAATTATTCAACAAAATATTTGTTGTTGGGTGTGAAATGTTCTTTTATTTATACTGATTGCGGGATATCTAAATCAATATTCTCTCCATTAGCTTAAGATATGCGTTATCAATCATATGTTACGCACTTACAAACAAGTTTCCACACTTGGAGATTTCGAAGTCATTGTTTAATCCAGAAAAGAATACAATTTGAATGATCACTATTGGATTACGGGACTTTACCTGTTGCTTTTTTGTCAAAAAAGGCAGTGAAAGATGGCCTATTAATTCTTTGAAGGTCTCTTATCATTTTTGGCGCAATATTTTATTACATCGAAATCATGGATGATTCGTCTGGCTAAGGAAAAGAATCATGTTCTAGATTAGTCAATATATGTATATATAAAAATAATGCATGTTTTTCAGACATGAAAAGACGTCTTATCAAAGAGGCAGCAAAGTGTTTTTACAAGGTCCAATCAATCTTGTATGATGGTTTCCCAACAATTGATTTAAGCGACATTGATAAAAGAGATTACATTGAATACTTCAAGGAATTAGCCGCTAATTTATCTAGGGAACGGAAAATGGAGGTGGAACGCTTTTGTCAGGTATAACTATTATGATATCGACGTATGCGATAAAGCAAAGGACTAAATGAATTACACCGGCATAAGCAATATATCTTCAAGTCTCATTACATTGTCCATATCGTTGGAGGACTGAAATTTGTTTGGCGACCAGTCAATTGAGCTTAATTACATATCTTTTCTTAAGTTAGGCATGCACATTTAATTTATTTAGTTTTAACATGTATTTTTATTCTTTCGTATTATGAACATCAGCCCATTGCCATTAAATCATTCGCTGTTGAAAATGATAAATACATAAATCCTGTTGTTTTTTAGACTAGTTTAACTCCCATCTAGATTTTTACAGACCGTTCCAAGGAGTACTCTCCGGGTTACTGTATTTTCTCATGTATTTTGTAAGGTCTTGTGTTGTATGAGTGTCAATTATGGGATTTTTGGGGGAAAAAGTACTTTGGTGCAGGTGGGATGTTTTGTACGTTTTTAGGAACGCTTACACATATTTAATTATTTTAATGACATGCTTTCGTGTACATGTTACGTTACTAAAATGATTGCTTGTCTTTTCCACGGCGTAAACCGTGTATTATTTTAATTAAGTCATTCATTCTGATAATCAATGTTTTTCTCTTTAAGCATGCTAAGCCTACCATTTTTTCCCTATTACGCACCTTTTCTGTTGTATCATTAATATTGTTTCAAAAGTAACACAATTTCAAAATGTTTTTGAACTTTATTTCGTTTTTATATTATTGCAGAGATATGAAGCCGGTAATTTATGTACCTCTGATTCGTCTTCGGATTCTTCTGACTGTTGTTCTTCTTCTCATGACTCAAGTGCTAGCAATTCAGATGAAGGAATGGAAGCCGAAGATTGTAATAGCGGAGATGAATACAAAGGAATTCCGTCTGCAGAACTCGAAAAAATGGAGTCTGAACAATTTGAAAAGAGTTTTTTGACGGAAACAAATTCAGTACCGCAAGTTGGAAAAAGGCCACACTCATCGTCCGATTCCGACTAAACAAACTGAAAAAATATCTGAAATCTCATTTAACCTCGCAACGTGAACTCATTTGTATAACATAGCTGATTTTATGTAAACTGGTTCATTATAGTACAATGTTAAATGTACATTTTGAATTGATGAGCCATTCAATAAACAATTTGTGTATACAATTGTTATTAATTGATAAAGGAAGAATTAACATAAGGATGTGAGAGGAGGAGAACTGAGAGAGGGGAAGGACTGAGGAAGAGGAGGACTGAATTAGGATGTGCCTGGCAGAGGGATGGGATATAAAGGGAGGGGTGAATTACAATTACAATTAAACATTGTACTTTAGTGAAATATAGAAAACATTGCTATTTTATGGTTTTGTTACCTTGGTTAAGACTTGATATTCATTTACCTTATGGATATTATTTTTACCTACAGTCAAATACCTTTTGTCTTGTTTATAATGGGGTATAAGGTTCACATAGGTCCAAAAATGGCCATGTGTCCAATTCTGTCAATAATCTCACTATATTGTTCTCATTTCATTGTTTTTGAATGAAATGTGATTTTAAGGCTCAATTATTGGCAACAAAAAGAACGTTTTGTTAGAAGATGAAAATTTCTAAGAAATGCTATTTTTTTCATTTATTGATTGGATAAAGTTTTGTTATGTATATAATAAAGAAGGACATGGTTGATATATTGATCTGTTGATATTATATTTGTAATTAAAAAAAATCGTTTTTCATTGAAAATGTTCATATAAAATTTAGTCAGTTTTCTTGTTGAAGTTGTGAAAAAAATAATTATCATTTTTTTTTACTTTGGTTGCCATGATAACATATTGCGGATATTTAAAACTCATTTTTGTGTGTTTTCATTAAAAGCATGATGCATAGAAGGAATCTCTGTTTTGGACTATGTCAATATGCATTTATTTCTCATACATAAAATACATACTATACCATATGTCTACAAGTTTTAACCATCAATACACTCAGTACAAAAGTTTGGTATATTGTTTGCATTAATTCAATATCTTCAGTGTAAAGTTTAAGTGCATATATTTCAACAATGCATATAATTGAAACATACAAGTATACATACGTACGCCTAGTATAAATGTTATTCTGAATTGTTTTAATTGTGTATATTTACTAACAATATTGTAGTGATACATTCATGAAAATACATTACAATGGATTTTAATGTCTGTTTGGGTATATGATAGTATACATACATTTGTTGTTACATGTATATAGATTTACTGTTAACACGTTACATACCTAGTAGTGTGAAAAGTAAATATATTTGTCCTAAAATAGTATCATGATATCAGAATGAAAACACAAATAGCATTTTTTATATTTTTCACCCATGTTGTATTGTGTGGGTTCACAGAATCTCCAGGTACACTTATTTCCTGGATGTCGTTGGTGAATTCAAGTACAACTAAGAATTAGGAAGTTAGTATCTAAAATGCATAATTTCGAAAAATTAAAAATCCGAATTTAATTCAATTTACGTACCCACTAAATTCCCGAGACAGGCAAATCCACGAAATTTGGTTCTTACGTAATAAATCACATCCACAGAATCTAACAGCGAGTAATTGTGAAAACTTTCGAAGCTAACATTTAAATGCATACTAGTGCACTCATTAGAGGTTATGTAAGTTGATTCATAAACTAATACAACACAATCACTTTTAAACATTAAAGTCATGCCAATGACATGCAGTTCGATAATTAACCTTTTACAGTACGAAATGACAATCATAAATAGAAAATAACAATTTAAATAAGTTAACAAGTTAAAATGTTGCATTTTCAGACCATCATAAAGTTAAAAAAAATATGTTTACGCGACCAATTTTTTTTTTAATTATTAAAATATGCATTTTATTTATTTATTTTGTGTAAACAGTTCATGTTTGTTTTGACTGAAATGAAAAACTAGAATGAAGAAATCGCTGAGATGGCCTTCATGTATTCATGTTAACTGTGGTATACATGATTTAATGACGGACTTCTACACCACTTAATATATATCTAATTTAGGAGTTAATACAGAGGACGCTATGCGATACACCACGTGACTTATTGCAAGGTTAACATCTAGGACACCAGACTTGCTATTAATACTAACTTGAAAATATCACTATTAATAATACTGTATGCGCTAATAATACTGCGACTTAAATGTAATATTCATCAGAATCCTGAACATCTTCACCTAGTTCATAAAAAACGTATGGAAAATGGAAAATTCAAAAGTTTTAAAAATTTCTAATTTTACACGTCTGGATGAAGACCAAGTGTACTTTTTCATTTTCCATAAAAATATGTAAACTCGCATTCAAGAAATCGCGTTACTCACCCATACAGTGAGTTAAAACTTATTTAAAGTAGACCGAGTGAGATTATTTGTAATCATTTTAATATTTTCTATGTATACTAGTAGGCCTACAGAAATGGATTCCTCTGTATTAAGCTTGTCAAATGAAGTATTTGCAAAATTTACGTTTTATGCTGGAGTTGTTTTACTAAAAACTGTTCTTATGAGTTTATGGACAGTGCGTTTTAGAATAACTAGGAAGGTAAGCTCATCTATTTTCGCTTTTATATAGCACACTGTAATCTGAGTATTATAAGCTTTTTAATATATACACGCAGTTATCAGAATTTGAATGTTTAAACAAATTATTCTACTCTCTAGTTTTAATGTTTCATTTCACTTCTATACACCGAAACCTTGATCCTGCATGTATACTACTCAAAATTTGATAAGGATCACTTTTTGTTCTGTATGGCATTATCGTCGATTTTGGATTAAATACATAAGATTTGAATTTTGGTTATTTTCAAAGGTACCTGCATATCATGAGTGCAACATGTAATCCATACATTAAATCATTCGAGCGTAACGAACGTCGAAATGAGGACAGGGTCAAAATTAGACATTTTAAGGGTATGTGTGGGGAATACAAACTTTGATGAAAATGCGCAAAAGTGCTAACTTTTGTGTTTAGTATCGATACTGATAATCTCGTGCGTCAAAAAAAAAAACAGCCTGACATCGACTCCTCATGCTTCTGATGAGCCGTCCATTCTTAAATTGTGGGGTTCGAGCCCATTCTTCCGGAAGTGCCTCTCTGAGCTGTCTGGTGGATGTTGGCTGGGCAAGACGCTCAAATATCGCTCTCTGCAGCATATCCGAGACATGTTCGATGGGATTTAGGTCGGGAGATCGAACGGGCCAGTCCATTCGAGCAATAGTTTCCCTTTCAAGGTACTGATTGGTGTCAGTGGCCCTATGAACACGGGCATGATATCGTCCATGAAAATGAACTCCGGACCAATAACACCAGGATATTACATGTTGCACTCATGATATGCAGGCATCTTTGAAAATAACCAAAAATCGTATTTTATGTATGTAATCCTTATCAAATTTTGTGTAGTATGTGTATACCTGTTTATATTTATGTATGTACGTGTACGATATGTTCTCTTGTTAAGATTTTAATGTAGATATATGTTTTCATTTATTCAAAAATCGATAAAATATGATATGAATGAATATACATTGTATAATTATATAAATGAGTGCGTCAATATTTTAACAGAATCATTGAAAGTCTCATGCGAAAAACATTAAAAAAGTTTAACTAAAAGGAATAAGTTTCTGCGGCTTAAAGATAGCATAGATTACAGTGAAGTTCTCATCCTCATTTTTCACCAGGCATTCCCATCTCCAGAAGACTATGGAAAAAACAACACAAACAAAGTTCCTCAAGATCCAGACGTAGAACGAGTAAGAAGGTAAGAATAGTTCGCCTTATCCGCCATGTCATGATGAGAGGTGGTGGAGAGAGGGAGAGTATGTTTGAGAGAGAGTGAGAGGGGGAGAGAGTGGGAAGGAGAGAGGCAAAGAGAGGGGGAGACTTAGAAAGTGAGAGATCATGAGTTCAAGACCCGGGTGAAGCTCGTATTTTTCTCATTGTAGTTTGGCTGAAAATGTGCGTCTAGAGTTATACTGAACTCAAATGAAGGCAGTTTTTAAAGCAATATTTTGAGGGCACCTATTAGTAAATTGAATCCTCAATATTGGTTTTAATGTAATTAAGTTGAGACACGGAGACAACCGGCTAGAAGAAGGATGGTTGCGATAACGAGGTTTTTGATCAATTGACGGTGTTTCAATATACATATTGTTTATATTTAATAAATCCTATTCTAATTGCAGGTTAGAAAACCATGTCTGTCCACATTACTGCTACAGTAACTGTTTAAAAAGTCTCACCAAACATAATTTTATCATACGAGTATATAAAATCATTCAGTCATTATGTTGGCTGCTTATTTGATTTATATAAGTTGGTACACGTATTTTCAAATAAATAGTACTTTGATGAATGATTATAAAAAGATCATTCGATTAGATTTCTAAATCGTTGATACTTTATTTTATTTACAGGGCGCATCTTAACGACCTTGAAAACGTTATACCGTTTGTGTTGATTGGGTTTTTCTACGTCTTGACTGGACCAAGCGTATGGAGCGCCACCTTGCACTTCCGGTTGTTTGCTGGCTTCCGGATACTTCACACACTTGCATATATGTTTCTCATACCACAACCAACACGTGTCATCAGTTTTCTTATTGCTCTTTTTGTGAATGTCTCTATGGCAATACAGACTATTAATGCCGGTACATTTTAGTTAAAGAAACGTGTAGTTGAACAAACATATCATAATATCTCTGTATATTCATTCTTCGTGTGTTTTCATCATTAACAGTATCATTGGACTGTCTAGTTGAATCAACAATTTGAAAACAGTAAAACTTAGATATAAAGATCACTTTTTCGACCAGAAAAGAGGATTTTAATAATGACATAATCTGGTTAACAATTTATGTAGAGAAAAGGTTGCGAACCAGTACAATAGTCAGTGATGATAGTCTTTTGAGATGTTCGTTATAACATGATGGTCGTTGAGTGAGGTATCACTGTACTTCTGCATTGTACCCCTTTAACAGAAATGCTTAATACAGCACATTAGGACTTTAAATACATTTTATTTATGTTTTTTTTTTATCTCAATGTAACTTAATATTATATTGTTTTGTATAGCTAATGTAGTGCAAAATACTTCCCTGTGACATCCATCTGGATGTCTAAATAAGCATAGTAATAAATGAATGGTGTACACTTTAAATGAGCAATTATGCATGTCTTGTGAACTGTTGGGAATGTATTAAACAGCTTGAATCCAAGCTCTTTATTTCTGTTCGAATATGCAAATAAGCACCACAAAATATCTCAATAAAACCATCAGCAACGTCAATCGTTATTACGTGATAATAATCAAATTAAACAAAAGCGTTGTACAATATAGATTCTATGAAAACATCATACCCGTCTATATATGCCAGTAATAACTGTTCGAGAATAGGTCACTGTTCCATATCAAAACAATAAGAATGGCAGGTGGTGGTCACCCAGTACAGAAACATTTATCGAATGTAGCTGAAATGATACACTTCGATGACATGAAAACGTGCATACACATTAAAGATATTAAAAAACGAAAATACGTCTACTTCTCACAAAGTTTATTTCACACCTTCATATATTTTATCGATAACAAGGCATATTTTCATAATTTTAACACCACAACAAGCACTTCATACAGTAATGTATATTACAATTTCTCAGTACTTGTAGAATATAATATATATATCTACATAACTTTATTCTTACATGTACAAACACAATAATAAATAGTCAATATAAATACGAAATTTGAATATTGTATTTATCGACATTTGACATTTTTGTAGAAAAATACTTTAACAATGAGGAATATCTATCATATATTGGTTAGGCTTCTCGCATGTATCGTATCTATTGAACACTAATCATTATTGTCTGTAAAATGATTTCATTAATATAAGTAGGCATGCGTTTGATTTACTATTGATTCGTTTTAAGACAGACCTCTTATTTCTCGAAAACCAATACTAGTTGTTAGAAAGTTAAGGCCTGACGCTTATAACAAACACAAACACTGTTCCAATCGAAACACCTCGGTATTTGTTTAAAGAAAAATGTTTCGGACATTATAGACAGGCCGCCATCTTTTTGTTGTTCACGGGCTATTTTTCATCATGACTGACCCTACGTATCCCACATTGGAAACAATCTGCTTCTCTTTCAATGGAAATTTCATTGCCCTTTAATCAATCGTGAATGATAAACAAGTCTTTTATTCTGAGCATGATTCTCGAAAACGAATACCTAGTGTTGAAAAGTAGTGACCGGAAACAGCATAACCAAAATTTGTATACTAGGCATATTTCTCAGTTACGGAAATGCCCGAGTAGTTATGATTGATACTGAACGAACAACTCTTGTTTCACCTAGACATGACAATAACCATAGAGTTCATAATTCAAATGCCGAAGTTGAATATTTTCATTATTAAGAAGTTTTTATTCAAGCATTGTTCATATAATACAATTATCGACAGGCATAGGTTATAGACTACAACAAAATACAGTTGTTAAATACACGGTTCGTACAAATGAGCGTCATGAGATGTCTACAAAGACACATTTTGTGTGCCCTGTAAACTTGTCAGCTTTTTGTACAAACTACATAATTATTTGAATAGAGACAAAATATACAATTCAGCTATTTCCATAACCCAGTTTGCAGTTACGCGACCGACTAATGAAATGAACACGACCGGAAAATTTGTTACCTGTAAAATTTGTACATGCATTGGAATAAGACAACCTTACTAAAGTTGTGTACATGAATTCAGCATCTTTCGTATCTTCTATTGAATCATCATGATTTTGAATCAAAGTAACTCTTGTGATGACTGAGAGGTTTAGGCTTATCCGAATCTACATGCATTATACATGCTTACTACACACTGAACAAAACGTATAATCCCCACTGTATAAAATGCGATTTAATTAGATTGCAGATTTCGAAATGGGTATATGAATGTCGTTTGTCCTGATGTACCCATACGGAACTGGTGTCGTACTTAATGAAAAAAGGCTTCGCAATAACGTGCATATCAGAACATGCAGTGAGAGTTTATAAGTTTTGTTCAGTATATAATTAAAATACATTTTGATACCAAGTCATCAGCTCGAACAAATATGCATGATAAATGTATGCATTCAGCACATATTTGGAGCAAGATGGAAATGTATCAAAGTGTATTTATATTATACGGTAGCGAAAAACTAAAATCTGTCGAGTACAATTCAGAAACTGTTTGCTTCAATGTTTTCTGTCCAAAATTGACTTGATTAGAAATGGTAAATTAAAAGAATTTGGGGAGTTTCTATTTTGTCCCACACGCTAATGTCCGTTTCTATATGTTGCGTGCGTGGATTAATGTTTTATTCGAAGAAGGCACTATTTGTGTTGGACTTGTGTACATGAATATACTCTTTTCTAGAAATCCTTTTTCTTATAATATTATGTACCCATTAAAGCAAATTTCAACATCGAATGGCTGTTAATTTAATCATGTTGTCTTGTCTAATAAATAATGTTTCCTCTCCAAAGTTGACTGTATAAGATCATGCAAAAATGTGAATTTCCATAAGGTTGGCGGTTATCAATGTTTGTACTGCATTGTCCGAGTTATTATCATCTAGATTGTAAATGACAACATAACAAAGATAGAAAACAAACAAAGAAGAAAGGTTGCAGGAATGTCTCTCGACGCACTACCTCCAGTAACATTATTGGTATTTTTACCATTGACTGAAGGTATGGATGGTTGCTTGGTAACCGTTGGTCCTTGAGCATCTGTTGTTATTTCACTTTCCTCAACAGGGCGTGTAGTTGTTGGCTTCGGCTCTTTAGTGGGGGTTAGCGGTTTTGACGTTTTGGGCTGAAAATGGCAACAATTAATGAACTGAAGATACTGATCATTATGTCGAAGTAGAACGTAGGGTTGTTGCCCATAGAAAGAAATCCTGATCGAAACATTTCAGTATTGAAATGTAACACAGAACCTACAATAATATCTTTATTGTTCTCCATGTTTTGGAGAGTATAGATAGCATTATGGTAACTAATTGTATAATTGTTGATTTCAATGAAACCACTGGGTTTATTTTGAGGATAAGTCAAGAAATAAAATATAAAAATAAAAAGATGGCTACCCTTGTTGCATCAAAGACAAACAGACAAGCTTAACGTCTTGTTGGTTTCTTAACCTGTATCAAATTTTCTTTACCAAACTGCTGTCCGAAATTTAACCTAACTTCAAATTTAGTGCAGTGCTAATACATTTAGGTGATGGTAAGTAAAACAAAAACAAAACGTACGTTTTTCGTTCTTGGCGTTCCTGTTGTTTGTGGTTTAAGAGTTTTTTCAGTCGCCTTTTCTGTTGTTGTTGTCGTCGTTTTTGTTGTTGTCGATGATGTAGTTGTTGTGGCTTCATATGTTTGAACTAAATCTAAAATGAGTAATGCGTGAAATTTATATCATGAATTAAAACATGCGTAGTGTTTAAGCACAAATGCGCTTGGAAGTCTTTGATGGACAATATTGAATACTGTTCTGCATTTCTCTACACACTGTGTATAGTTCAGTACGAATGGTTAACATTCATTGGCAAATATCGGAGAGTTCACACTGTCAAATGTTAAAGGAAACACTTCTTTATATACGATATCTATTGAAGTTTTCTTTCGGATGCAAAAGCTTACATCAATGGATCATTCTTAAACATGAAAATGTCCTTCCCGTTGACTTCGACCATTTGAAACATTCATATTCCATTTCTTACATCCAACAAACTCAGTCTGGTAGATAGACAAAAACGGAACATTATTTAAATATTGACCATAGGCAAAATACTTACAAGCTAATACCGACTGAAATCCAGCATTTGCTTCAATGGAAACTCTGGTCATTGTGTAATTACTACGGACATCTTCGAACACATCATTCTTGTCAGGCCCAGCCACTAAAGCACCTGTCAATTCATTAGGATTTTTACCAGGTCTGTTGTAAACCGTCCAATCACAGAGAGTCATATAATCAGGACAAGAGCTGAAATGAAGGGATAAATATTTGAATTACCCTTATGCATAACCAGCATACTGTGGCCAAACTAACAGTGTACGGTCAAACAGATTATTGCGGACTCGAAGTGACGTAACTGCATGGACAGTGTCACTGAACTCAACGTTGTTGGTCCATTCTCGTCCGTACTTGACTGACAGTTTGTTGTCTTTATTATCCATATACGGTATGGCGGGAGTAATGCTAAAGTTAGAGTTTGTGAATTTGCCTCACAAATAAATAAAATAAAATGTGGTACTATTAGATTTTTTATACCCTCAGGCAGACTACAGTCGAGCTTTGTTATATCCAAGGGATCTACAACTTACACCGATTAATGGATAAATCAAACACATTAAAATCCAGATGATTGATTATTTGTTGTATAGAATTAGAAGTTGATAATGTTTTTTTGACTCAACATATAGAAATGTTAATTGTATAATGAAGGCTTCACAGTAACTATCAAGTATCGCATTAATACTTTTATATATTGGTTAGTCTTGTTGTAGTCTTGGAGTGTCCTGTGGTGTATTGGGGTAAATAGACGGACCGGAAATGTTGGGATTTTATTTTCAAACACGGACAATGGAAAAATCGACACAAGCGTTGTCGCCTTAACGCGGCTCGACTGTATTTTCTTAGAATAATACACACCTTGCTCTATGATGAGGTCGCCTTGGGTACCGGGAGCCATACCCTATCTGATAACTGTAAGCTTGATCGTTGTTTCCTAACATATAATCTATCTGCTTCTTGCTGAACTCATCCACACTACCAATGGTTAAAATACCGTACGTTTTAGCAAGCGCTTGCACAAAAGCCGCGTTGGCTGAAAAATATTAATGTAATATACACCACAACACAGGAATGTAAGTCAAAACTAAATCGGGATTTTTTTCTTATAATCATAACCTAATAATATGTTTAGTATAACGTTATACGTAATGGCAATTTTGTAATTTGATTAAACTATTGTCGGCAATGATTCATCATTGATTACCTAAAAGTAGCAAAAAATACCGAACTTTCTAAGTTCAGCAACTAAAAGTGTTGAGACAACTTAAACAGTAAAAATCTTCAATATTGTATGAATTGTGAATACAATGTATAGATTAATAGTCTAACTATATAGTTAGTTGTGAATTTCTTCATGAATTTTGCATCAATGAAAGGTAAGAAATTGAACTGAGCCTTTGCTACTATCAGATAGTACCTGCATACTTTAAAGGTTCCGTATCGTGCCATACTAGCCCCTGTGGTGTGTAGTGTACCCCACCACTGTTACCCTCCCAGTAGGATAAACTGTTCGACAAGAGATACGATAATTGAAAATCACCAGTTTGCTCGAAGGTCAATAACTAGAAAATATATACAGGTGACATCGATTAAATAATTAACTTTTTGAATGATAAAATTAAAGTAGGTTTCATTTTACTTTGACAGATGCCATATCAGAGAAACTGACTTTTATCTAATACAAATATTCCGAAATTTTCTTTTCTAATCACAAAGTACAATGTCATAATATGTCATATACCGTTTACTATCATTTTATCTTTCGTTCTGCATTACTAAAGTCAAAAAGCTAATGGGCCTTAAACATATAATTATAATAAGAGCGAAATTGATAATGTAAGAATTCCAAACCAGATAAAAAATACATGATGAGATACTAGGATGTTAATATTAACCCATGTTTTGCCTATACAATATATACTTAATTACCACGTCACGAAATGATACATTTTGAGGACATGTAATAAGAATAACCAGATTTGATATACATTTTTCTCTAAATCATGAAAGGACTTAACGCCTTTAATAAATACAGTACAACCTCTCTTCAACTATAGCATGATTTTTGCCACATGCAGTTAACTATTAATTTAATCTGTGTAGAGCAACAAGATCTTAACAATAACATAATTATGCCACTCCCAAATGGTGTTGCTTTGGAAAGTTTGTACTGACGTTTTGTAAGAGTTGTTGCCCTTGTCGAAAAAAAAAATAGAAAAAATTAACTTCTATAGATATTTGAAAATTGGGCTTCGATCAAAGACGTTGAATAATTGGACTTTACTAATGTCCCAGTTTTTCGGAATTCTCGGAAGACAGGACTTTTGGTCAAATCCGTAAGTGGCCCGATTTTCAGGGTTTAACTGTTATTATATAAGGGTTGGTTTCCTATACGCAAATATGATGTATATATTGCACACCAAGTTAGAACTATCTATTGAAACTTACAAGACACAAAGTATGTTTATCTCTCCAATCAAGAACATTACTGGACATCTGAGTGGTTCGATAGTTTATGCCGTCCTGATAATACGACAAGTCATTCGTGGCCTTAAACATCCACCATGCTGCTACACACATTTCATCCTCATAACTATCACCTGGTCTAGAATAAAGAGCTTCAACGTTTGATATCAAATATATCGATATAGAAAATATTTTTCTTTATATTTGTAAATCAACAAATAACTTATACAGTGCGCGATATTACAAACGCGTGTTCCCTTCTTTGACATAAAAAGACTCAAAAATATGAATGTGTCCATTCTTAAAAAAGCGTTGGTATGCAGTTCCAGAACCAAATTTTTAGCGATTTGAACAAAAATGATTTTGCAGTTTTGTTTTCAGTTCAAGCATGTATATTATAATGAACCATTGTCTATCTACTTACACATTCACAGTGGTCCCAAATGGTAGCCGGTTTTATTTACGGAATATACTATTTTTATTGATAGAAAGTAGCCAGCGCTAGATTTTCGCGAAAAAGTCAATATCGGCGACTGGTAAGGGGTTATGGAGAACATAAGCTATTCATCGTTAAATGCTAACCGTAACCCAGCATTTCTTAAGGAAGGCCAAACTTACTCGCTATAATATACGCTGGAATCATCTTTGTACGTTTCATTCAATGTTTTCGCAAAACTGTACATTTTCTTGGCTGATGCTTGCAATTCCTCGGAGTAAGTGACATCTGAAATTATTGTAATTACATGAAAGTGTTTTGATATCATGCTGGACAAATGATTCCACAAGCTGGCAATTGTTTGACTCTTTTCTACACATCGAAAAAATAAAACAAAATAATACCGAGAACTTTTCAGACAGATCTAGTTCGAATAATGGATAAACAAATACATAAAACTGTTAAGACTACTTCTTGTCATTATATATGGTATTTAGTATGTATATAATTGTGTACACAGTTATTTACAGGAGCTAAATGGCTAGGCCCGCGAATACATAAATTGAGCCATACATAAGAAATGTTCGTAAAAATCCCTCAGCCTTAACGTTTCAGTTACCATTTTAGGTTTCTTTTTTCAATATTATGTTAAAAATATGTCTGCATGCCTGCCTGCGCATTGTAAAAGGTCAGTGTTGTGTTAACCCAACCCGACATATTTTTAAGCCCAGTCTTTTAAGATTATTGTGAATCCGTACCTACAGGATGAAGCATCCGTAGATGGGAGCCAGCCGTCATTATTTTGACATGAATAGAGCGTGATGATACAGATAAAAAATAGCCCCCACCGAAAAAACAACAACAACAAAAACGCCTTCCAATAATAGTGTCTCAGTCACAAGACGAAACCCATCCAATGCAAAAATAATGGAATCAGGAAACACTTACTCTTTTCCTTAAATAAAACAGACCCAATGGCAAGTGCTGTAGCCACATCGCCAGCAACATCCGCACCACTTTGATCACCGGATACAATTCTGTTTTCAATGGATATAAATCCAGTAATATATGGGTCTGTTGGTCTAGCCCACTGACTTCGTTCTAATTGCTCAGCACCCGCCTAGAAAGATTTAAAAACAACATTAAGTCATCAAAAACGTCAGAACCATCAAAATCCGACTAGAATTGAGCATATCATACATACATGTAATATAATCTAATCCTCAAATTATGTTTCTTATTTGCCCCTGACTGTAGAATGATTAACGCAAGAACGAAAGCGTGTCTGGTACACAAGGTCTCTCGCGGTAATGACATAATACCGTTAAAATCTAGCATAATTCTGCAAGCGAATACCCCCCCCCCCCACAGAACTTACATTGAAAAGATTGATTGAATCCTTACTGCATTAATTGTGCCATAATTAACCGAATGTGGAATATCACGTATACTCAGACGTCAGACTGGTCTACTGTTTCAACTTACAGTACTGTAAGAACTTTGGAGAATAGGTGGACTTACTCCCATAATGTTTTAGCTGTTATGGTAATTAAGATGATAAATAATTGATTTTCCCGTTTTCAGACTTGATTTGATATTATCCTCCCACGCACACTTAAAACCATCTTAAATTGCTTCCCACGGGCCTGTCTCGAATACAGAATATTCATAAAAATAATTAAAGATAGTCACCTTTTGTATCAACTGCAGTATACCATCGTTATATTCAGTCAAAGCGTCCCTCATGTAATTTAAGGGCCACTGGATACTAGCATATGCATCGTCCAAAGTGTTTGACACTTCATAACCAGTTTTGAAAGCTATCATGCCCCAACCAATGACAGAAACTGACCCTGCCATTAACTTGGTAGTTCTGATGCTTGACCCATCTGAAATGTATCAAATGCATACTAGATTAAATCAAGAATTACATCTTAAGATTTCATAGAGAGTTTTCTTTCCTGACAATATAACTTGACTGAAACTCGCGTGAATTTCAATTCCCAATGAAATGTATTAAGCAGTGTAATTACAAACACTCATCCTGAGCTTACTCTACCTTTTAAGCCAATGAAATTGCTCAAATTTTCCAGTTCTAGTTCATGAAGACGGTTTCTTAATTTTTTAACCATGAAGCATTTTCTTCATGAACAAATAAGTTTAATTTGTCACTTTTCACATCGAAGGTTTTTCCATTTTTTGATTGGCGTTTAGAAGAACACAAACTCGGTATGCTTTTGTTTAGAATGTTCCTCAGAATGAAATATCTACGCCCGCTACCTTTGCTACACCCCAAATGGCTAAGGTTTGTTTTCTCCACAGAAATTTCATTTTAACATAGCTGTAAATAGCTTACCATTAGTGGTTTAAAAGGCTGCAGGTTGCGATCAAAATAAATATCGTACACCGTATTTGATCATACATATAACATGAATTAAGTATTATAAAATCTAGTCAAATTGTCACTTATCTTGCCACATGTTTTGCAAAACAATGCGTAAAATCAATAACGGAAATCACGGACCTAAATATACAATGATGGGTAGAACAATCACTAGTTGATCAACATATCAAATCATGCTGATGGCCATGGTGCCATAAACTCATTCGTTAAACCGTGAATAGAAAATCTATTTTGTTGTAACTTAACATTTAGAATCAGACGTACCGTCATACCATCCACCTTGATACAGATAGTTCTTTTCACCCCAGTTTCTCCATGATATCGGATTATTGTCCGGTTCGGTTTTCGATGATCGTTGTGCAGCATAAAATAATATCGATTTCTTCAAGGCATCTCCGTAGTTAAATGATTCAGGTTTAGTTGGAATGGCTGAAATGAGATCGAGATATGGAAAATGACATGAATTCGTTTGAAAATATTGAAATAGCTATATTTAAACTAAATTCTACTTTTAGTCGAAAAAGTTTGCTCAGTATTTTGTCCAATGCTGTTCAAAACATGTAGCTTTTTCACTACATTTATTGAAGATCAATTCTAATTCTGCTTATATTGATTTTAACAACACATAATGAATGACGTTGTGGGAAATAAAATTCATCTATGATAAAATTAGTTCCATTAGTCATGAGGTCAAAGTCAGAAGGGATAGCGGCAGGAGCTCAAACGTAACCGATCGGCATCAACGGAAACTTCTAATCGAAAGATGGCGGATGATTGCCGTCTTGGACTGTCAATCAGGACAACATTTTATGTTATTCAGGATAAGGAGTAATGTTATTCGATGTAATATTGATGAAAATAAAGCAATAACTTTGAAAAGTTTTGTATTTTATTGTACGATACGAAATATCGTGCATTCTGTTTACTATATGTAATAAAGTCAGTCGTATTAATCAGCTAGGTTTAATTTACTGTACTGTGTGAAATTTACTGCAGGTTTTTGTAAAGCTAAAACACCAAGTTTAATGAAATAATATGGGAATATAATGCATTATATTGCAAGTTTTCATAAGCTTAAACACGAAGTTTAATGAAATAAAATGTGAATATACTGCATTATATTGCAAGTTTACACGACTCTTAAACACGAAGTTTAATGAAATAAAATGGGAATATACTGCATTATTTTGCAAGTTTACATGAATCTTAAACACGAAGTTTAATGAAATAAAATGGGAATATACTGCATTATATTGCAAGTTTACATGAATCTTAAACACGAAGTTTAATGAAATAAAATGGGAATATACTGCATTATATTGCAAGTTTACATGAATCTTAAACACGAAGTTTAGTGAAATAAAATGTGAATATACGGCATTATATTGCAAGTTTACATA
The DNA here is from genome assembly GCA_964023205.1 of Lutraria lutraria. Lineage (NCBI taxonomy): Eukaryota > Metazoa > Mollusca > Bivalvia > Venerida > Mactridae > Lutraria > Lutraria lutraria. The sequence goes on from OZ026847.1 coordinate 16,512,559, forward strand.
AATCTTAAACATGAAGTTTAATGAAATAAAATGGGAATATACTGCATTATAAACATCGAGTTTAACTACATTTAATATTAGTTTACGGGCGAAGAAATTCCATGTTTACATCAAATTTACGATGAACTTAAACTCCTGTAAACTCCGGAGTTTACGTCCTTGTAAACTTAAAGTAAACGCCATGTAAACTTCAAGTTTAATTACCAACTTAAATTCGAATAAACGTCATTAAACACTACATATAATGAAGTTTACTTTGAGTTTAAGTTAAAATTAAACGCGTTTTTTCGAGCAGTGTCATTTCATAGCCGGAGAAGACTTTCACAGAAATGCAGTTCTAATGACGTCAACGCTACTATACAAGCATGCCGTATAGTGCAATGACGTCAACGTTACTATACAAGCATGCCGTATAGTGCAATGACGTCAACGCTACTATACAAGCATGCCGTATAGTGCAATGACGTCAATGCTACTACACAAGCATGCCGTAAAGTGCAATGACGTCAAGGCTACTATACAAGCATGCCGTATAGTGCAATGACGTCAACGCTACTATACAAGCATGCCGTATAGTGCAATGACGTCAATGCTACTATACAAGCATGCCGTAAAGTGCAATGACGTCAACGCTACTATACAAGCATGCCGTATAGTGCAATGACGTCAACGCTACTATACAAGCATGCCGTATAGTGCAATGACGTCAATGCTACTATACAAGCATGCCGTAAAGTGCAATGACGTCAACGCTACTATACAAGCATGCCGTAAAGTGCAATGACGTCAACGCTACTATACAAGCATGCCGTATAGTGCAATGACGTCGTGAAACTCGTATATAGATGTGCACAACATTCTAGTAGTGGATGGTTAAATGTCCCTGACTGTTTTTAAAAGTTAAACCTCATTGAAAAAATATATTTGCAATTAAATATTACGTGTAGGTAACGGTGTCGTATACGGGGTTTCTAGGTAGATAGTAGCGGATGTGACGTCAGAGGTAGTTAGTTCCGTGGTAGGAAAAGTTGTTTCTGCTGCTGCAATAGGGTAAGGATTAAGAAAATGAAATATTTGTTCAGATCATATTTAACAATAACAATGCTTGTCTTTCGTTTCTCTGGAATAACATCTGAAACTCTGTGATCAGCCATTTAATTAACCTACACTAATGATAATTAGTGGTGATATATTTGGTAAAACTCTTTAATTATGTAAAATAATAATTTAAAAAGGCAATGACAATGTTTTGTCTCTTTTACGTCACGTACGAGTGTATTTTAATTATTACGGTCTATGGCCACGCGGTGCGTATAAATTTGTGAACATACACGTGTATGGGTTTACGTATCTGTTCAAAGCAAAAACCACGTTGTTTAAAGCAGTCGAAAAAAATGGAAATACCTTTCGGATTTCACCCATATTTTCAATTGTACATCAGGCATAGGGTGACTAACAAACAACCTTAGAGTCAATTTACATTGATGACGTACTATCACAATTATCGGTCTTTTTAAAAAAACTCCATGTTTCAATTTCTTAACACAGATGATCCGAACAATCAGTGAAGGAAAGAAGATATAAAGTATTCAACAATTTGTCAAAGAAAGCTTTTGCAGTGTATAAAACTGGCACTGACTACATAAGTTCGTAGACCTTATGTCTTCCTAGACTTAGAGGGTTGCGTGATTGCAATAGTTGCACCACAAAAGGAAGCAGCTAAACTTACTTACCATTTAGTGATTCACACTTTCGTTCGAGTTCATCAAACTTGTGTTGTACACCTATAGAAAGAAGAGCACTTTTATGTACAATGTATACACAACCTAACTCGAAAATATACTGATACATACTTTGGTTGTTTTTGTAATATTTGCGATTGTAATGCCACTTTTTGTTAATTCTTGTAAATACAATTTTGTTCACGTATGTTGGGATGTTTAATTGTTGGTGTTACAAAATTTCACAGCTAACAAGTTTGAACTTCCGCATTATTACAAAAATCCTATGTGGCTGTTTAGAAGTGTGTATCTATAGATAAGAAGTTTTTGAAAAGGAAAAGTATGTTAATTAGTATAAAGCTGTTATATAGGTCACTAAATTCACCCAGTTAAGTTTAACAGGATGAACAATTTGTGAAAACTGACCAAGGTCATAAAACACGTACAATGCTATGATTATGATCATTGTGCCATTAGTTGTTATGAATGAAATGTTTTGTTGCTTAAAATTGCAGCCGTTTTTTCTGCGATTATATTGATACTTAATATACTTATAAGATCGGTTCCCAATCAGAAAGAAGAAATTATATGATTCATACATCAAGAGATAAATTAGGAATATTTCAATGTTTTTGAAGATTTGATGTTTGCCCATAATGGTAAAACCTTTAAAATTAAAGACAATGTCGAAAATACCGGGTTTTTTTTGTCTGCAGAGGAAATTTCGCGTGCACATATGTGCCAATAGATGGAAATTTTCTGTAGATTTCATCATTGTGTAATTCGTGTATCTACCTTAGACTTTTCCGATGTATTAAAAAGCGTATCTCTATAAGTATCATTGACAAAAGCAAATTTGAAAGTTTCTTACCAGCTAACGCCGACTGAAAACCAGCATTATAATCCACAGCTACACTGTTACCCAAAACATTTTGTCTTGAGTCGTCATGGTAATCATTTCTATCAGGTCCGCCTACAAGTGCACCGACCAATCGATTCGTATTGGTATTGTCTGAATTTAGGAAACCGATTCCACATTGTTTGGCTGGGTGAGGACAAGCACTGACAAAAAGAAGAATATGATAAGGATAATAATAGTAAAACAACATTTTATACTTACTGTCTAATGTCTGTTACGAATTATTCATTTGCCAACAAACTAGCAAGCCCAGTGAAATTTCTTCAGCAGTATTCAATACTGACACCGCCGTTCACGGTGCCGTCAATTAAGGTAGTTATTTCGTTATGAGTAGTAGGACCTTAATAATAAAATTCTGTGTTTGCCCTAACGCTACCAAAGGTAGGAGAATATACATTTGTATTTTATTTATTTATGAACAAAAATCAGCCTGAAAACAGATTTCTCTTCACAATCAATTCTGCACAATGTAATAGGCGCTAGTTAGACACAGAAAGTATATTGATAAAAAGGCGGATCAATATAAAACAATGTGGATCGAATTGACTATTTTGCTGTTATCGTACTGGCGGCCATTTTCCATGTCGGTCGCATTCAGGCTTACATTCATATTTTTTTCTTGAACAGGCTTGTTTTCGAAGTTTTATCATGAAATAGAAGACAATATATACCTATCATCATAGCGAGATTGATCTTATGTGAACGACCAGACATTGGAGGTTTGCTTTGATTGTTTTATATATCAAATCGAAAGGATATCTGTCCGAATATGTACTTATCTGAACACGTAACTCTCCGAACATGTATCAGTCTGAACATGCACCTATCCAAAGTTGCACATTTCCGAATATACATCTATTCGAATATATACCTATCCAAATATGAACATATCCGTACATGTACATATCCGAAAATGTGCCTATTCGAAGTTAAATCTATCCGAATATATACCTGTTTTTATGATACGGATTTTGTATATCTTTCTCTTCATTGAAACCAATTTGGTAGCTCCTCATCATATTGTTATTGCCGAGTATATAATGTATCTGAGACGTACACCACGCATACATATCTTGTTCGTCATTGCTGTTGTCTATTAACCCAAGCTCCAGTGATTGAAGAACGATGAAAATTGCATTAGCTGTAAAAATACAAATCAACACCAGTTGACAACAACAGTCATCTGAATAGTTCACACCAACAGTTGATGTTTAGTTTCATAGATTATATACAGATGGCCCCATTGGTCAAATGGCTATGGTCTCGGACAATTTATCATTATCTCCAAACAGAGTTCTAATACGTCCGGAATCAATCAAAGGTTGCATGCTAGGAAGCTGCCCAGGTAACTTATAGAACTATGGTCGGTGGTTACTATCAATATTGTATATAAATATTTTAATATTGTATCATAAAACGCTTAGATAATTTCGTATCCCAAAATGACTTTATACTTACTACGCCTTTATTTATATATTCGCAACAGATCTATCTGCCTCGAATATATAATATCACAGGTAGCACTTTCAGAGGCTTTCACATGATGTATGACTTTTTGAAATTAGTGCTTGACTTTTCGTAGAAGAGAATAATGTTGGTCGAACAGGTGGATATTTCGGATCCCAAACTGCACATTGCCTCAGACTGAGCAGTCTAGATGATGCTATTTTTTATACACATCAAATGAAAACGTAGAGAATACATTATCGCTTTTCTTTAATGAGATCTAGCTACGAACTTTGTAATTCAGAGTTTTCATAGTCAAAGAGTTATGCTCCGGACAAACATTAAGTACATCTCAACGAGATCTTTGCAACTATGAAGTTTTATGACGATACCTTTTAATATTTTGTTATGCTCCGGACAGAAAGACGGAAAGACGGACGGTCAGGACGGACGGTCTGGTGGACTGACGAACGTAAAGAGCAGGGTCTATTAGTTATCCGTTGTATAAGTTGAAACTAGTACCTGTGTTGCCTAAAGTGCCGTTCTCAGTTTTCCATACCAAACTAAATGGGGTACTTTGATCATAATTTGCCCACTGTTCACGAAATTGCAAAATGCTTAACTCGTACGTAATGTCCAATGTAGAATTATACAACTTTAACTGAAAAAGAATATACGAATGATCACAAATTAGATTTTCATTTTTTTAATATTAAGATATTTAAAACAAGCTAGTTATCATATCAGCGAAGTTCACATGAATTTGCCACGTGCAGGCATTGATCTACCTAGCTTCCGTTGAGGTCAAACCCCTCGCGGAACGTAGTTTTTGCAAGCGTCAACCGACAAAACAAATTAATGAGAATAGGAAAAAGGATGTAAATCTTTAAAAATAAGGACTTGAAGTATGTATATCTAGCAGTTAGTCCATTATTGTAAGCTTGTGGACTAATTAAGATGTAAAAAAAAACGCTACATATATTTGTTGAATCTAAAGTCCTCTGAAGTTAATTATAAAGTTAAATTTAACTAGCGACGTATCTCAATTCATGTTCTGTTTCATTCTGATAAGAGGAATCACGAAAGTATAATACACGTTTATCAAACACGGTTTTTATTTTCATATTGAAAAGTACTTACAGCGCAAGCTACATGCTTCGAATCCCACGAGAAAACATCCGCCTTTTCGCCGAGTATTTCATCGAAAAAACCTTCAGCATCATTCAAATATTGATTATCTGAAGTTACCTCGTACAAAATTGCTGCTGATAAGCAAAGCTCATCTTTATACCCACTTGATCTGTAATCACTGTAAAAATAAACCTTCTCTGTACTATTATTCACGGAATATTGCTTGTAGCTGTACTGTATAATGTATATAATAATGTATTTTTACTACTGAAGTCTACTTGTAGCTGTGCTGTATAATGTATATAATAATGTATTTTTACTACTAAGTCTGCTAATTGTTTGTAGTGTTTCTTTGTTTGATTGCAAGACCAACCAAAACACAAACTAAGCAGGAATGAACCAACAGCTAGGGACCAACTACGTGAGAGGTAAACAGAAGAACCCCCATGATTATTTGGTGTAGGGTCTAGGTTTTTTGTGTCGTCTTCGATAACGTCTGAAGAGATGCACCTAACGCCAAATATTTCTTTCATAACCGAGCGGGAGATTGACTTTTTGAAGACTGTCCAATTCAATACTACTCGTACATGTAGTAAGAAAAGAAACAAAGACAAAGAGAGCATAATTTGTGATGACAATGTAGAACATGACCATTAGCAAAGTACGGTAATATGTTCAAATACAAGGTACTAAAACTATAATACAAACATACGGGTATCCGTGTCCTGCTACAGGAACATGGTCGCTGTATTTTCCACGGTATGTTTTAGCAAATGTATAAAGTTGTTTTGCCGTCTCCAGCAAGGTAGTGCTGTAGTCACTGTCACCTAAAGAAGTAGGCATTAATTATTGAATTACAAATTATACGTATCTAACTTCAAAACAAACTCTCTAGAAATAGATGTTCAACCCTTCTCGACAAAATGAAAAGTTCGACTAATATCATAATAACACTTTTGTTTATAAAACGCGGTTATTGTACGTACGTAGGGTTTGTAACCAAAAAAATAAATGATGGTATGTGGCCCGAACACTAAATTTTTATACTGAACAAACTAGTGTTCTTTGCTTACCGAGGTAATTAATCCTCTTTTTCCTCCAATGATTTACCAATCAGAGATGAGGAAAAGACCATTATAAACAAGCTTGCGCAGTTCATGTGTCCAGGTCGACACTAAGGCAATGTGTCAAGGTGTGCATTAATGAAGATAATGATTAGGAAAAGTGATGTAATTTGGTGCTCTCGCTTTACAAAAACCAGGAACATGTCCGAATAGCTTACGGAAGATCTATAGTTCTACCCTAGTGTTCCTTTCTGTTTTCTTTAACGTTATTTAAAGCTGAAAATAGTCCTGTTTGTTGATGCGATGTAAAACCTTGCTTTGGTATAGCGCACCTAGATAATTTAGTTGAAATAAAAATGGTAAATGTATACAATTATAATGACACTATAAAGCTTAGTTGGATAAAAAGATATATAAAAACAAATAATCGTCAATGTTTTGCATTACTTAAATCAATATTTAACATAGACAAACTATTTATTACTGGAAAATTTTATGCTGAAAATGTTTTAAAGAATATTAAAAACCATTTTTGGATATCTGTTTTGAAATGTTACATTACTTATGTTGAAAGTTTTAAGGTTGATTCAAAAGACACTATGTTAGATAAAAACATTTAGTTGAAATATTACTTCGATAGATTTACCCAATGTCAATGGTGTATGTCAAATGTTGTAAAAGAAGCATACATTTCTATAATGCAATTACCATTCCCTACCTAGCATACATTTCTATAATGCAATTTCCATTCCCTACCTAGCATACATTTCTATAATGCAATTACCATTCCCTACCTAGCATACATTTCTATAATGCAATTACCATTCCCTACCTAGCATACATTTCTATAATGCAATTACCATCCCTACCTAGCATACATTTCTATAATGCAATTACCATTCCCTACCTAGCATACATTTCTATAATGCAATTACCATTCCCTACCTAGCATACATTTCTATAATGCAATTACCATTCCCTACCTAGCATACATTTCTATAATGCAATTACCATTCCCTACCTTGCATACATTTCTATAATGCAATTACCATTCCTACCTAGCATACATTTCTATAATGCAATTACCATTCCCTACCTAGCATACATTTCTATAATGCAATTACCATTCCCTACCTAGCATACATTTCTATAATGCAATTACCATTCCCTACCTAGCATACATTTCTATAATGCAATTACCATTCCCTACCTAGCATACATTTCTATAATGCAATTACCATTCCCTACCTAGCATACATTTCTATAATGCAATTACCATTCCCTATCTAGCATACATTTCTATAATGCAATTACCATTCCCTACCTAGCATACGTTTCTATTATGCAATTACCATTCCCTACCTAGCATACATTTCTATAATGCAATTACCATTCCCTACCTAGCATACATTTCTATAATGCAATTACCATTCCCTACCTATATTCAACTGTGACGAAATGGCCATGGCTGAAGCGATCTCAGCGGCTACATCACTCCCCGGATTAGTTGGAGTTACACTGTACACAGGCCATTTACCACTTTCCCACAAACTTGAGTACATGAAGTCGTCTGCTCTTTGAAACATGGATCTTTCCAAACTTAAATTCCCAACCTTTGAAAAAATAAAAGTTTGTATGTTTAGGACAAGTTTATTGTAAGCTATGTCAAATGAATCTGAATATTCGAGAGTATTATGGTGTGTGTTTTTATTTACCTCCGTGACATAGGTTACTATGGTTACCACATGCAGTTCCTGATGATGGCGATAAGACAATTGATGATTTCCTTATGTTGAATTTAATTAATCAACGATCGGATCATTTTTTCCAAAATGTCGAAGTTCTTCTAACCATCGTTCCTTGGAAGAACCAGTATTAGTACCCATCCTCCGTCAGCAACTGCCTCTTTCTCACATAAATAGGCATGGTCGGCAGCTGTGCTCGAACCTATGAACCTCTGTCGGTGAGAGATTACAGTGATTGAAGTCAGCGGCCTTTACCACCCGACCACGGTCTCGGGGCTATTACACTGTCGGAATGGTGTATGATGGTAAATTTAGGCCTACAATGGTCACTCGAACAAAACACTTTTATTGTTTCTTCTATTATCATTTGAATATATACACAAGGGTTACGTCTCCAGCGAAAACAAGTTACATTGTAAATAAACTTGGTGCTGGACTGTCATTTTGTGAGTCAAACCATGTGTATAAATATTGCAGACGTATTTTGTTCCATGTAGTCATTCTAGTCCTATTTTGTAAACAATCCGACCAATGTGCTAGTCCTCAAAACTTGCCGTTTGGCAATACATTTTATTCTATTTATTTTACGATTTATGTCATTTTTAACAATATGGATGCTCAACTCCCGTTCCTCAAAATATGCTTGCCGGATGATAAATCACACTCGTTTTGAGTTAAACGGGCCTGCTAGAGAAGGTCATTACGCAAAGCAAATATTTCATGCGCTTTTTCAGATATGGCTTTACTCACGTGCACGTAAAGCGTTTCAGTGTCCGGCTTCCACGACTTCAAAAAATAATCCAGAGGCCATTTTAACATCTCTTTCATTTTCTGGTCAAGGCCATGTGCTATATACGTGTTTTCCCATGTCTGGAATCCCCATGCCAGAACAGTAGTAGCTGATGCCATAGGGAATGATAATTTTACATTGTCATTACCTGAAATGATAATTATACTCAGTAACTAATACCAATTGAAGGGGGGGGGGGGGGGGGGGTGTCATTTTGCCGTATGATTTACAATCGCGGAACTAATTTAGGTTGCCACTTCCTGCACTGTCCGCATTTTGGAATTAAATTGCACAAATTTATGAAAATATCGTCTGGAATTCAGAATTCGAAGGTACCGGAATTCAGAAATATAATCGATATCAAAATAGGGGGAGAAATTTCAAGACCAAGAAAATCACTCGGATATTAGAAGTTTCCAGATACAGAGGGTATGGATTTCAGAAGTTACACTGTTCATACTCTGCTAAATGTGTAAACATTAAAATCACTTTAAAGTTTATTCTGACTAGTAACCACTAGCCCATCAGCGCTGTAAGTTCAAGTCTCACCCGGATCTATACGAATATCACTTGGGAGGAAACTGGCTGGTTTTCTGCCTGAGGTTCGATGAAACATGGATAAAAAGTCTGCGTAAACGTTCATTAAAAGCCAAAAATCGGATATGAGGAATTTACTTCGTAGTGGGTTTATTACATAATGTCAAAACGATCGCACACCATTTTTGATAGTGTATAAAAAAGAGAACTGTATACTTCAATCGAAAATGTACTTCATGAATTCAAAATTACGGGTGTTTTATCAAAAAGGTAAAACCTGTAAACAAAAGCAACCCTTTGTTGTCAGATGGTCTTTGTTCAGAGGTAATTTTGTTTTAAATAATCAATGACGATTTTAGAATACAATGTAATGACTTCTTTCGCAGGGTGGCCTATTTTCGGATGTGGTCTTTAAAACAGGTTTAAACTGTATTAATAAAACCATAGATAATGTAAATTTTAATAAAAAGTTTGTGCTGACCGTTATACCATCCACCAGACAGGTCACTGCCGTCAGGTGCCACATGAAATTCCCCCGAAGGCCTTAGCCATTCGTAGGGTTCATTTCCTGGAACCGGCGGAAAATCACCCGATCGCTGGGCTTCATAAAACTTGATAGATTTTGATATAGCCATAACATAGTCAAACTCAACTGTTTCTGGAACAATCAGTCCACCTGAATATAAGTCTGTTTGAAAAACGAAATAAAGACGTAAGTATTAATTAACGATTTCTAAGATATTTCGCCAAATGTAGATCGGTTTTAACACAAAAAATATAACGAATTCTACCTAGTACAATTACGGCCCTGAAAACCCGAATTCTCAGAAAATCGGACGAATCTCAAATTCGTTTTTTCAGAAATGCATCAAAAGTTTTCTAAAACCGGACATTTTGCCCGGTCCTGGAGGGGTCCGGATTCAGGGGTTAACTTTGTATATCTTAAAACGAGGACGCTCTCCGGCTGTGAATCTTACAAGCAACATTTACAAAGGATTCATTTGACATTGTATTAAACTTTGCATGCGTATCTGCGCATAGGTTTAATACATAAATACGTTCAAGTAAGTACAAGCAAGCACATTTTCAAAATACATTTTATACAATGTACATTTGCCATCTATTTCATAAACTTTAAAGGGGCATGCCCAGGAACTGCTGTGTCTTTTTTTTCGTACACCAAAAATGCGTTTGTCACTTGTAAAACCAATTATTACCGAAAAGTCAAAGAAGAATGTCCGCTCAAAAATGACCCTATAACGCGCGCGTCGGTATTTGTATGTCGGTTTGAATAAAAGGCTTACAGCAGGTTTGGTAAATCTTGAAATGTGTATTTTAAGTAAACTAGCGGGATGTTTTGTAAATAATTTACAGGGCTTTCATTTATAGATTTAGGCATTAAAATGATGCCAATTTGATTGCTATTTGAGATGCTTCAGTTCCATGGCATGCCCCTTTAAACGTTTTATCCTGTTATTTAGTGATATTTAATGTATTAAGACCCAAACTCCCAATTTTTCGGATGTATTTGCTTAATGCTAAACACAAACAAATATTGCCTGACTCATTATTTCTTTGATATTTAACTCAGGCTGAAACTATTATTTATTTTCCGACCATTAATAAAAATGTTATCAAGAAATGTTGCCCTTGTTGAAAAATCGAAAATATAAATTTCTTTAGATATTGCATGGTGGCCTATTTTTTTCAAATCATATTAAACATTTGGAAATGTATCTTTTTACCATGAGTTTTACGTTTTTACCGTGGCTGATCTTTTGAAAAATGAGTTATTACCATTGACTTCGATACACATTTTAAAGGGAAAATGACCAAAAGAAGAATTAAAAATCATTATTGTCAATTTTTATCCATCATGGAAATCTATAGTAATTCTCAACATTTACAAGGTCTGTCCGCCGTATTTTGAAGTATAAATTTAGAAGTTAGGATCCCAATACCTTAAAGTCCACATAAGATATTTTACTTACCGTCATCACCAAATACTGCTCGGGGAAACCTTGGTGGTAACTTTGGTACACGCACTAATTGGATAAATAGAAATGCAAACAATGATAAAATATCCATACGTTGAAATTAATTTGTCTTAAACTTTTTTTTAAAACAAACATGATGATATTAATAGAATGTATTCACATAACAAGAAGTTAATTGATATGACGTCATTTAGTTTAAATCCTAATCAGGGCCTTTTAAGAAGAATTATGTACGTCTGGGGATACGGTAGCTTGTCTCTGAAACTCTGAATACACATGGTGCATGTTTCAGAAAGTAATCCACGAAACTGCCAATGAAATCATTATATTGGATTTCGTGTCATTTTCAATATCGTGGTAGGGTGTTATCCTAAGTAGCTTCCCTGGACTTCATTTAGGCCTTAACCAGTACTAACCATATTCTATCTGCAAGCTACAACCAATCTACCCCACGTAATTTATAGGCGGAAGACACTTTTAACAGAGGATGTTATATCTTCAATTATGTTGCGGACAGTGTGAGCCTCGCCCGGTGTTCGAACTCACCACCTTTTGATTAGAAGACCTCACCAATGCTCTAGTCACTGAGCTAACAGGATGGACCTGCCATAGATAACACTGCATGTGCACAAAATGTAAAATGATCAAAGCAAAGAAAACTATCTTATGTCTTCCTGTTATACTCACCTGGAGCTGTTGTAGGGACATAGGGATCCGGTTCTGAAAAAAGGATAATCTTTTCTATCCATTTTTTAAATTATCAAACATTATATCTTGATTGGCAGGGTCAAAATGGCACTGATTTATTAATGGGGCACAACGTACAGACACTGTCACGGAGAGAGAATGCTATTTATTTCACATACGGCGGATTTAAAGATATTTTTGAAGATTTTGACAACTTATAGCTGGTGAGTGATGTTAGTTACAGTTTCACACATACAATGGAAATCGATATGCTTAAAAGAGCAGTTAGTTTTTACTGCTTATAAGTAATGCCAAGTTAGGTATGGCTGTAAATTTTAACTGTAAACACCATGTTAAGTTCACTGTCGGTACTAAACATACTGTTACACAATTATATATCTTAAATTTACATATAATCAGTTTATGTACGTTGTGCCCCTTGATTTACGTTTCAAAGATATACGAAAAAATCGATTGATTATTAAGAACAATAATAAATACATTCAAGAGTGCGTATATTATCTAGAGATGTACTTGTTTAATCTGATACACTACCGATTCAATATCGAGTATCGTATCGCTCTACGGTCGTATGAAATACAGGTACATGTAAACCAGAATACATCGCTGAAACAATATCAAGCGATACATTGAACGTATCGCTCTATGGTCGTATGAAATACAGGTACCTGTAAACCAGAATACATCGCCGATATAATGTCAAGCGATACACTGAACGTATCGCTATATGGTCGTTTGATAATGACATTTCCAGTAAACTGGAATATCCTGCATACACATGTATCGCTATATAGGAATGTACAATTATGAACCGGTATGTTTTTTTGCACAATACTTACCAATATAATTGGAACCAGCGTAGACCATGTGAAATAGAATATTCTTCATGTGGCATGGTGGTATCATTTGAGATGTCCATGATGGCCACGTAAAGGCCGGCGAGGAATAAAAAGCTAAAAACAAAAAGTTGCATATTTTTATATCGTAACCATACACCGATTCGTCTGTCAGTTTGTTAGATTCAACATTTTTTTCACAGCGACGTTAGAAGGATTTTTTTGAGAATACAATGTATATAGCAAACTTTTTATCACATATCATTGACAGAACTAATGCAATTAAAATAAATATATAAATCGCACAAAAATGCTAGTAACTTGTCACACTCTATAGTAACCCTTTCGAACATAGCTGCCCGGGGTGTCGTATTCGCAAACGTTTTTATCATTATATAGATCAAAGTGTATGCAAGCTGTAATCGACTTTGTATATGCTTTTTTCCCGTATACAGCTCCCAAATTTAAAGAGTGCTATTCACCGAATAAGGCTACCCCGTGGAGCTATATTCGAAAGGATCCAAATAGGGTGTGACAGTGTCTGTTTAACAATTAACGATCCGCTGTGATTGTGTGAAACTGCACCTGTGTACGCATAATATCCAATTGTATCTAATAGAGCTGGGTATCGGTCCTTAAAAGCGTATCACGATATATCACAATATTTCATGCTGTATCGCGATACGTATCGCGATATATATAAATGGTAAATTTACAGAAAAACATTACCAATTAACATTTATATGATGCCTTGGGTAATAATACAGACAATAGATCACAGTGTATTTTAACATTTCAAATAATTTGTTCTGTTTTAGCAGTGTTGAAACTATTAATGCATGTATAAATATGTATGTGTTCACAGTTAATAATATTACAAGTTTGACCAGCATTTAGACATAAATAACACTTTACCACAATGTATGAACTTATTTTACAATAATAAACATAAAGTTCAGTTATTTAAGCTTAACTCGATATATCGGTATGCTGAAAAAATATTGTGATATTTATAATTGTCTAGCTGATATCGCGATATACCGATAAACCGATAAAACCTCCCAGCTCTAGTATCTAATGAACATCGCCCCTAATATTCAAGTACAGTGCAACCTCTCCGAAGCAACATCCTTTGGAAGTAGGAAAGTTTTGTCGTTGTTGAGAGGTTGTTGCTCTAGAGAGGTTGAATTAATAGTTAAAATGTGCTGTAGGAAAAATTATGCTGCTGTCGAGGGGAGGTTGTTGCTCAAGAGAGGGCCGCTTTGGGGAGGTGTACTGTATATCAATATTAAAGTTGATGGAAACAGAGGGAATAATAAAATTGTAATGATTACGTGTAGTAGTTTCCGTTTGTGTCTGGCTCGCGGCTGGGGTACTAGTCGTGATTGGCGGAGGAAGAAGTGTAGCGGGTACAGGTAATATTCTTAGTTTGCATGTACCAGAAACTTCTTCGAACACAAAAGATGTTTGATGAAACTGCAGTGATATTCTAGGCGGGTACATGGTAACTTTATTCCTGTATAGAATAGTGTTGTCAGACCTAGACAACTCTAACAACGACCATGTCTGGAAATAAAGATATTTACGGTTAAACTAAAAGATCAGGCTACATCTGTATTAAAATACAATGTACAAACGGGTACAATAAATATTACTACCATTGTCATATAGTTAATTGATTAATAAATTAGTAATTAATTTCTAAGCGAACAATATCGATTATTGACACAATCATTATCAGGGATTAATTTATCGCAGTCAGCCAGATACGATTTATTTGTCAAACGCATCTAACTATGAAAGAAACATTTACCTCGATGTCAAGTAATCTTAAAGCAGATGCCAGCTCTATAGTGAAGTAAGGTATTGGGTCAGGAACCTCAAAGTCGCAGCTAAAGTGATTGTTCACTCGGATTGATCGCGATAATGACCATGTACCGTGTAATGTCCAGGGCACAGTTTGTTCCAGGCTTGCTACAACCGAGAAGAAGCATCCTAGGTATCTAAAATCATACAAGGTTCATGAGTTTAATCAGACACATCTTTGTAAGGAGGTTGTCATTTAACCCTTTCGCTGTCAATGGGACTGGCATACCCTTTTGCAGTTTGCACATATCTCTTCATATTAGCCAAGTGATATAGGTATCTCTGCATATAAGTGAAGGGTATACCTGTTTGGGAATTGGTTAACTAAGCTTGTATTTCATAGGAATTTCCTGGCAATACAGTGCTTAATGAAGGCCACATAAGCCTGGCAGCGGAATGGTTAAAATGTTTCAACGGAAAACATTTTGTGTCAAAGTTACAAAAACTTGTTCGGGTTGGGAATTTTTTGAAAATAAGTCAGTCGCATACCTGCAAAACAACATTTAAAAAAAGATAGCTCACATTTTCTCTTTTTAATGAAAATTGGCACTTTTAAGCAGTATTTACCCAAAAAAATGCTTTTGATCGTGTGAAGCATCCTGAAAGTCTAAGACAAGAGTTCGGCAAATCTAATACATTGTTTATATATATATCATGAAATACAGCCATTGTGAATTCAGAAAGAGTGAGGAGGCGGATGCAGTAAAATTTCCTGATACTTCCTAGACTCGTCATTCTGTCTTTAATTGGTATGAATATTGTGAAAATAAAAGATATAAAGATGTAGTCATTCAGGATCCTATGAATTTATTTAAACCGTTTCCTACAGTATATGTACGCTGAATTTCACTGATTACTTAATTAAAAATTACTCCAGCCCATGGATTAGACGTTATGTATAAAACTTAATTTCTTTTATTATAAAAATGAATATTTCGTCGGCCTATTTCTACAGACCCAAACGTCATTTTTTCATTTTTTTTTTAGAAAATCGCATTTGGAGTTTTGAAGTTTGGCGTAAATAAGAGAATTACGGGTTAGTGGAATTTGGATTAACCCTATTTAGGTGAGATCTAGAAGCAGGTAAATATGTTCATTGTAAAGAGTTAACCGAGACGGGAAAAGTACATACAGTAAAACCTCTCCAGAGCGGCCCTCTGTAGAGCAACAACCTCTCTATAACAACACCTTCAAAATTTCCCTACGTTGATATTTACTCTAAATTTAACCTCTGTATAGCAACAACCTCTAAACAACGGCCAGTATTTGAAGCTACCACAGGGTGTTGCTCTACAGAGATTGTACTGTACATCAAAATATCGCAATTGATGAGTTATGGTGTTGTAGAAATAAACAGAGACGTAGTAAACATGTTATGTTGTCTACGTCTTTGGTTATAGTTGGTGTTTATCACATTAGTTACCACTTAAAGCAGAATAAATGACCCTCCCCCCCCCCCATATTGTCATTATCTTATACGGTCGGGTAGTCATTCACAACAGAATCGTGAAGGAACGTGCTGAACTGTAAGTATTGAATTTACTGTTTGTGATTACGTAAGGGGATATGAAACAGGTATTTAAAGAAATAAGAAAGCTTATCAGAAGATATCCATTCCATTTATACGAGATATTACCACCTCAGATAGTTGATAAAGTGAACTTTAAAGAAAACAGACTAAGCTGAATGTCTGCTAATTAGAGCATTATTTTGTAAAATACTCTTTTTTCTTTAAATCTTCGCCACAAGAGCTCGGTGGCAGAAATTTGGTTGTTGGGATTAAAGTATCGCGTGTAATTTTTGGTCCCTTGAAATGAGAGTTCTCGATCAAGTTTTAAGATCTAAAGATATTATTTAAGTGCTAGAATTTTGAATACTTATCTGTAAGTTCGAGTGGTTATTGACACAGTTCTTTTGCATACGGCAGGTCATGTCAAGAAATGATGTAATCCTTCACCTACTGGCATTTTTGCCATAAATGATTAAAAAAAAAGTATACAATGCTATTTCGATGGTCCCCAATTAAAATGCCGAACCTACATTTTTTATGAATTCGCCTTTTTGCACTATCTGGCGCGGGAAATCAGTGCGCATATGCCGCGAAAATGACTAAACCTCTAGCAAATCAAAACCTGTCAAAATGATCTTGAGATGAAACGACGAATCGTGGTTGACTGAAATCAGATGAGACAAAAAGACGAAGTTACTGGAACTTCGACATTTTGCAAATAATAATGTAATAAACAGCCATGAACATGAATTGTGGAAATTGAAATTTCATTTTATAAAACAATCAATGTGAGTATTATGATACATGTCTTAAATAAGGAATATAATACCGAAATACAATTTATGACAATATTCTTTGCAAATGGTGGTATTGCTGTACAGTTGCATATTTTCTGTGAAATGTGGGTTCGTCTCTTTAGATTATATAAATGTGAACAGCTCAAGCTTCGTCATTTTGCATGCGTCTCTAGATATATGATATAATTATATACATATACATGTAGATAAATTATGTAAGATTTATTATTAACTAGCATCTTGACAATATTAGTTTAAGATAAAATAGGTTTGGTTGTTATATATTTTGTGTTTGTTTTGTTTCGTGTTCAGTTAACATTTCATATAGATCAAATGATGATTTGTTCAAATGTTGATGTTGAATTTGTTCAATAGATGAACATGTTCGAATAGTCAAATTGTGTTGTTTCTGCTTTCATTTTCCTTCTTTGTCTACTTTTTTCAGTATTCAATTTTCTATTGGTTACTGGGCCGCTACATTAATCAGAGGTTTTAACTTAAATATTGTTGAATATTCCATTCAATAGTTTTAATGAAATAGGAACTATAACAGATCCAACAGGTATTACTGTCGAAGCTACACATACAAGACAATCTAAAAGTCGAAGTTACATTTTACTGGCCAATATTCTATTTGCAATAATATTTATATCGTACGAACGTGTGTCATGGTAAGCCATTCTCAAAGACGCAAAAACAACATTTAAATGTTATAGTGCATTGAACAAATAAAAGGAATGCATCTCCTGAAAAGTTAGGATTTGTAGGTTTTTAAATGGAGACCATCGATTTGTACATTTGGAATTTATTTTTATTTGGTGCTTATAGTAAGCTCATCCGATTTCTTTACCGATGTTGTCTTCGGTTGTGCTTAAACTAACCTAAAATAATTGTAATAAATTTAATTCAATATAGACTTTAGCAAGTTAGCAACCCAGTGTTTTTAATCAGTTTGCTATTAACAACAGACGAATCCCCAAAAGAAAAAGCATGACGGGCAATTGGAAGCCATTGTATAAACATGTCAGATATGCTGACTAATTCAGTCAACCCCGGTGTGTTATCAGCCACTTACGAAGAATGACCCCCCTTTGAAAAAAATGTCATTCTTCTAAAAACCGTCATTGATTATTCAGAACAAAATTACTTCCATATAAAAGATGGCATTTACTCGGAGGTGGCCGCTAACACATATTAACTTTATAGCTGTTGTATTCTGAAATGTCATACGTGTCTTAAAAAGTGTTGGGCAGCAGTACTTTATGCAACTGACTCATTCAAGAAAAGAACGGCCGAAAATATTTTTCAGCGAATTTGACAAAAAGAAAATCATCCGTTATTCAAGTTTTTTCTTTTTCAGTACTAGTACATACTAATATATTGTTAAGGTGCCGCGGCCGTGGTCCAGTGGTTAATACGTAGGATCTGTAACCCGGTTATCCTGGTTCTATTCCCGGTTGCGATAGGTCATACCCTTCCATGAACATTTGACAACAATATCAATTGTGTTTCACATTGGAAAATGTTGCCCGTACCTTGTGGAAGGGTAGGTTAGTACTTTAAAATTCAACCAATGAAAACTTGTTAGGTGAATCGGCCGCCGCATATAACGGAAAGATTGTTGATGAAATGGCGTTAAACCCAAATAAATTTGTTTATTGTTAACCAAAATATGCCTATCTTGTAACCTACCTTCCATAAAACGTTCGAGTCGCGAAACCGTAAACACATATTTTCAAGTTTGACATTTTTACATGGAAATGCATGGTTTAGAAATATTAGGGACACTATGTCACATGCAATGTAGTGTCCCTGGAAACATTGAGCGCGCTTTACATTAAACAACGACGACTGGTGTCTAAAGTCATAGTGTGAATGCCAGATTTTTGGCTGAATATAACGGCTAGTATATCTAAATATCGAGGACCAAATCGTTCGTGTATTTAGTACAGTTAGGTAATATTTCAACTGTAAAATAATTTGGGTTTAATCACTTTAGATAATTCGTATTTATTTTGTTAGTGTCAAGTATGTTAGTATTACAAAAGTAATAATATCGTTTAAATTACGCGGAACACTTGTATGAAAGTTTCAGATGAAACACAATTCTTCAGAGAAATCGCTATTTCATGTATTTTGTTACAGTTTCGATCGTTTTAGCAGCCTGCAGTAAAGATTTGTAAAAATAAAACTTATTAATGGTTAGGCTAATGTCGGTTTCCATTTTTTTCTGTTCACTTAAAGTACAATTCAATTTTGTTGAACAATGAAGTGACAATTGTTCTCTCTCCGCTTCACATAAAATTATACAGCAATTGTAATTTATAAAAAAACAATCAAGGATTTTAAATGTTGTTTGACATTATGGATCGAATAGGTTTGAGCTAAAAAGAATTACACCTGTATCAAATGAAAGTGAATTATATTGCAAATCAAAAACAAGTTAAATAGGCAAAAATGACCCAAAAAATATACCTTAAAAGAAGGCCTCCTCCTCCCATCCTTTGCGATCAAGGTAACTCCAACTATGTGATGTACCCTAGTTCAACCAACTAATGTATATACTAGTGTACCATCATGTGGATTAAGGGATTAAAGACCCATGCTGTGCTAGACCATCATTAGTACTTTGAACATCTATGGTGTTAAGATACATACCACAGATTCATGGTCTTAGGTACAATAGGGGGAGGGGGTGGGAGATTTTGTTTATTCTTATATAAACAAATGTATTGTGTACTATTCTAAGCGTGAAACAACAAAAATGAGAACATTAAACCGGATCCAACATCGGCATAACTCAGGATTCATAATTAAGAAAGCTTCCCGGGCAAAATTTGGAACACTGACACCAATCATGTGTGAGGTGTTTAAGGTACAACACTCGAAAAAAGTATCTTGTTCTTCTTCTAATAGTTGTATGTCAGATTTCATGAAATTATGTGTTTATCGAATTGTACCTGTCTTTAATTAGAAACATGATTGCGGCATATTTCTATCTGTTGACGCACAAATTAATCATAATTACATCAAATGTCTAGATTTAGCGGTTGAAGAAGATCCCATGCGTACGGCCTTCGGCAGAAAGAACCATAGACCATAGTAAGCTAGCTTGACAGTTTCTTTACATGTGAGTTTTGGCTAGTCCAGCCTTGGATTTGAATGCAAAGAGGCTAGGGGCTAGTAATTGTTAGTGAGAGACCCTAATCACTCGATCACTGAACAGTTATGGTAATTTCAAAGAAGTACCAGCCATCCCTATTCTTATTTCGAATACTTTTAATGTAATTCGGACGCTGAAAAAGCCATGGAAATATTATATCGGAAGCCGCTGTCCGCGGAGAGTCGAACCAACCACCTTTCGATTGGAAGTAGAGCGCGTTACCACTAGATGCTGGTGCTGCCATGCATTATACAGAAATATTGAATCCATGAAAAGACTAATAAAAAACATAGATCAATAATGGAACAACATGATATATAAAACAAATCACTTCTTTCTATGGTAGCAGTTAAGTACATAATGAAAAGTTTTACGGTACGTTTTAATAATTAATACAATAAATCTATTTTTTACATTCTATTTTGGAATAAGTACTATTATATACATGTACATTATATTCTTTACTAAAACATACTACATAACACATAAATAATTCGTTGCACATTCAGTGGTTATACATATTCGCGAGGACTTATAAATATATACATACAAGGACTTCGTGGTCTAGTTGTTAAGGTTGCTGACTTCAAATCACTGTAACCTCTCACTGATAGAAGGTCGTGGGTTCGAGCCCCGCTACCGACCATGTCTCTTTGTGTGAGAAAGTAAGCAGTTGCTTACGCAGGATGGGAGTCGAGTACTGGTTCTTCCCAGGAACGATGTATAGGTGAACTGTTCGCCTCATATGACTCTGACTGTTGAGAAGGAACGTAAGACACGATATAAACAAGTAAACAAAACAAAATGTAAGTCTTTGATATTCGTCATTGTCAAATAGCATCTATTTGAGTTTTAAATTTTTTTATTATCTTTTTATTATTATTATTGTGAAATGCTGATTCTGCTGAATCATGTTGTAAACATGTTATGAAATTATTCAAACTGAACAAATTCTCCTAGTATGAAATGCCCAATTAAGACCTGTTTGGTATCTATTTAGTCAAGTGAAACATAATCTCTTGGCGAAAATCTTTTCTTCAAATTGATACAAAATTTTTAAGGCTTTATGCCCCCTGCTGTTGTTCTGAGTAACCGACTTACACCAACATAACCACCGTATTTGACGGTTTAACTAATTGTGTCGATTGTCATCCAAAATATTTTGAAATAATTTGAATTTAAATCTGGGTGCTAATCCTCTTTCCGTGACTAAAATTGTCCTATTTCGATACAAAAGTTTTTATCTATGTTAGAATCATTTATACAAGAAACAACTATTTGAGTTCACTGTACTTACAATTCACACATATTTAATTCAAATACGGTTACAAGGCGTTATCTATTCATATATTTCTCAAAAATCTGAATTTGCGATGTACATCACTGTATCAAGTGCCATGTTTTTGTTTTAGAGGACTCCTACTGAATAAACGGAACTGTGGTGGTAAAATTGTAATAAATCATATTTTAAACTTCCAAATCTAACCCATAATTACATTAAATTAGACAAAATGTCACAGAACACAAGCCCGTTCATCCAATACTAGTATAAGATGCAAATAACTGTGGGTCCAAAATCTGTAAAAACGGCTAAATTTGGCACACTGCGAGGTTTCCGAAAAGCACACGTATTTCATATGGAAGCAAGACCATTGTATCTCAGATATCGTGACTTCCGTCCATCGGGGGTTATGTTTTTATACGTACAATAGCGGCGAAATTTGAGATTTGCGTTGTTCGGTGAATTAAATTTTAAAAAAATCTTCTATATAAAAATCACGGAAATCGAGTGCTTATATGTCTGTCTCACAATTCGTAATTAAAAACAAAAGTGTATATTTTTACAAACACGAATTTTTCACAACAATTGACAGTAGAACAGATTTTGATGTGATAAGTCCACAGGGGGCCAGAACCGGTGTATGGATAGTATGTTGGGCTGGGTTTTTTTTACCAAAAATCAACCTATAACCAAAATAACTTATTATGCCCCCTGTGAATTATCGTCTTGCCGCCATAACTCAATCGTTACTACTCGGGAAATACGGAGGATGTGTGCTAAATGGATGATTATTGTACTCTACTTTCGGTTTCGAAACTACGAACAAATGCATTTTTCGAAAATTGTTTGACCTAGTAAACTCTCGAACATGTCCTGACTACAGTATTGATTGCACTTGTATTACGCAGTTATTTCATTACCGGAAGGATCTTGTGCTGTAAATCAATGGCTGGCTTGAAGTATGTACGTAAGTTAAAATTTGTTTTTGTTTAGATTTAGTTATATATTCATTATGATAAGTCCGTTCTGACATTTTATAAAATAATAAAAATACACATACCTATGGTTAATTGATATTTTGTTTCAGAATTATATCGATACTATTATCACTGGGGGCCAACGACGTATCACGAGAGGCGGTTCGCATCGAAAACATGTGTATGTTATGCAACGAAATTTTATGTAAACAGTCTCTGGTTTTCTGACCTCCACATGCCATTTTGAAATGTTTGACCTGCAGGGGGACGAAATGTTAGTTTTTTGGATTGTCTTGTTAGTTGTTTTTATTAAGTTTGTATTTGCCGTTGTAAAATGCGTTTTCTGTACAATGATTGCGTTGTCATTCATCAAATTATGCAAGATTAGTCCGTTATTCTGTGTAAAAAAAAGTTTTCCTCAAAATTATTGTGACATGAAACCCATTTGTAAAATATTTAGCACTCATGATACAGGCATCATGTCTGTGAACATAACTTAGCATCTCCCCACCGCTTATCAGATTCAATAGAATGTATACACGTTAATATAACAAGGCCTTTCGCACTAGACAAGTGTGTATGGTGTCAACTGAAGTCTCTTTTTGATGTATATGTTACTAACAGAGTGTGTGATGTTTCAGTCTGAAGTCAAATGAGTATATCAATTAATATTTTGCAGTTGACAGATATCTATTTAATTATGTGTGATGGTTTAAAGAGAACAGTTAAAATTGTTAGATGGTCTTATCATTTAATAACTGCATTATAATAGATTTAGGCACATACTTATATAATTTACGAGATTGAACAATTTAGAAATCTGCTGTTATCTAAAAAGTTTGATTGCATTTCTTCGATTCGTTAACACTATTGCCCCATTCATTAGTATCTATAGCAATGTTGCACCGTGCTCGTCAATCCAAGCGTGATTTGCACCGAATTCGCCAATATCCACCATTTGAGAAAAGGTGACCCAGTCTTGAAGACGTCTACGGTCAGTTATAATGCCCCCATCACACCAGAGCACGTCCGCACCACGCTCGCAAAGTTCCTATCACGTCCTGAAAACTTTGATGGCCGTGGCAGGGACGGGGTCAAACTCGAAAAGAAATGATGCACTCAGGCTCGCACTACGCCCTTACAACGTCTTTGCCAGGTTCTCACTGCGTCTATCACGTGGCCAGTAAGTTCATTACACGTGCAGCTTCCCGTTGTCACCAGGTCTATTGCGTTAATACTACGCCCAAATTATGTGCTCACTACGTCCATGCAGATTGAACTGCGCTCTCCCTAGGTCCCAATAACGTCCTCATTGCATTCACTAGCTAATTATGTATACTGTACCATATGTGTCCATTTATATTAACTGGTCAAGATGGCCAAACCGAAGTATTCTTTCTGCTTATAGTCATGCACTAACGCAACATAATCTAAGTTGCTTCATGTTTCTTTTTCTTCTATTTCTTATTTAGAAAACGGCAATTTCAGCATCCAAATGGCTTGTCAGGTGGTACAATAACAATATGCATTCATTTGCTAACGTCCTGTCAGGACGTGTTGGGTGTAGTGCAATCGTTGCCCTAGTGTGATGGGGGTATAATTAGAGTAATAATAAGCTTTTGTAATTGTACTACGGTCTCTTTTATTGTTTCATCGGTAACGTTAGATCTACTTTTTCAAAGTCCTCTGCGTCTGAGCATAGTATAGTTGTGTCCAATTGTTCCGTCAGTTCAGCACCATCTGGTTGAGAAACTTCTGTACATCCCGGATTCCGCTTGTTTCAGGAATAATTGGCAATGGACAGACTTAGTCGGTGTGTTCACTTTAAGAAATTTCCATATTGGTCTGTCACTTGTTACATTATTTGTAGGTATTAATTTTTCCAGTTTCCGTGATCGTTGTCATGTCGTCGATGTTGTAGATAACGTAATGGTCCTTCATTTTAAGTTGCATTGTGATATTTAGTTGTACCTCTATCATCTGCTTCCCTCATGAACGTAACGCTCTATATGCTGGAGTTTGCACAATGTCATTGCGCTTCTAAAATGCTGGAAAATGGTGACCGGCAGTACATACACACCGCGTGGTCTGTATCCTGAAATTGATTTTGACTTCAGTGAGCAACGTACACATGAAGAGTGACCTTCGTTTAGCACCATACACACACTCTGTGAGAAACAAACACAGTCGTAGTATGCAAAAAAACCCGTTCATATGTGCTTATTACACCTACAGAACATTTCTAATGAAGACAAAAATATTGAATAAGTAAACCTTACCCAGTAAGTATAAGAAATGATACTCACGAAAAATATTTTAATGAAAAATCTACCAAAACAAGGCTGTCTACGAACATCCCTAACTTTTGAGCTTAATTCATACGTAATTGGTACTCAGTTAACTGCATACAACTGTTTCATAGTATTAAACGTTTCTACTCACCATGTTTCGTGCTTGGAATATGATATTCCAGCAAAATACATAGTCACTAACTACGAGAAATGTCGTCCTTAGCTTTTCAACCACGTTATGTGTACATAACATGTGTCGTTTGTCGTTGCATAACATACACATGTTTTCGATGCGAACCGTCTCTCGTGATACGTCGTTGGCCCCCAGTGATTATAGTCCATTCTAGAATTAAGCTATAGCTAGAGGATATTTTTAGAGTCTAAAATATATTTGCGCGTTCCAAAGGCACACTATAAATAGCCTGGCCCCTGTGATGTTGATTGTCCCTCAGACCATCAGATATAATTAAAGTGCAGTTGAACCTTTAACTTTAATGACCCTCTGTGAAAAAGTTCACAATTTGAACAAGGTCACTATTTGAATAAAGCTCATCATTTGAATAAATGTCATCATTTGAATACATTAATATCTCCATGGAATACTCTCATCATCATTAGAATAAAGGTTTACAATGGAAATTTATAGAAAAAGTACTGTCAGTATGTGAATAAAGGTCACTATATATGAATTAAGGTTACCATGGGAATAGAGGTCACCATGGGGATAATAGAAATACTGTGAATTAAGGTCACTATGTGAATAAAGGTCACACAGTATTTGCATTAACTTAAAGGTTACCATGGGAATAGAGGTCCCCATGGGAATAATAGAAATACTGTGAATTTTGGTCACTATGTGAATAAAGGTCACACTATTTGCATTAAGGTTACCATGGGAATAGAGGTCCCCATGGGGATAATAGAAATACTGTAAATTTAGGTCACTATGTGAATAAAGTTCACTATATATGAATAAAGGTCAATATAAGCAAGGACATATAAGAATATAGTTTACAATGGGAATAATGGTCACTATGTGAATAAATGCAGGGGCGGTTTAAAGGGGGGGGGGGGTGCATACAGCATGTACCTCACCTCTAAAAGTCCCCTACAACCATAGTTAGAAATGTACATTTGTGGAATTCGGCTGCTAAATTTCCCTCCCAAGTGTAGATATTCCTGTCTGACTTCTTGGGTGTGTGGTTGTTTCGATGTCAAATATCCCTATATGGTAGTTTTTCATTGTACAGATAAAACAAAGTGAAAATAGGTGACTGTCTAAATTCCCTTCACCGGTCAAAAATATGGGTCAAGTCTATTTCCCGCTCCATGTAAAGGCATGCCCCAGGAGAAATAATGACCATGGTCTCATTGTATTTGATCATCATGTTGACCATCACATATCATGTTCGGCTATGGAATACCATGTTGGAACAAGTAAGAGAATATGGACGATCGTCAGGCCATGTTCGGCCATGCCCGAGTATGGTCAACAATGTTTGATGACATCACAGGTCACATGGTTAAATTCAAAATGACTGACTACTGACATTATTATATAAACCAAATGTAGTGTGGCTGTAATAAAAATAGAAACACTGCTAAAATTACAGTGTTTATATAAGTAAACTGGTAAGACTGTACTGATAATTCTTGATAGATGAATGGTTTACAACAGAAAACCAAACATGACAGATACATACTAAATATAATTATGAATTTATGATGAAATGAAGTGGGTGGGGTATGATGAAACACCACAATTATGAATACTTTTTCCTCTTATTTAATTATCATACATGCATTTTCAATTTTATAAATCAAAACTTAATTGCTTTAAGATCACCTGTGCAATCCTATTATATTTAAAAACAAGCATGGAAACAGTGAAGCTCACTCACGAAAAGCTTGTAAAAAGGAGCTAGCTTAAAGCTAGGACATGTCATCTATAATATCATGCATTTAATTTCAGTAAAATATTAAAATTCATCAGTATTTATCTGGATAACAGTCTTGTGATCAAGAAGGGAGTTTTTTTTCACAAATCTGTCTATAGGACAGTTCATGAAGAGTATATTAAGCTAAGAAATACTCTACCATAGTTCAAGTTCATATTGTTACAGTTTTTGTTTATTTGTTTGATCCTTCATTCATGGTTCGGCTTAATTGTCTGGGGTGAACTTCTAATTCCATATGTAAGGCTATGTTATAAAAAAATATTCCCTATCAAATGATGTGTTTTAAAAGATTTTTTATCAAAATGCCTACACTGTCTAGCTTGATAGTTCGTGCCCATGATAGTCAGCAATGTCAGGCTATGCTCAACAATCTTTTTTTATGGCTCCACAGTTGAACATGGTAGCTGGGCATGGTTGGCCTTGTTCGATTACCATGGTCGAATATTCCAATTACCGTGGTCAGCCATGGTCAACCATGGCCATTTACCACAGTTAATGACCATGATAATAAACTGTGGTGCCATTTTACAAAACTTGGTTGACCATGGTAGTCCATGGTCATAGGACCATGTTCGGCCATGGTAGACCACAGTAGGCCATGGTAATATGGCCATCATTTTGCCTGGGACACGAGTGTTTATCAGATTCAAATCCCAATATTATAGGAATATAATGTCTAATCTCCATGTATCCCCACCGCTTCCTCGGGGGCGGGGGGGGGGGGACAGTGCATGAATCTCAGACTTGTGATTTCAAAACTTGCCCAAGCCATAATATGATCTATTTGATGATAAGGTGAAGGACATTGTGTTATAGACCATTCCTCTTCCATCACTGTTTTGTATGATTCATGTAGGGAAGTTGGCAGCTAATTGCGGAGAAGGTTAGTACTAGTCTAGAACCCAGGAACACTGTTTAGGTTAACTGCCTGTTGGTATTTAATTGAAAGTTTGATTTTATAATGCCCTGATGAAATAAGGATTATATTGTTTAAGCCGAAACGTTGGTATATAATAAAGTAGGTAAAACACATCCATTTTTGAATTTTAAGTCCCATATACTTTTTTATTGGTTTCAATTTATAAACATTTGTTATAACCTACTAACAATTATTTCTTGCATGTTTAGTGTTTTGACTTAGATTTATTTCTATTAATTAAGACTAAAATAAAAGCCTGTCACTATATGACTACAGTATGCATGTTTATTTAGGAAAGTAAAGTAATTATTGAATATGATTATAGTGCACATTTATTGCACTTAGATTTAAGCTTGCATGAAACTTGATCAAATTTCTCCTGTAATGTTGTGTTCTGTGTAAAATGTTTTTTATTTTCAGGGATTGACAGTTAAATCATAAAAGGACACACTATGGGTAAGTTTTTGCTAGTTAATTCATTTGACTGTAGTGAATTGTACACAATGTGCTTGAGAATTGTCAATTAACATATGTGCAACATTAAGTGTTCAGTATAG
Source organism: Lutraria lutraria (assembly GCA_964023205.1). Classification (NCBI taxonomy): domain Eukaryota; kingdom Metazoa; phylum Mollusca; class Bivalvia; order Venerida; family Mactridae; genus Lutraria; species Lutraria lutraria. The sequence continues at coordinate 16,540,773 of OZ026847.1, forward strand.
TTTGATAAACTGACTCCACTATCAATCACTGAAATACACATGTTTGAAAAGGTAAACAGTGGTAGCTGATAAAATGATAATCTGTGATCTGAAGGTTTAATCAATCTTTCAAAGTATCAGCTACACAAGATAAAAGTAAACTATTAGTTTATCAATAATAGGCCAGATAAAGATATATTTTTGTTCACTGTTACTTGACAAAAAAATAATGAACAAAATGTAGGTAGTTTGCATAACTTTTCTTCCAAAACATACACCATAATGCATTTGTATGTTTGAAGAACAAAACAGAAGGGTCAGCGTCAAAGCCCAGATTGGGTAACTGTGAACGAAAAATAGGTCAGATAACAAACTATTTCCTATCTTGCCTATGAAAAATATCTATTAAAATCTTTTAGAATTTATTCAATGCACCCAATGTTGATTTTTAAAGAAACCTTCTGTAGTTCAATACTGTACTTGTAAACACTTTTTAGATTTTAGATTTTGCCTGTTAAAGCGCCCTTTCAAACCATTACAGCTGAAATTAGTTGGGATGCTATACCTCCTCCCCCTCAGCTCCCTAATTAATACAGCCTTTATATCATAATCAAATAAGGGCTGGTTTGAGTCCATGGACCTGTTTAATAATAGTTATAAGTTCTCAAAATCATCTTGACATGGATAATTCTTCAAATGATAGTTTGACAAATATTTCTTTAACTTTCTATGACTATAATGATTCTATCATCCAACCATTTTATGAAGTTACCAAGTTTATGTGAATGTTTTATATTTTATGTCACTATTCAAGGCCCTCATTTTACGTTTTTGGGGGGCCAAAATTAGGCCCCATCCCCTCCTAAAATATAATATACTCCCCCCCCCCTATTTTTGATAAAAATTAACCTTTGATTAATTGTATATTAATGTATATATTTAAATACACATATTGTAAGCTTAAAATGTTTATTGCGGGGTTCTAAGGCAGTTTAAAAAATCCCCTGAAATTCCCCTTTTTCCTCAAAAAGATGCCCATTAGGCCCCTTCCCCTAATCTGCAGCTAGGGCCCTGCTATTTCTTGTGTTTCCCTTATTTCTCCTCCTATCATGCAATAAACAAATGCTTGAAATTATCAATATTCATAATAAATACAAAAAGTATACATTTCATATCAATGCAAGACTATAATAAAATTCATTAGGTGTTACTGACATGATTTACAGAAATCCATGTCTTTATACTCAACAACCTACAAATGTTTGAACATTACATTATATTGATCAATACAATTATAGGCTTAAAAATGAATTGTTTGTTTCTGGCTATAATCCAACTTACCTGGTACTATATTTTTCCACATGACCCTTTATATAAGGGTTGAGGAACGTCCCATTTAGTTTTACCTTTCTTAATGGTTACAAGAAAAAACAAACTAAAAAAAAACTTCATACCTTATACACTCAAAAAACCTTTCTACCTACCACAGTTTTAGTGAGCATACAGTAACCAGAAACAAACAGATTTTTTGCACCTTACCAAATTATTCTTCATTCTTTTGTATTCGTTGAAACGATTATGGTATCGATTTTGTATGGATCGATGCATAAATAAACTTAAAGGCATTTTTGCGTAAATGGATCTTCTTGTCATTAAAATTGCAGCAAGGAATTATGCATTGAATTTTTTTTCCAAATACGAACAAAGAATATAATGTTAAACCTTAATATGTCAAGGCTTTGCGATGAATTCAAATGCTATTTATAAGTTAAACTTGCTCAGGTTTTCAGAAAATATGTTGAAATCTGTAAATATTAATACCCTTTCAGTAATGTTTTAAAGAAGTTATGTTTTAAACTGATATCCATAATAATGTACACTTTTTGTTGGATGAATTTGATAGGAATCAATTTATCACATTAATTATATGCATGTACCAAATTGAGAGATCATAATAAGGGAAAAAATAAAAATAAGTTAGTTTGGAGTTCTCCTACATCATACTCATGACAATCTTAGCAAATAAATCAAAAAGAAATTTTGGGGGCATTTTTATACCCATGAAACAAAGTTTGAGAGGGGATATATTGGAGTCACTCTGTCGGTCGGTCAGTTGGTCAATCTGTCCGTCCGCTCATCCGCATAAAATATCACAAGTTTGTGAAGCGAACTACTTCCACATTCTTTAAGCAATTAATTGCAATGAAACTTGAAATATGTTATCACAATCAAGTGTAGATGTGGAAGACACAATTTTCATTCCCAGAGATTCACTCATTCCAGAGTTATGTGCCCTTGAACTTAGCCATATAGTGTACAATGGCAGTCATAGTTTGTGGAGAAAACTACTGTCACATTTTTCAAGGGATTGATTTGAAACTTGAAATCTATTATCAAATTGAATATGAAATGAAGATATGCATGACAAAATTTTCATGACCAGTGATCCACTCATTGCAGAGTTATATCCCCTTGAACATAGCCATATAGTAAGTGTACTACCACATTCTTAGTGTCAAAGCGGTTGCGGGGGTATTAGTCACCTCTGCCAGACAGCTCTAGTTTTTAGCTCACATGTCACAAAGTGACAAAGTGAGCTATTAGGATCACTCTCCGTCCGGCGTCGTGCGTCATCAAACTTTTTGTTGTGACCACACTAGGGGCCACATTTTTGGCTCAATTTTAGCAAAACTGAGTCAGAACGTTAATATCAACAAAATCTCGGACGAGTTCGATATTTGGCCATTTGGGGTCAAAAACTAGGTCACCAGGGCCAAATAAGGGAAAACCTTGTGAACACTTTAGAAATCACTGTTTTGAATTTATCTTCATGAAACTTTGTCAGAATGTTTATTTTAATAATATGTAGGTCAAGTTTGAAAATGGGTAATTTCTGTAATAAAATTAGGTCACTAGGGCAAATTGCTGGAAAACCTTGTGAACACTCTAGAAGTCACTGTTTTGATTGGATGATCATGAAACCTTGTCAGAATGTTTGTCTTCATAATATCTTGAACGAGTTCGAACATGGGTCATCTTGGGTAAAAAACTAGGTCGCTAGGTCAAATCTTATGAAAAACCATGTTAACACTGTAGATTTCACAGTTATTATTGGATCTTCACCAAACTTTGTCAAATCGTTTGTTTTAACGATATAACGGTCAAGTATAAATATGGGTCATCTGGTGTGAATAACTAAGTCACCAGGTCAAATCTTAGGAAAACTTTGTTAACACTGTAGATGTCACAGTTTTAATTGGATCTTCACCAAACCATGTCAAAATGTTTGCCTCAATGATATGTGGGTCAAGGATGAACATGGGTCAGCCGGGTTAAAAAAACTGGGTCACAAGGTCAAATCTTAGGTAAATCTTGTAAAAGCTCTAAATGTCATGGTTTTGATTGGATCTTGGCCAAACATTGTCAGATTGTTTGTCTTAATGATATTAAGGACAAGTTCAAATATGGGTCACCTAGGGTCAAAAACCAGGTCTTAAGGTCAAATCTTAGGAAAACCTTATTAACACTGTAGATGTCAAATTTTGATCGTATCGTCACCAAACCTAGTCAGACTGTTTGTCTTAATGATATGTAAGACAAATTCGAACATAGGTCGTCTGGGGTCAAAAACTAGGTCACCGGTTCAAAACAATGTTTTAATGAGTGAACAGTGATTGTCATGTGAGCGATATAGGGCCATCTTGGCCCTCTTGTTACTATTGAGGTATTAGTACAGAGTAAAACAAAACTCCCTGCCTATCTAACCAGTGCTAAAATTCTGTCTTGGTGCACTCCAAACAAACTTATTTTTGTTTTCAGCTTAAGTAGGTTGTTGAATATCAAGCACTACTCTTCTTCTGATTAATACTCTTCCACATATTTTTGCAGCTCTGTGTTATAAAAGTTCCATGTTATAAAATTATGAACATATTTAGGCAAAATCTGTAAGGAATCGTAGATAGAAATGATATCAAGGTCAGGTTATTTTGATCTTTCATACTATTTTTTGTTGAAAAGTCTTTGAAGGAGACCAAGCAGTCCCTGATCATAGTCTAAAAGTTTATTATCCTCTTTCAGTTTAAATTTAATTTCAAATTAAACTTGTTTATCTGTTTATCAGTATTTATTTGGATAAAAGTTTTGTAATCAAGAAGGGAGTTTGAAAAGGTTTTTCACAAATCTATTTATGTATAATCAAGCGCTTTGATTACTACTGGGGTATTATCACAGAGTAAAACAAAAGCGGTTGCGGGGGTATTAGTCACCTCTGCCAGACAGCTCTAGTTTTTACTATTGAGGTATTAATACAGAGTAAAACAAAACTCCCTGCCTATCTAACCAGTGCTAAAATTCTGGCTTGGTGCACTCCAAACAAACTTATTTTTGTTTTCAGCCTAAGTAGGTTGTTGAATATCAAGTACTACCCCTTCTCTGATTGTTATTGATGTAATAGAATACTGATAAGGAATGTCTATAAATAAATCTACCGCTTAAATAAGCAATCTTTCCTTTCTCCATTGGATGGCCTTTCTTTACAAGTCTGGTTAGCTCTGTGGTTAGAGCATTGGTCTACTAATCAAGAGGTTGCGAGTTCAAACCCTGGGCGAGGCTCACTATGCTCGTGATAAATAAATTTGACTGTAAAGTTTTTTATTACATCCTAAAATTACATCCTAAAAGTATGTTGAATTGTCTTCCAATTCTGAATTATGTGGTGCAGAAGCTAGCAGATAGAATGTCACAGGTTAGAACTGATTATTAATTAAGGCCTTATGAAGTCCTGGGAAGCTCAGGGTAGGATAACTGTACGTCACAATTTAACTGAAATGATGTTGAAAGTGGCATTAAATCTGATGAAATAAATTCATAATTAGGCTGTACATATTTTCTCATTAAGAAAAAGAGACTGTTAATTTTTGTTTTTATCAAGTTGCTTATCTTTTTATACTTTACTTCTAATGCTCATATGGAACTTTTAACCTAATAAACTGAGGTGTGTTTACCTATTTGTGACACTAAAATTTATATAACATGTCAATCTGACTATTTTGTAGATGATTCTGTCTTGGAAAAATTCTCAGGAATTGAGGAGCCAAAGGTATTGGCTAAAATAAAAGCAATCTTAGATGAATACCGCAATGATGTCCAGATTATCAAGGTATGTCAATGCTATTCTATTTAAAAAGGCTCTTTTACAGTCTTCACAAATAACTTTTTCAAGCACTCCATGGACATTCGGTCTTGTAAAGGCATAAATTTTTCCATACTTAATCAACTTTACCGCACAGAATGTTAATTAACCTGTCTTTGCAAGTTTCAAATTTTGCTAAGAAGTACAACATTTATCTTTTTATACACGTACATACAAAACGTGTAACTGTTTTGTATAGTCTCTTGATGGTGTTATAATGATTATTGGAAACTTTATTATTTACTTGTTAAACATTTAAGCTTTTTTTTTTACTTGACCAGCAATGATTAAGACAAACTCTGTCTTTGGACTAGTTGCTAAATTTGAAGACTGTAGATCTTCTATATTCCATGCATATAGCTTGCACAAAATTACACAGTAGTATTGCACAAACTCACTATATAAATATTTACATTGAGATTGGTCGAAATACAAATCTTACATGTTTAATGTTTGTCATACCATAAATACACTCTTTTAAACCTGTGTGTATGTTGATACACTCCAGTTTGTAATTTGATCTTATTACATGTACCAGTATATGTTTTAGTCCAGTCATCATAAATTTTTGGGGGAATTAATTAGTACATAAGCCATTTTTGGTATGTTGGTTCTGTTTGTGGTGAATAACACCCAGAAAAAAGTCCCCAAGAATCCCATGGTGCAAAAGCAATATTTTGGGGCTAAAAGTTGAAAAAAATAAATCAAACTGGGAATTTCAGGAATCGATGTATAACTCAAAAACTATTTGGCCAAATGAGTTTTAATTTTCCAAGACGATGTGTATTGATAAAAGACATCATTTTGATTTAGTTTTACTCCCGAGTCGCATCCAAAACGGCCGCCATAATCCAAAATGGCCGCCAAAATGTTGTTTTTACTGTTTAAATCCAAATTTGACTGATTGTCTCTTATATCAGTCATTCTAATTTCAAATGTAAAAAGAATAAAGATTACTTTTATCTTATTTATGATGAATTTATTAAAAAAAAACAGATAGCGAAACTTACAAAAGCACACAATGTAATTTTGGGCATGGACTGTATAAAAACTCGAATATGACATTCTAGAGCACTATTTTTGTTCAAGTTCAGAATTATGCCTAAGACACTTTTAACTTTTGATATTGATGAATATTAAAAACTTTTGTATTTTAATGAACTTGATTATTCATTGCATAAATCCAATATGGCCGCTCCAATCCAAAATGGCCGCCAAATTGTTTTACTGTTTAATTCCAAATTTGACTATTTTGTCATATTCTAATTACAAATGTATGAAGAAAAGAAATTACTTTTATATTATTTGTGATGAGTTTCTTTTCAAAGTCAATATTGAATTTATAAAGCTCACAATGTAATTTTGGGCATAAACTGTGTAAAACACAAAAATGACATTCTAGAACCACTATAATTATTCAACTTTAGAATTATGCCTAAGACATTTTTAACATTTGATATTGATAAATACTGAGAAATTTTGTATTTTAATGTTGATTATGCATGATATAAATACAATATGGCTGCTAAAATTATAGAGTCGATAGGTCATACAACAAAAATACACAATTAATCAGACAATAATGAAAGATGCCAATGCAAAGACCTATCTATATATCCTGCAATAGGTTCCTAAGTCTCTTCACTTTAATCTTTTCTGAATAGTTCTCAGATGAAGACATTTTTTCGAATGCAGTAGCTAGTGCCTCTTCCTGAGGGTAGGCAGTCTGTATCATTGTTGTCAACAGACAAATGCTTAATTGGAGATAAGCCTTCTCCATTGACTTTGTAGACCATACCTACGTTTTTCTAATCGAGGTTATATTATTCAGTTTTGAGACAAAGTCTCCCAATTATTTTAGTGATTTTCAAGCTTTTGATCTTGATATACAAAAGGAGTAAATTAAGATTTTCATCAGTTAGTCTCAGATTGAATTTCCTTAGGGCTTCCTTGAGGGTTTAGGTAGCCCATATACAGTCATCATTATACCATACATTTGTAGTTTGTCATGGCTTCTAGAGTTTGTGGAGGTCAGAGAGATTGAGCCTTCAACTGTCTCCATGGGCAGTGAAGTAACAATGTTAGACACATCCTCACTATTGTCTAACTTTTCATGAGTAATCATAAGTCTGGTCTCAAAGAATTTTTTTTTCAAATTCGCTATTGCTAGCTTCCGCAGTTTGGATTGGTCTTAGACAGACGGACATGCTGATGAAATAAGCTGGGAAAGTGGTCACTTCCACAAGTGTCATCTCCAACTTTTCATGTAAAAGTATCTTAGCAACATTAATTTAGGCTACACAGAGATAGATTTGTTCAGGCACACAAGACCTGGGATGAGGGAAACAACTTAATATCTCTTCCAAAACCAAAAGAAGTACCATTAAATCCTCTGGTCCAGACAAAGTCCATTATCAATTAATTTCTTAAACGCCCATTCATACTCTTTCTGTTTTACTTGATACGTTTAATAATGTTTGGGAATCCGATGAACTCCCTTTTTCTCAGCATTGCTAATTTCTATTCCTAAGCTGGGCTTTCACGCAATTCTCAGATGCCACCTTCCACTTTTTATTGTGGCTTTCTTCCGTGTCAAAGTGGAAAACTCTCTTTCAGATCCACACAAACAATAAATAGGTGTGCCACAGGGCTGTATCCTGTGTGTCACCCCATTTAGTATCAAAATTAATAGTGAAGTTGAAGTTTTAAATCCAGGAGTTACTAAGGCTGCTCCCTTTATGTAAATGGTTTTACTTGAATCATTTGATGTTTTGAGTCGAAAAACAAGAACCTCGTTAAAAGACGGCTCCATCAATGATATACTTGATATGAAACTATGTCGGATCAAAATGGTTTCACAGTTTCAATACATTTTTAAATGCATCCGGAACTATGTCTTATTATAAGGGCAACACACCAATTCAGGTTGTACCAGACTTTGATTATCTATAGTGGTTATATTTGACTACAGACTTACATTTATATTAGTCATATTAAATCACTCAAAAAAGTAATTGCTAGAAGACTCAATACCTCCTGAAAGCTGTCACTGACTGAGGATCTAACAGAAAAGTAATAATACGTTTATATCGGTCTCTTATCCATTCAGAACTGGACTACGGATCCATTGTATATGAATCAGCCTGGAAATCATATCTAATAGCCCTTGAATCACTACATATTCATGATTAAAGACCTGTCCCGGAAGCCTCTATGTTGAGGCAAATGAAATACTAGTAAATTACTAATAAGTATCCCTTTTTTTAACAACAAAAACTTGCCGCCCATTATACATTTGTATTTTAAAACTTAAATTAAATTTCTTTAACAATACATACCAAGTTGTTAATTACACTTTATCAAAATATATCTTTGAATGTAATTACACCACTTGACACTTTCCAAACCAAATACCAAGAACGAAAGATACATATACCACATGCACCAACCCATGTAATCTGATGTTATATAATCTGTATCACTATAATATAATACAATGTAAATGAGATTAGTCTCACACACTCTTATTTTTTTGTCACTACATATCAATTGCAACTATTTCATTTTACATAAATTCTAGTTGCGCTTCAGTTCTTATTAACATGACTATATATCCTTTTACCAATCTGATAACATACTTCTTGACGTCCTCTTATTTAATTTCGCTTTACATGACTTATGTTGTCGATGCGCCGTAAAACAACATTAAACATTGCATTTCCAACAGTGAAAATTAATATAAGGATTCATTGTAATAAAAAGTAATCACATAAAAATCACCGCCACTAACATATTCATTGTACATTATAACTACTAACCTCCACAAAAATGCGTCTGAAACAAAGGAAGTCCAATACATTCTTGCTATCTAGAACTACTTCTTGATTACTAAAGTACCAAATCTATGTTTTTGGAAGGTGATACTTTCCTACATCATCATATTCAAAATAGTTACCCTCGGCCCAATAACAGGACAGAAAATAATACCACTTGTTGTATACATTGCAGAGTGAGACTTTTGATATAAGCTGAAGTTATTACTGCAAAAATATTATGTTATGGCAACTTAAACTGTAAAACATATAAGTACAATGTATAATAATTAAGTATTCAAACACACAAAAGTTTCATTCATAAATTGTTGAGGTAACAAGATTTACTAATATTGAAAATAGTTTCATTCACTATTTAAAGTAGTGCTCGAACATATGGTGGTGATTTACGTCACGTCGTACGAGTTTCCGCGTTTTCGCCACGAAAATGCTAAAATACGACAAAGTTGACTTTCCGCCAGTACTTCCAGTACTTTGATTAATCTTTATAATGTAAATTACTAAACTATATTGATTAAATACCTTTCAATGCTAAAATACTGGAAAAGCTACTAACTTGACAGTTTTTTATTGCAGAATATGTTTTAAACATAGTATACGACCATTCAAAAATTAATCTTAAACCAAATGAAGTTTGGGAGGCCATATTGGATTATGGCGGCCATCTTGGATTCTAAGCCGATATAAAAAAACATTCAAAAAGATGCCGTTGATAAAATTTTACCAGTGTAGAAAATTTAAAATGTCAGGAATGAACTGTTTTTGAGTTACACAGGGATTCCAGAAATTCGCAGTTTTATTAATTTTTTCCATCTTTTAGCCCAAAAATCTCGCTTTTGCACCATAGGATTCTTGGGGACTTTTTTCTGGTCATTCTCTATCACATAAAGAACCAATATACCAAAAATGGCTTATGTACTAATTTATTCCCCAAAAGGCCAATTTTGAACTTTAGATGACTGGTCTATTTAATGTATGAACAAAGTATTCAACTATGTACAGTATCAAGGACACAAAAGATAAATCATTGTCTCTCTCTCTCTCTCTCTCTCTCTCTCTCTTTATATAGCTTAAGCCCCTTTCGGGTAAACTAGCAGGTGCTCGTCAGTGAAGACAAAAGTGATTTTAAAAGCAGTGAAAGAAAGACTTCAAAGTAAAATAGTGAGAATGAAAGCTAAAAGCATGATAGTGTTATATATAAGGTGAAACAATATACAGGTTAAAATTGGTTATAAACATCAGCTTTGTTTGTTCAGGGGCGGTAGTGAGATAGCACACAGGGGTTAAGACAGCGCTTAAACCCCTCTAGGTCTGGTTGCAAAACAGTCCTAGCTGGCAGGCTGTTCCATAAAACCACAGTTACTTCCCTTCTAGTATTTAATCTAAGGCCATCCTTAAAGAAATGTTTGTTTAGGGTAACCATACCTAAGAACTTTCAATGGGTGGGTAAGGTAATAGATAGGAGATATTTTTATTGTGATCGTGTGTTGTTCGTTGTCCGTCTTTTATTCAGGCAGTGTGTCAACAATCGCTTGATTTTACATGGCTTTAATTATAATTATATAGGAATTTTTTTTAAAATCTTCTTGTCAGAAACTACAATGCCTAGAGCTTAATTATTTCAGATGTGGCTTTACTTAGTGGACCTCTGCCTCGTTTGTTCATGTTATGACCCTAGGGTAAAAATTTTTTACATAGGCTCATACAGAAAAAAAGAAGAAAAATGTTAGTCTCTAAGGGTCTTTTTTCTGGTGAGCCATATAGGACCATCATGGCCCTCTTGTTTTTCAATTTACTTTTTACATTGAGTCCAAAATACCTGTCAAAATGCTATTTATATACATTGTATTAATGTAATGGAGTATCAGTTAAGTGCTGAATATGTATACTGTTCATAGAATTATGCATGTTTTACTAATGTAATGGTATTAATTTGTTGATCGAAGCATAAATTTGTTAAAAGTGAGACATGATATGTTTTTACAAACAAGTTTGTTTTTGCTAAATATATGCTAGAGATGGTAAAACAATTTCCTAAAACAAGTTTGTTTCCGCTAAATATATGCTAGAGATGGTAAAACAATTTCCAAAGAATAAAATTGCAAACTCACAGGTAAGTTGCAGTTTTGTCTTAGCAAGTGGGGAACAACATCCACTGCTGATGTTGGATGAAGATAAGAAATTGAAGTATCAATAGAATTAAGAAGCAAACTTGTTAATTTAGAATTTAGAGATCAAAGGTTTGACTGGCATAATTTTATAGTCAGTCTGACAAAGAAGCAATCATTCTGAACCAACAGAAGATATCAAGGTAGTGGAAAAATTGTGTTAAACAAGTTTGTACATACAAGTGGAATGCAGTTTGTTATATGTTATGTACTTTTTTGTTATATATTTATGTCAGGAATTGATACAAAATGCTGATGATGCGGAGGCCACGGAAATGAAAATTCTGTATGAAGGTAGACAGTTAAATAAAGAAATGCCTGGAGAAAAGGAGTATCGAAAATTTTTCAGGGTAAGTTAAATAACCTTCAAATTCTAAAATATATATTTCTAGATTTTAATTCTTGCTTCTATTGATTAAGTATTACTTAAAGACATTGAACCAGGACTGCAAGGCATGTGACTAAGACCCAGCAGTCCTGTATATTCCACAGTAGGGAGTCCAATAAAACTGACAGGGTCATTGATAGACTAGCTTCTAATTACATAATCAGTCACTTGAACTTATGGCTAATATATAGCAACTGTATAGATACTTAGTTTTGATTCAATGTTTAATTAAATATATATATATGATTTTTTTAAAGTATGTTTATATTAAATGCAAAATATTAAGAATAAGGTAGCTCATTTATATGATTAAAGAAATTAATTACTCAAATAAATGCTCAATGCTTCAAACACATTAGCAAATATATGTATCTCACACCAATTAGTTAGGTCTGGATGATTTTGATAAATTAAACATCCATTTTGTGAATTTAATATGAAGGTATCCTAACACCTTTTTAAGTTTTATACCTGTTAAAAACTTTTAACCAATATATTTTCTCAAGTAGTACCTGACTGTATAAAAATAGTTTCTTTGCAAGATATTTTAAAGATTATAATAGTTATCTTGTAAAAAATAATTTCATGTATAGATGGAATGATTTGATTTAAAAATAGAAGAAGCACTCAGTTGCATTTTCATGTATTAACTGTTCTTACATAATCTGGTAATTAAAGGACAACATTCATTAATTACATAAATGCAATATAAAAAACAACAGGAAGTTATCAATAACCTAATTATCACTAAAAATTAATGACCCTCTTATATGCATGACTAGGTGTCAAGTCTACAGACACTTTGCTGACCATGAAAAAGACAGGATTAATCCCATTAGGGGCAATATAACAATTAAGAGATTAGACCTCATGTGGATTTTGGGGGTGGTCACTTATATAGTTGCTGTTCAATGTCTTTAAACATTACTTTATATTCACAATTTACTTACAAATGCACTCCCATGTATCAGGGATGCTATATTACATAATATAGCATCCCTGCATGTATATAAGGCTGATATTGTTGGAATGTAAATTAATTGAAATAAGGTATAAAACATCATTATCTAAAAGGTATAAGATAAGAAGTTTCACATTTCTTCTAACCCAAAACGTCCTCTTAAAAATCGATATTTCCATTTCCACATGAACTAAAAAAAAAAATTTGAGAAAAGGGTTTACTGACCCATTTGTACTCACCCCATATTTTGGGGGGATGTAACTGGAACCAGGGTATCTTTGCATTAAATTAATTGCACAGTACTGACACATGTTTATGTCTAATTATACCTAGCCAATTCTGATGTTGTTGCTTATCATAAATGATTGTTTTAATAAATGCATAGTCCCCTGCACTGGCTGTATACAATGATGCAGTATTTACCGATGATGATTGGAAAGGAATTAAATCTATCTACATAAGTGTGAAGAAGGATGACCCTCTAAAGGTTGGACGTTTTGGCCTTGGATTTAAGTCAGTGTTCCATTTGACAGGTATGTGATGTAGTCCTGTCATGTGCTTACTTTGCCTCCAGTGATTTGTTATATTTAATAAGTTGGAATATTTGTTTTATGTTTAGGCAGTTTAACTTCCGATCAACAACCTGGTTGATTGTTTGGCTAGAACTAAATAGAACTAAATTCAAGTCTGCCAAATTTGCATTGGTTTACTTTGTAGAAACAAGTATTGTTATGACTCTGACCAGAAATTTTGAATCTTGTGATTATCTAGTTAATTAATACAAATGAACATTGAAATTAAATCGGAATGGAATTCTACACCATTAAACATGAACATATGTAAATCCATATATTTAATTAATTTAAGTTCTACCAATATATTGATACTGGCAATGAAGTCCAGTTAGGTTCAATAGAATCTCAATTATCAGTTACCACAATAATAAGACTATATCAATGTGTATGACATTTACCTTTTTCTTTCAGATGGGGTTTCAATTAAATTTAACATACATTCTCTTTTACAGTATACACAGTGCTAATATTTGTCAGTAAAGATTTACCACAGTGGATGGATATTATGATTATACTGATAATAATATTTCAAATGCAAAGAATAATGCTATTATTCATGATTATCTAGAGTATTAACTAATTAGCAACATTACTTCTTTAAACTTCCCAGGTTTTTATTATACCATTATATTTACATTTATTTTAGATTATCCATGTATTATCAGTGGTCAATATGCATTGTTTATTAATCCTATGGAAGATGACACTAAGAAGATATGTGCAATGATTAAACTGAAGAACATGCGAATATGGACAAAACTAAACTTTCAGGATGTAATGGTTTCACTGTCAGATCTGTTTGGTATTTCGGAAGATGTTTTCAACTCTGGGTATTATGAAGGTACTTTGTTTTGGTTTCCACTACGTCAGATCCCTTCACAACTGTCTGATGATATATACACTGATCAAGAGATAAGTACACTATTGAATGCATTCATTCATGATTCAGAAAGAAGCTTACTTTTCTTAAAGACACTTTGTAAGATTCATGTGTATTGTAATCTGTCTGTTAAGAAGAATATGGAAATGTCTCAGAACGATGCAAACACTGATTTGGGTTCCATGAATGTTGGCAGACAGACACCTCATTATATCGTAGAGATCAACAATGATGACAATACACTAAAATGGAAGAGAAAAGAATTGCTACAGGAGTTTAAATCTATTGGTTTTGATGTACAGAAGGAATCAAAATCTTGGGTTTTCAATGTTAACGTTCAGATGAAAAAAATGTCTATTGGTGAAAAGAAAGAGTCTAAAGCAAGGTGGTTGATCGTGAACTACTTGAAAGGTGGCAACTTGAGCGAAAAGATGAAAAGACTACTGAAGGACAAACACTTGGGTTACCCACACATAGTTGCTATGGCTGCTGCTATACATGCAAATGGTGACTACAGCAAGAAAGCAGGGCATGTATTCTGCTATCAACCACTTCCGCAACACAATGAATCTATGACTGGTCTTCCGGTGCACATTAATGGATTCTTTGCTCTGAGTCAAAATAGAAGGCAAGTATCTTGGCCCGATGTTGGTGAAAATGACATAGCAAGGAATGACAGGAAAATTGAATGGAACATAACTCTTGCATCTGAAGTACTTCCTAATGCTTACCTTTTGCTGTTAATGACATTGGTGAAACAATCTGATCATGACAAGACGTTTGTACACGCTGCCATTAACACAATACCTGACTTGAATATAGTTGATCCTAACTGGAATATTCTTGCCAAAAGCTTCTTGCAACTTTGTGAGGATAAAGACATTTTGTTCAGTGAAGCAGGCGGTGGTCAATGGGTCAATATCCATGATGCAGTGTTTGTAGATTTTAGAAGATACCCTGAATTAAGCAGAGGAAGTCAGAAGACAATCATAAATCTTCTTCAGAATGATGAAATAAAAGTTGTTGTTGTTCCTGATTATATTGTTGATTCCCTCCACCAAACATTTGATGGACTTCAATTTGTGAGTCAGGAATATCTAGCTGAACACATGAAAACTTCACAAACATACAAGCAACTATCATCTGGCAAACGACAAGATCTTCTTGAGTATTTCTCGCAAGATGCGTCGTATCATTATTTGGAAGGATTGGAGTTAGTTCCTCTTGCTGATGGAACATTTGCTTCTTTTTCCACATCAAATCAATTATTTGTTGAAACTCAAGATATCATTGAGCTGTTCCCTGGTTCAACAGGCAGTTTTGTTGCAACAAAGCTTCGTAAAAAGACAAAGGTGTGGATGATGGATCAAGTTGAAAAAGGTAATGCCTTACTGTGTTAGTCTTTTTGTTCATTATATTTACAAATAGACTTGTTCCAATGAGTATAAATCCAATAAAATAAAGTACAGTGCAACCTCTCCAGAGCGGCCCTCTGTTGAGCAACAATCGCCCATTCAACAACAGCAAGATTTTTTCACTGCACAATTTAACTATGTATAACACATAGAGCAACAACCTCTCAACGACAACATAAATTTGCCACTCCCAAAGGTTGTTGCTTTAAAGAGGTTGTAATTTATCTGTACGTACTGCCAATTTGATTATACATTAACGTATTGATATTTTTGGACTTGTTGTTTATTGCTTATATAATGGTTACATATTATAATTTGTAATATTTTAGGTACTCCTTGTCTGCAAAAATTAACTAGTATCGCTGTTGCCAGACTAACGGAAACTGTTCTTAAAGAAAATTTTGATGAAGAGCATACAATAACTATTCAACGGGAAGATGTGGTAAGATGGAAGAAATGGACAACAAGTGTGTGGGATTTGATACAGTCCCGATTTATGGATTCTTTAGATGATTTTAAAAGACTCTGTCTATTCCCATATATTTTTGAGCAGCATTGGGACAATGCAGATGAATTTAAATTGCTTCCCCTAAATTCATTGATACTGCATTTGAAGACTGTAAAACAAAATGGACAGCTTTGTAAGGCATTTCAGTGGTTGTCTGTCACTGTTGTCAAATTTGTACCTCATTGGCTCTCTGAAAACATCAATAGAAGATTCCTTTGGTACGCTGAAAACATTGGGGAAATGTTCGGCAAAATAAAGCCAGAATGTATTGATATTTTCAACAAGAAAACTGACGGACAAGAGGCAGCTTGTCTTTTAGAATTTCTTTCTCAAAAAATAGATTCTAAACTTGAGGGAACTGCTATGATTAACTTGCAAAAGTTGTGTATACTTAGAGGACATACCGCCTTAACCAGAAGCAATTTGTGTTGTCTAGAGGACAATAATGCAATATACATTGGCAATGACTTTCCTGTGAAATTTCCAGCCGTTTACATTCGGATGGACAATGCATTTGAGGAAAGATTTGTCATTGACTTCTTAGGCGGCAAAACTGTAACAGAATTAGAAATTGTTACCACTTCTTTAACACAATGCGAACAATACTCATCAGATGAGATAAAACGTTTGTTGTATTGGATTTTGTCCAGAGAAACATACTTCTGTGTTGATAGTATACAAAATAAAATGAGAGAAATCTCATTTGTGGAAACCAATCATGGACGAAGCTGCAAGCCCTGTGAATTATTTGATCCCTCGGAAATGTATTTGCAAGATTTATTTAGAGGTAAAGACGTTTTTCCGTCAAAACTGGATTTTCTAAAAGAATTGAAGATATTAGGTTTGAAAGGAATTGATCATATCATGACTGATGATTTGGAAATGGTAGCTTCAGAAGTTGAGAAAATGTCCACAAATACACAACCATTTGATGAAATGAAATGTGAAGCATTGTTAGCTGTTATGGAAAAAAGGAATGACCTAATTGATATAGCTAGCTTGTGTGACAAAAGATGTATTCTTGTTAAGAAAGATGCTATTGAAAACTACCCTCGTGGATTAGCATTAAGAAACCGGAAAAGTAAACCGGCTTCATTACTCTGTCAGCCTTCTGACATAAAGTCAATGGAGTTTGCTAACATAGTCGGCTCTGTTAAATTCGTGATTGATTGCAGAAAGGTACCAAATGTATCACATTTATTTGAATGGCATACTCCACCAGATATTATCGATGTTGTTCACCATTTATTCAACATAGTTCAGTCTTATGAGAAGAAGATGAAGTCCCAGTGCTTGCAAATGATTGTTGGTATTTATGAATGGCTATCAAAACAGGATTTAGAGCAGGTTAGCAATGCTCTCAGTAGCAGATTTGGTCCATTTGGAAATAAATATATATGGGTAGGAGATGGGTTTTATGCACCTGGCGATGTTTTCGTTGATGCTCGTGATTATGACATTGATATGAGACCTTTTGTTCATAACATTCCTGCGGAAACAAGTGAATTGAAGTGTTTTTTCAAAGGCATCGGATGCAAACATTATCAGAATTTGAAATTGTATGTTGAAACTCTTACTAAAATAAAAGACATCTCTGAGAATAAAGACAATACGACTCATGAGTCTAAGTTGCTAAACATAACTGTGGATATACTAAATACAGTAAAAGCTGTTTTTGAAGATCACCCAGACTTCAACAAAGATGAAATTTACTTCCCTGTTGTGCATGGTGAGACATCAGGATTGATAATGCAGCCAACCAAGAAATGCACTTTTTGTGATTCTCACTGGCTAAAAGATATGGGTTTAGAACTTGATGATGATGTTTATTATATTCATCCTCAAATACCTCAATCAACCGCCGAAGCTCTCGGTGTACCTTCAATACATGATCAATTGTTAGCTGATACTATTCCAGTACAAGAATGGGGTCAGGAAGAACCTTTGACTCGAAGATTACATGCTTTATTGAAGGATGGCTATGTTGATGGATTTTCTGTTGCTAAGGAATTATTCCAGAATGCTGATGATGCTCGCGCACAAAAGTTATGGATTCTGTATGATGAAAGAGAAAATAATGAGTATAGATCTAATTTGTTGAGTGATGGTATGGATGAATGCCAGGGTCCTGCAATATGGGTGTATAATGATGCCAAGTTCAAGGAGTCAGATTTTGAAAATATAACCAAGTTGAATGGTGCCACTAAAGAAGATGATGCCGAAAAAATTGGAAAGTTCGGTCTTGGATTTTGCTCTGTGTATAACATAACAGATGTTCCAAGTTTTTTATCTGGTCACACAATTGTCATGTTTGATCCCCACATGACATTTCTTGAAAAGGCACTGACTGGCAAGAGTCCGGGTTTGAGATTTAATCTGAATCTCATGAAAAATCGTAAAATGGTGAAGGTTTTCAAGAATCAATTTAAGCCATTCGAGGGCATTTTTGATTGTGAATTTGATGATAACAAGCCTGCACATTTTGATGGAACTTTATTTAGACTTCCCTTGAGAACTAAAGGTAGCAACATTAGTGATATTGTATACACACCATCTGAAGTAAGAAGCTTATTTGACAAGATAATGAAATTCTCTGCAAATATGTTCCTTTTTAATCAAAGTGTCAAAGAGTTGAAATTGTTCCATTTACCAAAGGAAGTTGAGGATCCGAGACATGCAACACTTCTGTTTGAGGTTAAAAAGGAGTTATTTCGTTTATTACCCAGTAAAATCTGCAATCCACCATGTCCAGTAAATGATGCTGTGTGTAGGAAAAGAAGTAGAAGTTTAGGTGAAACACCACTGCAGTTGCTTGATAAAACTACAATTGAAGTAATTCAGTATAGTAACAAGAAGTTTAAAACCCGAGATCGAAGATTTTACATGTCCTGGTTAGTGAGCTGGTCAACAGCTGTTGAACAAAAATGCCTTGATTTGTCACAAACTGAAAGAGGAGCACTACCCCTAGGGGCAGTTGCTATACCAGTTGTTCACACTGATGCAAGTGTTGAGGTTTTATCTTTATCAAAAGTTCCCCTCGAGTATTATCAGAAAGGACATTTGTTTTTCTTTTTGCCTTTGCCAATAGAACACCAGTTTGACTTTCATATAAATAGTCAATTTACAGTGTCACCAGATAGAAAGATGTTAAGAGTGATGTGTGAAGATGACAAAAGTACCTTAATGGCTCGATGGAATGAATGCTTGTTTGATGACCCAATTACACAGGCCCTGTTGTTTTTGTTAGAAAATATCCATTCGGCTGGAAGGTTGATGAACTATAACTTTGAGCAACTTTGGCCCATGAGTAACCAGGAAAGTGGGTATTTAGATATCATATCAAAGTCATTCTATCGAAATGTGGTCAAGCTCAATAGATATAAAGTATTTGAAAGAAATGGAAAATGGTTTGATATTTCAGAGTGTATTTTCTTGGACTCAGAGTTATTATCCTCCAATGTAGGGACATACGCAATGGAATATTTGTCACAGTTATCTCCATTTGCAGTGAAGATTAATCCAAAGTTTTATGATCGACTAAAGATAGAAGACGAAGCTCTTATTGGCAAATTAACTGTTTCGAAGACAAACTTTTTTCTGAAGTATTTCTTGCCAAATTTAGAAACTTTCGAGGCGAGTGACAAACGTAATAAGATGATGTGCTATGCAATAAAGATGAACCAGGAGGATATCAATGAATGGGTAAAGAGCAACAAATGTATCCCAAATCTTGCTAATGGAGAGCTCAAAAGGCCCAGTGAACTAGTGGATCCAAGTTCCATTCTTGCAGCTTTATTTGAAAGAACGGATGCTTTTTTCCCTGAGAAAGTATTTTCTCAACATGACATTTTAGAAGAGATGCGGAGCATTGGCCTAATGCATGAAACATTAAATGATGACGTTTTGATGATACTTATAAACTCTATACAAAAGGAAGATAAACGTTGCAATGCATGTGCTTTCAATTTGGCTGGTAATGTGATTGCATACATAATTAATGAGTTACCTGCACACAAAGCCATTTACAAAAATCTTCAACAGAGCAAATTTATTCCAGTTAGCAAATGTCCACCGAAATGGCCATTTGAGTGGCTTGCTGATTCTTATTCAAAAATGAAAATCAAGAAGTGCAAACGTCATAAAAATGATGACACTTGTCTGAGTGTTGCCCTCTTCGAATGTCCTTCGGAAGTATTTCACTCTGAATGTGAGTTAATTCTCGGATCTGTTA
Source organism: Lutraria lutraria (assembly GCA_964023205.1). Taxonomy (NCBI): domain Eukaryota; kingdom Metazoa; phylum Mollusca; class Bivalvia; order Venerida; family Mactridae; genus Lutraria; species Lutraria lutraria. The sequence goes on from OZ026847.1 coordinate 16,560,902, forward strand.
GTTTCATTTTTAATGAGACTGTTTTAATTAAGTCACAATCTAGCATTCCGCATAAGAAAGAGCAAGAAAAAAAGACGTTAAAGAAATTGGGCATGAAATACATGGACACAGTCCCTTGGAAATTTGTGGTATCGCAATTGGACATTATCATTGCTGCAAACAAGAAGCCAACACGTCAAAATTCATACCCAAACATTGATATCATCATGCATGATATATACCAGTTTTTAGATAGTGCTTGCTCAGATCACTTTGACCAGATATCAGAATCATTAATGGGGAAAGAATCTGTTTTTGTGGCAAAAAGATTTGTGCTACCATCTTTGATTGCCAAAAAAGACTTACCTGTTAGATGTGACCCATTTGTGTTTTGTTTGAAGGAAAGCGTTGTAAGAGGTTTTCCATCATTTGTCAAGTGTTTGAAGATTTCAGACGAATTTAAACCATTTACTCTTGCTATGACATTACAAAACACTAGAACCAGCAAGGGAGAGCAACCTCTTACTGTAGATGAGGTGCAAGCAGTTTTAAACATATTGTTCTGTTTGAAGGCCGTTTTGCAAAATCGAGGAATTCTTAATGCTCAAGCTATTGTAAAAGATGAACTCCTAGCAATTTATGGTCCGGATGAGAATGGTTTATTACAAGAGTGCAATCTTATGTGTTTTAATGACTTTGATGAAATAGAAAAAACAGAATTTATGGTATATTCGCACAAACTGTTATCACCAGAAATTGCAGAATATTTCGGAGTATTGCCAAAGAAGATTCGATACATTGAAGACAATTCAGAAGATATAGAAGATTTCTATCAGAATGAACCACTAGTCGTAAGATTGCGGCGTATTTTGGACGGGTTTCCGTGCGACACTGGACTATTTAAAGAATTAATTCAAAATGCTGATGATGCAGAAGCTTCAGAATTATGCTTCATTAAGGACTTCTTACCACGCTCTACAGACAGCATTACTGGTTCTGGATTTGAACATGTACAAGTGCCTTCACTGTGTATTTTCAACAACAGTGCTTTTTCTAATGATGATTTGATCGCAATAACCAAATTAGGTGAAGGTAATAAAGCTAATGATTCAGCAAAGACCGGTCATTACGGGATAGGCTTTAATGCAGTATACAATTTGACGGATGTTCCATCTTTCTATACTTTTGGTGGTGACATTGAAAACAAAGAGACTTTGTGTTATTTTGATCCATTAGCTGCTTTCTTTCCATTAGTGTCAAGAGAGAAACCCGGGAAACGAATAAAGAATCTGAAAGCACTAAGAGATGTCCAAAGCAACATAATGGCAAGTTATCACGAAAGGTTGATACTTGGTGCCGGAAAAGGCACTGTTTTCCGATTGCCATTGCGTTTGACAAGCTCTGAAATTACTGAAGATGTTATTACAACTGAAGCCTTATCAAAACTACTTGAAAGCTTAAAAGAGGAATTGGGAGAAATGTTGATATTCCTGAAACACTTGAAAGTTATACGTATTCTGACATGGACTGAGGGTGGCTATGCAGAGGAATACAGTGTTAGAATACAAGTGGATTCTAGTAATTCTTTAGCCAGAGAACGCGTTTTCCATCATTTTTATGACATGAGTGCTATGACAAAAACAGACAAAATGGCAGCATTTCAATATTCTCAACACAGTGAGGTTTATGAGATGTCATTGTTAGAGAGCCATGCGGGACAAACACGCCATACTGATTACATAGTTGCCATGACAGTTGGTTTCAACCAAACCGCAAAAATTTCTGACATTCTCCGTGAAAAGTATGTAAAGGGAAAAGTGGAAATGTTACCCGTTGGTGGTGTTGCGGTTTCTGTTGAAAAACGCAAAGGTGGAATGCGAAAGAAAATTAGAAAAAGCGATAGTCCTGTATTTTGCTTCCTACCTTTGCCTATTGCAACTAAGTTACCAGTATTAATCAATGGTTATTTTTCCTTGGACAATGAAACGAGACGAAACATCTGGGGATCCGGCAATATTGATGAAATGAAGTGGAGAACTCAGTGGAATGTTTTGATAATAGAACATGTAGTCACTACTGCATATGTAAAATTGCTTGATTATACCAAAGATAAAATCTTCTCTCACATAACTAATAGATTATGTGATCCTAGAATAGTACACAATGCTATTGATCATTTTCAAGAACTTCTTCCTGTGACTAATGATTTGACAGATTACTGGAAACTTCTAGTTTGTTCGGTGTACAGGGCGTTAGTGGAAGACAGAAATGAGTTTTTACCAATGCAGGAGACAGAAACAAATATATTTGCTTTACAAAGAACTCAATGTAAGTTATCTTGGACATCATTGCGTATTGCCAAACATGAATATCCGGCATTTGTGAATGCAGAAACTATTAATTGCCAGGAACATACCAACAACTCTGAATTGAATACTCTTTTAAGAAAAGTTGGCATGCGAATTTGTTTTCTCATAGATAATATAATAAGGTCAATGGAAGAGTCAGGAATTAAGATTTCACGACTAACGTCAGATAATGTAATCAGTTTCCTATGTTCTTGGTCTGGTAGTGCAGTAGACAAATGCAAACTTACTCCAAAATTAAATATCACAGGAACACCGCTTGGGACTGTTCCAAATGCACGCATTTTGTTTGAATACTGCCTTAAAAGTGAGGAAACATTCTTAGAAAATATTCTCGACATTCCGTTATTTGTCACTGAAGATCATATTGTTTTATCACTGAGGGAGGAAACGCCTCGTTATGTTGACAAAACTGGAATGTATTCCTCATTCTTTCCTTGCCAAAAGAATAAGTTCATTCATAAAGAAATAGCCGAGCCACTTATTGAAACTTGTAGGGAGAAAGTATTTGAAAGTCAAAACTTGCTTCAGCCATTCCACATGAAAGACTTTGTTGACTTAGCAAAATTGGCAAAAACTATCCCAACAGATTGCAAATCCTGGATTTCATGGGATCATATGAATCCGAAAAAAGAATGGGTAAAACAATTTTGGGAATTCTTTCAAGCAGAATTACTAAATGATGTGACTGTTCCTCATGTGGAAAGCCTGCTACAAATAGTAGATACAATACCACTTATTCCAGTAGGAGTCAATAACTCAGACACTGACTACCTTGTTCCTCCGCATGATGTCAGACGCATTGTTGCATTGGAAAGTTTTCAGAACAAACACGATCTTCATGCCAGTCTAACAAACCTTGACCTACCTTGCATTCAAAAGGCTTTGTTTGTTAATACCAATGACATATTGACTATATACAAAGCATTGTCGGAAATAATACCAAACATACAAGATGCTTTAGGCGTACTTGAATGTCTGTCTTTACATGTGGAACAGATATGTGAAAAACCTCTTAACTATGCTTGCACTGAACCTATCCTTCATTTCCTTGATGAAGGTTTTGGAAATGACGGTAAATTGCTAACAAAAGATCTAACCGTCAAAATAAAACATCTCCCTTTCTTTAAGTCACATTTTGGAAAATTAGTGAAGCTGTCAGATTATAGAACAATTCATGTAGTGCCCGCCAATATACGCTCTGAAGGACTTGAAGAATTGGCGAATGCAATAAAGCTACTGTTTCTTGAAGATGTCCCATTGAAAAGGATATTTAAACGTCTACAAATTACCAGATTGCCAATTATTGATGTGTACACAAAGTACATAATACCGCATCAAAAAAAACTCAGAAGAGTAAATTTTTATCGCCATTTGGAATTCATTGGCAAGATAGGTGAGTTCGATGAAGATAATGAAAGGGAACTTACATCGATGCTGAGCGAGACTCCTTTCATAGAAATAAATCGTAGGTTTGTGAAAGTGAACGAATTGTATGACCCGTATCATGAAGTGTTTCTAGCTATGTGTGACCAACGGGAATTATTGCCGAAAGTTCTGCGTAAGAAATTGCTTGTGAATCTGTTTAAAAGAATTGGTTTGAATTACAAAATTACAATGTCTCTGTTTCTGCGTTTTGCGTCAGAAATTGAAGCAAAAAGATACTCCGACAGATTGACAGATGACATAATCAAAATGTCAGGTTTACTTACTAAGCATTTATTGAAAGTTGATGATGAGTTTATCCGAAAAGAAGATTTCAGTAGATTGTCTGACATACATTTTGTTGTACCTGGAACAGTGAATGAAAACCTCAGTGATATCCATGCACAGTTTTCAGAGAAAAAGCTAATCAAATTCAATGGGTCGTATTTGTCTTCTTCGGACAATGTTTGCTGGACTGTTGGTAACGTATTACCACAAACTGTTTGTGTGAAGGATTTAAAACCAAAGCTTGCAGACCAATTATGCAGGTCTTTAGGCATTTGCTTGAAACCGGATCGACAAACATTGCTAAAGCACCTACGGAACGTTGGTGAAAGTATAGAAACAAAGATAACTACACAACGCTTTACTTCCAACTTCATTCAAACAGTGCCAACAATATTCAAAGAAATTTATGAAGCGTTAAACACAGATATGAATTGTACGCCAAATACGTTTGACGTATCAGACTCTCCAGTCATTTATTTTCCTGAATCAAAAATGATTTTGCAACCAAAAATGGTAGTGCTTACTTGTAAAGAATGTGAGGAAGTGCAACCATTCCTTTGCAAGTGTCCAAGTGAATATGGAAGGTTCCACAGCTTGTTTTCAAACCTTGGTGTTCAGAAAGAGCCTACATGCAATGTCTACTCTTCAGTTTTGTCCAAAATAAAAGCTAAAGTAGAAAAAAACACTGATGGTTTGGCATCAGATGATTGTGTTGATGCTATCAAAGCAACTGGCAACTTCTTTAAACTACTCTCACAACAGTCTGATAAAGTACCTATAGACGGAGAGCACTTGTATTTGATGAGCAGACAGAGCACATTGGAAAACTCACAATGTTTGCTTGTTTCTAACAACCATTATTTCGAAGATCAACTTTTAAAAAATGGGGTACCAAGAAATCGTTTTCTTATTGGTGTCGATAAATTAGAAGGTTTTCATTTACGCACAGCTGATATTGTTCACAGTTTGCAGTGGCTAACAGATGTACATAGACCTCACATACTGACTGATATTGTACACGAACAGGTTATACTAAAAAATGTTATAAACAAGGATGGAAAAATTGCCAAACGACTTCAAAATTTCATTTCTTCTCGCCATTTTATGCTGGGCGTCTTACGGCTCGTGTGCCATGTACGGAAATTCCAAAGCAATCAATTTTTGGACAGCGACAGAGACAAAATTATACATGTGTTGCAATCAATCACGTGTGCACATTGTTCTAACATACAGACTGTTATTGCAATGAGAGACATAGACAATGGGCAATTGGGACAATTTCGACAAATTGACAATACAACGGATATAAAGTATGTTCACTTAGAAAAGACTGAAAATGCTGCTTGCATTTACTTTGACACGAGGGACCACGATTGGTTTGGAAGTGTGCAAAAATTGCTCACTCTTTTTCTTAATAAAGAAAAGGGTCTGGGACTGCAAGAAGAATATCAAATGCGACTGGAAGAAATCATCGGAATGTTTGAATCACCTCATCACATTGATAGACATTTAAGCAAACACAAGATTGACGATTATCATTTTGAATTTGATACTGAGGACACCTCAAATACTCCAATCGTTGGGAATTTCGTTCCAGAAGATCTTCATCAATATCTGGATAACAGTTATGATTGTATAAATGAAAGTGAATATAAGTTTATGGCGTTGGAAATTGATGATCCTTTATTCTACATCTCACATAATCGGAATTCGTCACACATGGATCCAACTTATATATTTGTGCATATAATAAGGAAAGTTAAGCCCTTTTCTACTTTACATCTTCTTCAAGAATATGAAATAGACGATGGGACAGAAAACTACAAAATAGTTATGGCTTGTAAGCTTTACAAAATTACTCATAAACCACAGGAATGGAAAGCAAACCAGAGTGTTAAAGAAGTGTGCAAGGAAATAAAAGAGCATCTAATAATGGCTTGGAAAAAGCCACAAAATGAAAGGAAATCCATTGTCAAGGGTCTGCTTTTCAAATGGCATCCTGACAAAAATCCTGATAATCAGGAATTTTGTACGAAAGTATTTCAGTTTATTCAGCAATGTATAAATGCTCTTGAAAATGGCACAGAACTTCCAAATGAAGCGAATGAAGGCGTCCCAAGATCATCGCGCACTACTGGCTCGTCATCAAGTCGATTTAGATGGGATGATTCATGGTACAAACATTGGGAACAATATCAACGTCCAAGATGGCGCCGGCAAAGGGATAGAAACTTTGCTGACCGTAATGAGTTTTGGACCTCATTCCGATATTGCTACACTGAACGGCGGCCATACAAGTGGTTTTCTGAAGCACGTCGTTGGCTAAAACAGGCTATGTATGATTTTAATGATGCAAAATTGAGTAAAGAAATGTCTTCAACTGCATATAACTGGATTTGCTACAGAGCATATCAGGTTTGTACATAAAATCATTATCCTTGCTAATCATTTAGTTTGCCATTGAGTAAATATTTCTAAAGCAAAAATCTGTTTAACCTGTTGTCAAAGTGCATTTTACTGTGCTCGCATCATATGTAATTGTTAAAATGAATAATCTGAAAAATTAATTTTCAATTTCTATTGAAGATTTAACAATTGTTCTGAAATCTGATTTGATCACTTTATCAGCTGATGCTTTTTGAACTCACATGAGCACGTAGTGGTCGGAGACCTATTAGTATCAATCAATGTCCGGCGTCTACAATTGGGATTGTTAACACTCTAGGGTTCACAGTTTTGATTGGATCAGGTTTACAGAATATTCATCTTGATGATAGCTTGTACAAATTCAAACATGGGTCATCTAGGGTAATAAATTAGGGCACCAGGTCAAATCCCTGGAAAACGTTGGGTCATAGTTTTGATAAGATTTCTTCAATAATTGTCAGAAAGTTTGCCCTACTGATATCTTGGAAGAGTTTGAACATGGGTCATCTATGGTCAAAATTTGGGTCACCAGGTCAAATCCAAGGAAAATCTTGTTAATTATATAGAGGTCACAGTTTTTATTGAATCTTCATCAAACTTTGTCAGAATGTTTGTCTCTTTAATATCTTTGAAAAAAATAAAAATAAATCACCTGGTCAATCCGTAATAATACTGTGGAAACAATCAAATTTTGATCAAAGTTACTCAACATATCTGCCGTGATGATTTAGGCTCTGACCAATTAAACGTTCAGAAAGAAGTTGTAATGATATGAAAGAAGTTGCAATCTTTACTCAGGTGAGCGTGAAAGGGCCGTTATGGCTCTCTTGTTGATTTAACTCGTTTATTTAATGCATGACCGCATTTAAATAAATGTACATATGTATTTCAAATATACTGTTATGTAAAGTGAAGCCTGTTTTATTTTTCATTTATTGTATAAAATGTTAATGACATATTTGTGTACTAACATAAATACGTAAAGAGCAAACATAAGCATCTTATGTTACAGGCTGTCGAGAAAGCACTACTTGCTGCCTGGTACGCTACAGATGCTTACAAAGCCGGTATTAGAAATGGCAGTAAACGTATAAGCTACATAGCAGAAGGTATATTTGTTATTCATTTGTTACTGTTCTTCACTGTCAACTCATTTATATGTTTATGCATGATTTATATAGATATTCATCGATAAACACCATTTTATTAACTAAGTTGTTTAGTGGTAATATGTCTTAGGATTTGGCTCCTTCACAAACGAAAGGGTAACACATTAAGCTATCAAGTACATTCGAGATTAGACTACCGAACTGTTTAGAATGATAATTACTTGATAACTGCATGAATAACGTAGGTGTGAAACTAATTCCATATTTTAAGAAAATATTGTCTCCATACAGAGCAAGTTTATGGTAAAATTGTTTGTTGTCTCATTTAAATTTAATAATCATTATCAATTAAACTATTGATAGTGAGGTTTACAATTTACTTTGCATTTATTTATTTTGCAAAGTTAGTACGAAAATCAATTACACCAATGAAACCATTATATCATTTTAGAAAAGTCAATATTATTCAAAGTATCTGCAGATGTTACTTTCAAACAGTTCGATGCCATGTTTCTATTCCGAAAAGAAGTATGGCACATTCGGTTTGAAAATTCATCTATAAGATTGATAGACACCAATTTCAAGTAGTGAAGTTAATTTTGTGTGGTTTCTGCCAATAATATAGCAATTTGTCTTTGCTGATTAACAGATTATTCTTTTCTTTAAATAGGACTTGACCCACAATTGAGTTCACTTGCTGATCGGTTAGAAAAAATAACTGGAAATAGTGATAAGATGAGATACCCTAATGATTTTGGACTCCCGCAAGATCTTTATATTAAAAAGGATGCAGAAATAGCAGTTGTTATATCGAAATCAGTCATAGAGAAAGTTAAAGAGCAGTATGACATAATGTGAGGTACGTATTGAAAATATATACTAGGCATACTAGTACTTGAACTCTGCAAAACGTGCATCGCATCTAAATGCAAGATAATCTATTCTGTACCATGAAGAATGAATCCCTTCAAATATCTTTTGTACAAGTATTGTTTCTTAAACTGAGTTTATGGAGATGCACAATAACTAAATAAAAAAAATCTGTCAGCAGACTAGACTTATGTAAACAGTTAATGCTTAATATTATAAAACATATTTAAATTGTGTATGGTAAAAAATGGAAAACAATCTCACTTGTTAACTAAATTTAGTCTGTTTAGTCAATAAAAGAATTGTTTATGTAATGAATTAAATTCATACTCAATGTATAGATATAACATGAATTTCATATAGATACTGTCAATTGACCTTTCAGCTCCCATCCGGGACTGGACAAACTTAACTTCATAACTATGCGAGGAAGCTGTCCAGCTAGCTGTGTGCAGTTCTACCAAGTTGTTTGTTGTCCCTCCACATATAAAGCTCCAATGCCTTCCAATGATCACGGCTATTGGTGGGATGTTAAACCCATAGCAAAACAAACTTAAACAAAACAAATAAAAACACATTGGTTATTATTATGTTACTATTTATATATTTGTATACTTATACTTAAGATGTTCTGACATGTTACTCGCATTGGCTGGAGTCTGATGTTCTGAAAAACTTGGAATACAATTTGTAGTCACAAATTATAAGTGTCCTGTATAGTTCAATTCAATATTCTACTGTTAGAAAGGCTTGAGGTCTGCTACTGACTCTTTGCTAAGTATATCACTTTTTATTACAATGTGTTTTTTTTTGAAATTGCATTGTATGTATTTCGTATGAATTGTGAAATATTTAAACAGAATATTGTTCATGTTTGAAATGCTTTTTCAAGTACTGTATACATTGTATTTGTCTATGTTACCTTGATTTCATAATTAGATGTATGTAAAACGATTTTTTCTGTTTGCATGTTCATTAATAATTGGCTAGGTAGATAGCTAATCTTTTTATTTTTTATTACTCCTGACAGAGTGCGGAGAAGTAAAAAGTGAGACTATGAACGTATTTTTCCTATAGCCTAATAACATCATGGGGTTCAGTTTCATTGGTTTTATTGTTCATGATTGATTTGGTGTAATTTTCATGAGACGTGCCAACTTTAAAATACTTTTTAGTTCCAACTGTATATATTGTATTATTGTTACTATTTGTGTATCATATTACTGCAATCCATTGGTTTTTAATCAATGTCTACATCATTTTATTGTTTTAAAAGTCAATTCACTTTAGTCACATATTAATATGTTCTTATTTGTTTAAGGCCGAAGGGTTCTTAATTTACATCACCCGTACATCCTTCATTTTTTGGCTTCAAGCATAATAAGTTCACCATTTGAATATGTTTAAAATCTAAATTTGTCCTTGACTTTTATTACATTGGTTTCTTGACGAAATCAATATACCACATGTTTGTTGGAAATTGTATTGTATACTTTGTTATGAACTGTGAAATATTCAAACCCAATTTTGTTTTTCATGTTTGAAATGTTTTTTCAATTATTGTATATTTGTGATTTTCGGTGTTAACTTGATTTTATAATTAGACGTGAACATGTTGGTCTTTGTGTAATTTGCATGAGAAGTTAAATCTATGAAATACGTTTTACTTCCAACAGTTACTGTAAATATTGTAATATTTTTATTTTTTGTGTATCATGTTTTTTTGTAATCCATTGCTTTTAATCAATGTCAACATCATTGTATGGTGTTTAAGTCAATTCACTTAATACAACAGTTGCTGTAATCAGTAACTCTAGCTTGTTGGAATCAGAAGTTGTGTACTTGCACTCTGATGTAGTATAGTGTCCTGTATTAAACAGAGTATTATGTTCTTGTCTGTTTATGGCTATAGAGTGTATATAACAAGCTTGACTGAAGGTTTCTTAATTTACATCAATTGTGCTTTATATTATGATTACAATTGAAATGATAGGTGTATATGTGTGTATTTTTTAAATCATTTTATATTCCCTATATCCTCTTCTAATAATGACCTAATTGTTCATTCTTTCATTGTTTGGCTTCACGCATAATTTTGACCATTCAGATACATGAATGCGTCAATCCCAAAGTCAGTATTTGACCTTTGTCTCATTGGTTTAATTTCAAATAACTAAAAATCCAATGTTTGCACTTTGTAAATATGTTATTCTTGAAGAGAACTACACGTATCTACTTGTTTATTAATGGTCATTTTCTGTCACCTATATATATGCATTATGTTAAGATTGCTTTATAATGATACTGCGAGTACAATATTAAGGATGCACCTGTAGTAGAGTGGTAATGGTCTCTTATAAAGTTTTGTACCTCACCACTGTAAGTATACGCCTGGGATTTTCCTTAATCTCTGAGCTAAGTAAATTTTTATGCGGTTTCACCAAAAAAAGGTAATTTTTTATTATGATCTTAGAATTTATTTCAATCTTGTTCAGTTTTATTGTTCGTGTCTTTTATTATTACCAACCGACCTGTGGTTCAAGGTCATATGGATTTGAACATGAGTTTTAAGGTCATATGATTTGATTCTTGAGGATCAAGGTCATATGGCTAAACACTCCATTCCTTACAATATCTTGATTTTTAAAAATGAACAACATTAATAGTTGACCATCGAAGAAGTATGTGGTACTTAAACTTCAGACCATTTGACCAATGATTTTCTTCAGATTTAGTATCATTTTCTTGTTGCATCGTCATATTATGATTATATTGTTATTTATATTGTATGTTTCTAAATAATTGAAGATCCAATCTTCATTTATAATGCGATATACTGAAGGTATTATTCACATTAGTATGGATAATATCTTTAGAAATGTATCTAGATGTACTTAAAACACAGTTATAGTGAATAAGGATATAGCTAAGAACCTACCGAAAATTGAATTGTCCCTATACACGAACTATATTACTCCATTGCTATGAGTGTATTGAAATATGCGCATGTGTATGATGAAGTAAAAATATTCGAGTCCCCATTTTTCTATGACTGTGTACCATTGTAGTAATGTCTGTCTTCGATTAAAACCAAGTTCTATCAGATATCTTTTGTATTTCTTTGTATGCAGAATGGTAAGTATATACTGGTGCCGCAGTGAAACTGCATATAGTTTATTTGTGAACTAAACAAATCTAAAATGTAAATAGGTAGATGTGGAAAGGCATTGTCTGTATGATTTAGGACTATCTTGTGTCAAATAATACGTACTACTATGCTCGGTAGGAACTAAATAAACCCGGGTAGGTGTGACGAGACGGATTCTCTGAAAATGTTATTCCTTCTCAGATTGCATTCAATGGAGTATATTTAGACTTATAGTAAGATGCAAATATTTTAACCTTCCCTGATGGTAAAGTACACATCAGGATATTTACCTAGCATGGGACATGCTTGAAATATTGTAAGTAAACTGGCGTGCCTATGACAAAAACTGAACAAATTATTTACTACCATTATTATGAAGCTCTGCATGATAAGTGATGCGCGACATATTTGATAAACACAATAATCTAATGAATGATTTATTTATCATACAAGTTTCTCGTCATTAGCATGTATACAAGCATGAAAAGAAGCAATGACGTGAAAGTAAAGATTTAACATAGATTAAGTAGATGGACAAAATTACATACTTAGTAGACAATATCAAAGCAATACTACATGACAAGTTATTACATACAAAACCTTCACGTTAGTTTGGAAGTGATGAGCACACAAATATAGGTTTAATTACATACTTATTTCATCGAGCCGCTTGCGGTCGCCACAGTAGCAGTTGTGTGTCTGTATGTTAGGCAGTTAGTTAGTCCGTCTGTCCGTCCAGTTTTCCATGTCCGGGCTTATATGCATTGACATTGTTAAAAAAAACAATATTGTTAAGCACCACGAGACGGTGTGCAGTGCGCAAAATCCAGGTCTCTAGCCCAAAGGTCAAGGTCATGGAGGTCAAACGTCAACAATGAGTATTATAGATCTTGTCCAGGCTGTATCCCTTATGCATTGACATTTTTTAACATAATTGTTAAACACCATGAAACGGTGTGCACTGTGCATGATCTAGGTATGTAGCTTAAAGGTCAAGTCAAATGTCAAAAATGAGTTTCAAAGACCTTGTCCGGTCTGCACATATCTCCCTTATGCATTGACATTGTTTAAGATAACTTGGTAAGATTATCAAACACCATGAGACGGTGTGCAGTGCTCATTATACAGGTGTGTAGCTCAAGGGTCAAGGTCAAAGAGGTCAAATGGTAAAAATAAGTATTATCGAGTAGACGTTGTCGGGTCTGTATCTCCCTTATGAACTGACATTTTTAAAAATAAGGTAGTTAGTAAACATTATGAGACAATGTGCATAGCTAAAAGGTCAAGGTCACACTGAATAAGTTTATTTAATGAACACTAGATCTAGAGAATGTTCACCAATTATTACAATATTGCCGGAAAACAAAAGTTTAAACAAATATCTTGAAGGTTAATTATTATAGCAGAATTCAAAATAGTTTGTAAAAAAGCTCTAATTTTTCAGTAAACAGAGAAAGAACAACATAACTCGAGGAGTTATCTCCTCTTCGACGTAGACTAATCGAAATATAAAAAAATCAGGGTACTTTCAACAAGACTTTACAAAATATTTAGCAGAGCTGTATATACTTCTTATTATTCTTAATTCTTTACCATTCAAACCTGCAAAATACATCTTAAACTACATGTAGTTCAAAATCAGTAAACAGTTTTCCTAGATGATTCAATAAAGTTATAAATATTATTTTTTAAGTCACTCTGATAAGCTTGCCAACGAAACATGAGTGTGTTTGTTAAGCTGCGTATTACATTGGTTACGGTGACAAACTAAGTAAATAAATGGTTGGTCTGATTTGAAAGAATGTAAACATTTATGTTTAAGTAACTTTCAATGCTAATCAACGTTGATCAATTAGTTCTGCGTTATCAACTAAACATGCTGTATTTGGCAAGCTGACAGAGCTATACCAACGTAAATATTTCAAAATAAATCTCATTGATTCATTGTGGAAATTCGCATTACTGAAAGTTCTAATTCGGTTAAATTGGATTTGGATTCGTTCTCTAAACATGTTGTTACATTTTACTATGGGATTGTTAAAGTACTTGGTGATATTATGTGTTATAACGGAGATATCCGCGGGAGAAACGTTTGGTAGGAATTTGAGTAATATATTTATATCATTTACTATAATAGTTAATATGTTATATATTTATATTAAGTAGATGATTTACTCACAAAAAACTACTTCCTTCGTGCACTTCCTAATTTCATTACCTAATGTATTCATAAATTAGCAAACATGGTCAATGTTTCACGTTCAGTTACATTGCAATATGTCATACTAAAGTATTTGTTATTATTGTGTTATCGAAAAAAGTTCAAACTGACCTTTTTATTTTCGTGGTTATCATACTTTTTTTCCAATTTGATACAGTTCTTCATCTAAAAAAATCAAGGTTAAAATGTTTAGACGGGAAGACACAGTAACATCTCCTATCATAACCACATATTAAGTCTTTCAGTCAGGACCAATACAAATCCAGTCTAGACCAAAACATATCCAGTCTAGACAGAGACATATTATCCAGTCTGAACCAAGACATAGACAGCCTAGTTCAAGGCATATCAAGTCAATACCAAGACAAACACAGCCCAGTTAAAGGCATATCAAGTCCAGACCAAGACAAACACAGTCTAGTTCAAGGCATATCTAGTCTGGACCAAGACAAACACAGCCTAGCTCAAGGCATATCCAGTCTGGACCAAGACATACACAGCCTAGTTAAAGACATATCCAGTCTGGACCAAGACAAACACAGCCTAGTTCAAGACATATCCAGTCTGGACCAAAAAATACAAAGCCTAGTTCAAGACATATCCAGTCTAGACCAAGACATTCACAGCCTAGTTCAAGACATATCCAGTCTAGACAAAGACATACACAGCCTAGTTAAAGACATATCCAGTCTAGACCAAGACATACACAGCCTAGTTAAAGACATATCCAGTCTGGACCAAGACATACACAGCCTAGTTCAAGGCATATCCAGTCTAGACCAAGACATACACAGCCTAGTTAAAGACATATCCAGTCTGGACCAAGACATACACAGCCTAGTTCAAGGCATATCCAGTCTAGACCAAGAAATACAAAGCCAAGTTCAAGACATATCCAGTCTAGACCAAGACATAAACAGCCTAGTTCAAGGCATATCCAGTCTAGACCAAGATATTCACAGCCTAGTTCAAGACATATCCAGTCTAGACCAAGACATACACAGCCTAGTTCAAGACATATCCAGTCTGGACCAAGACATTCACAGTCTAGTTCAAGACAAATCCAATCTAAACCAATACATGACCCGTCTGGACCGAGCCGTATACTAGTATTAGGCCTTAGTTGTAAGAATTCTAATATAGATATTTTGGTTGTTTAATAGAACGACACATAAACGTGTACAATTAGTTAAATGAGAAACAAAATAAAGGAATGAACTGAGATATGTACATGAAAACACTGGTAATGTATGAATATGCAAGATTTTATGTACATGCATGGTTATCATGGCGTCCTGCTGGTGGATAAGACACTGTTGGCACCGGTCGGTCTATCGCTATCGATGGTAGGCCTACCCATTACATGTATATCTAAATATCTGTGAGTTAAAATGGTAAACAAAATTTTTGCACGGCTTTCAAAATGATAAATACTTAATCAACAAGTATACAGTGGGTAATTGTTATTAAGACTGAATTATACATAATTGAAAAATGTTCAGTTTGACCTAACATAACTGGTATTTGCATTTCACTTTATTAATAAGTACAGTAATGAACCAAGTAGGCACGCCACATGAAATATAAATATGAAAATAAGCCGGAAAAATAAAATGCTTCTAAATTGAATTATACAAGCTATGCTGCATATACAACCAAGCGATGTCGATAGAAATGAGGGATGACAAATATTCGAACAACTGAAAGTCGGAAGGCATGTTGTCGACGGCATGCAAGTTCAAGCTGGCTAAATATTGTATTATACATGTATGTGTATGTAATTCATATGTACATATTGCAGACTGTGGTGTTCGTCCGACCAATGATGAGCTTCTTATCAGAGTAACAGAGGTAGATAGTATCGGTACGTATGAAGATTCAGATACAATCAAAAATATGAAAAATTTTGGTTTTTATAGCCCCGCCATTCGAAATGGCGAAAGGGCGTAATGTGTTACCCCATGTCCGCCCGTTCAAACTTTTGTTCTAGGGCGATAATAGTAACTCATAAAAACATACCTCATGGATAGGTGTCATGATATCTGTACAAACCAAAACATTTAAAAGTTCACAGGACTTATGGCCCCTTTTTACTTAGCTCTCAGTGGGAGCATTCGTGTCATCCGGACATAATTTGTATTTTTCTAGTTTTGATTTATTTCGGTAATGATACGCATGTATACATGAATATAAAACAAGGTAGTAGATATAAGAAATACACACAGGAATTTAGGTCCATCACGTACAATGGAAATATTATATGGTATGACCACTATAAGAACTACAAAATGAAATGAAAGTAAAAAAGTATCTCTATCAAAAACATACAAAAGTTCATTATAATACCATATACCATACAGGACTATAATTATATAAGATTTAAGATTAGAATTAAGATTTAGAATTAATCTAGCAGGCAATGCTCTGAAAACCGACAATCATGTCGTCCAATACTAGTACGAGTGTACTAGTTTCAAGATACATGTAATATAAGATTCAAGATAAGATTCATTTTTGTATAAGGTATATACATGATCAATATAACAACATGCAGAGAAACATTAAAGTCCCATTTAACATTTTGGATGTTAAAATTAAAGTAAGTCTTATTTTACCTTGAATGATATCTTATCAGTGAAATTGACTTTTATTTGCAATACTTACATTCCGAAATTTTTGTTTTTAATCACAAAGTACATATAGAAATATAGCACAGTATTTTTTTTCAAGGATATTGCAGAAAATATCAAAAAGCATCTGACAACATTTCTACGAGATGTGGCTAAAGAAAGGCATCGTGTAATATTGTTTTAGAGCAAATAAGATATATTTCTAATATTTTACTATCATTACATATATTATTCTGTACTGCTTAATATAAAAAGCTAATGGGGCTTTAATAACACAAACATAAACATTAGCATGGCATGCACACCAACGCCAGGAATAGGACAAAATATGGTAAACCCTTATTTCCATTGTGGTCCCTAAGTGTTGGTGGCATGACGTAGAGAGGCAGTGATAACACTTAGTGTCCATTATCAAAGAGAATATCACACGGTATGATATCACAGGGTATTATATCACAAGGTATTATATCACAAGGTATGATATCACAGGGTATTATATCACAAGGTATTATATCACAAGGTATTATATCACAGGGTATTATATCACAAGGTATTATATCACAAGGTATGATATCACAGGGTATTATATCACAAGCTATTATATCACAAGGTATGATATCACAGGGTATTATATCACAAGGTAAGATATCACTAGGTGTGATATCACAACATTGACTTAGTATTGTGTTAATTTTATCACATACAATCAACAATATAGAAATCTACATAGTTATACTAATTTACAGAACTGTTACAGACATTGTGTGACCTTCTTCAGATTAGTTTTTATTTTATTGTGGAACTTGTGGATGCGTAACATGACAACATAAACAATGAAGGATCATTTTTATCGCTGGTATTAAATTTCAAGCGGCTTACAAACACAATCGAAATAAAGACTTATTTCTCTTATTCATTTCATTGGATTTTCAACATTATTTCAGTCATATCCTAACCAGCTTCCCCGGACTTCATTTGGTCCTTAACCAGTGATAACCACGAACTATCAGCAACTGCGAAGCTACCCCAAATAATTCAGAAGTTGGGGACAATTTCACATAGGATGTAATAACTTCAGTCAAATTTGGCGGGGCTCGAACTCACAACCTCTTGATCAGTAGACAGAAACTTTATTGATATTAATCTAAAATGTTGACAGCTGTCCACAACATTAACAATATGTATGCCGAGAGACAATGCATGGCTACAAATGTTTTGTTTATTTTTTCCCTCCAGGAACAACTTTAGTTACTTTCAACAACAGTTTCGCAGATCTAAGTTGGTCTGCTTCGATCCATGGAACCAATAAGAATTACATGTTCATGTTTTTCAAATCTTCGGCGGTAGAAGGCGCTCCAAATACACATGCACTTATTTTATCCAAAAGTCTCGACTTAGAACTTTTGCAACTTGAACTCACGGGTACAACGACTCAGGTAAATTTTTATTGGCTTAACAATGTTTGCTAGTTTTAAAGATTCGACTACTCAGGTAAATATTGATTTGCCTAACGATACGTATTAGTTTTAAATGATAATCAGCATGCGATTTAGTTACTGCATCTTTTACGTATCAAAATTTACTCGTGAATCAAGTCTGCTGCTTGACACAATACACAATGCAATACAAATTAAAACATACAAACTTGCAAGTGTCACAACCGCATCCATATCTGTTGATGAATCAAGATTAAAAAATCAAGATAATGTTTTGATATCTACAGTCTGGTACAAACTGGTACAAACTGTCCAAAGCGACACCCTTTGTGAGCAAAACTATTATTTTGTCGTTGAGAGGTTGTTGCTGTAGAGATGTTAAGTTGATAGCTAATTGCTGTTGATGAAGGGAGGTTGTTCCTCAATAGAGCGCCGCTCTGGAGAGGTTGTACTGTAGTTAGTTGTAAATCTTTTCAGCTGTTCGAAGCTATCAATGGATATGCTCTCATCATTGATCTAACCACTACGTGTCAGAACATGGATGGAAGAAATGAGGTACGTTTGTTTAATTTAAAATCTTAGGTATGCTATAATTGTGTCCATAACTTGGATTGTTCGAGATCCGCTAATAGCTTTTAATCTGACCACTCCTGTAGTTTGGTTTGTGGCTCTACGGTTGCATATTGATTCAATATCTTTATCTTATAGTTCAATATTTAATATACTAACCTCTTCTGCTGATTGATGGCAGTTTCTGTCTGGAAGCAATTTATTAGTAATATCCAGATCTAAATCCAGTTTATGCAAAAAGTATATGCTCCCATTTATTAATCAGCTTATTATAACAAGGAAATGTTTCGTATCAATAAAAAGTGTCGTATGTACAGCCATTTTACATACTAATTAAATTAATCTACGAAGTGGGTTTTTTACAGCCCATTTATCTCTACTGTTCATGTTTGTGTTGTTTTATTCAGGAGTGGACATTTAAACTGATCGTCGAGCAAGCTAATGAATTTATTCCTCAGTTTATTGGAGCACCATTTCAAATTTCATTACCCGAGGTAATTTTATGTTGTAGAATAGTGATACCGTGATAATCAGTCATAAGTTATGTGGTGCCTAGAGATCATAATCGATTTATATTTTAGCTTGATTGATAATATGAGTATTGATAATGAAAAGTAAGTAAAGTTCTAGCGCGTAGGGATACACAAGTTTATACAATGACCATGACCACTGAAAGAATTCAAAGTATATTTGATTTTGATATTGGCACCTAGACTAATTAAGCTACCCTTTGTGCCATTTTTGTAGTGATCGAAACAGGAAGTGTATGATGGTATTCAGTTTTTATTATTTCCTTTGTCTCTGTAACTCTTCTTTAAATCGTTTAGACTTAATTCGACTGCTAAAGCAGTGCATAAATAAACTGTAAAAGACATGCACATATGAAACTTTATCGTATATTTTGAAACATCCTATTTGCTTAATATGTACGTTAAGTGTACAGAAGTGTTTGTTTTCTGGTTACCGGCCCTAGTCTAATTTTTTCGCGGCGACCACAGACTTTGTATTAGGCCCAGCAACGATACATCCACTTTCCAAGACCTACATATCCTATATCTAATTAGCCTGCAACCAGAAACAAACATCTTTAAATGTCTAATAATTGTTAATTGTATAATCATACAGCTCACACCTATTGGTTCCGACATATTTAACATCGGATCAAGAGCAAGTGACCAAGATGCTGGGAAAACCAATCTGACGTTTGCCATAGCTCCATATGTTATTACACAGGTAACATTTTATGTTAATTGTGAAGCAACTAATTAACCTAATTTAGTTGCACCACTATTCCCATACCCTTACTTATTAGTCTGTGTGTGTGTTTTGATCTGTAAGTTCAGTTTCCATGAGTACGTTAAGTATACTGTGGTGTTCTGTTGTTTCTTTTACAGCATCCAATTCCAAACTGACAGTTTTTAACTTTTTCAACTTTTTCATATTTAAAAAAATGATAATTTCCTAAACAAGACAATAAGCTCAATGTAGTTTTTTGAATGTGAACATTCATTTTGTAAATAGTTTTTGATAAACTTGTCAATGATCCCTATGATGTAAGGTTTTCAACAATATTTTTTGTATATCGTTTTGAAAATATATCCCATTAACAATTTGTTCTATGTACATGATTATCAGACAATAAAAAGTCTAAAAAAAAAAGAATAAAATAACATTTATCACATTTATCACAGTCTTGGTTGACACAGTTTTTAGAATTTAATGAAATCCGCAGTACAAAAGTACGGCGTAGTCGCATGTTAATTTACCAAGTACATCCGAGGGTAGAGGGGGTACGGAATCTGCCGAAATATTCCGAAGCAGATCACCCCTTCAACAAATGGTTATTGTAGTCTGATTTTCATGTGGAAATGTACCTATACAAAGCTAAAATATTTCACCTTATGGGTCAAGTGTCAACACCGTGTGATGAAAAAAATGATAACAACTTGCCTACTTTAAAATGTCATTTACTAGGAACAGTTATGATGCTCGCAGAAAAAAAACTCAATTATAACAAAACTAGACGTCAGAATTCAATATAATTTCTTTCAGTTTTATTATGTTCGTAAATTTGTTTAATGTGTATATGCGTTCAATTTTTTTTTTTTACAATAGAATACTTATTCTGATTGTTCTAGTTTGATGGTAGTCGTTATGTACGGCTGTCTGATGAAGAAAATGGTATGATCGTACTGGCGCATCCTGTGGACTTTGAGAAATTTTATAAAGCTGGACGTACATTCATGTTCGTTAACGTCACCGTAACAGTAAGCATATCTCTGTTTAAAAAGAATATATTACAAAATGAAGGAATAGTGCTTAAGAAATAGCACATTTGGTTCTAGTTATTTTGCTGAATCTTGTTTTTAAAAATGAATGTAAGTCCTTCAGAGATATATTTTGGAAGGATACGGGGGCATTTTTGGAACTGAACGATTGTTCAGCTTTCCGTAACGGTCATTCGCTCGACACGCATAAATTATGATGCGAACCAAAGTACTACGTTTTTTACATCCGCCATGCAATTGTTAAAGTAGTTCCTGTTTCACGTTGAAGTGCAAGTCTATGTAAGTTCAGTTTGTATTTTAAATTTCGTACTTTCAGTACATTGTTAATAAGCTAATTATGTTACAAGTGGATACTGTCAATAACGATGATATGACTATTATAGGATGATGGTGGATTCACATCAGCCACGTCTATGAATGTGACAGTCACTGATGATAACGATCAAGGGATAGAGTTTGTGTACCCTGGCTGTGAGCGACCATGTGTTGATGCTAATTATACTGTCACCACGAACGAATCCTATGTCGTAAGTTAAACATTCATGCTTTTATATAGTTGGACTGCCTTCTTGTTTGGTCAGAACATTGGTTTGATATTACGTATGTCTCATTTTGGACAATACGCAAGTTAGCCCATCAGCCTACCTCAATATATAGAGCGTACGGACACCAGACTGTGCTTAATAATCCTTGAAGTGGCCCATACTCTCTATTACGGTCTATGTAGTTTGTTATACCTAACCATCCGATTATGAACTATAGTACTGTAGAAGAAGCGTTGTTTATATAAGAAGTACTTAAAATCTTCAGCTGCTGTTAACGTTTGATTCTGAGTATCCAAGTGTCAAATGTTATAGAAATACAAAATGTACTTTGAATGGTTCTGCAGTTGTCCCAGGCGTTTACTTATTTATTGACCGGCCCTCTTATCTTATACTAGTAATGGATACAGAGGGTTTGTGTTAATTCTATACTGGCATCTTTTCAGGGTCCACTAAAAGTGGAACCAGTACAAGTGAAGGTGCATGACTTGGATACAATGAATGAACCAATTATATACAGCCTTGATTCGGGTAATAATATGATAGTAAACTTACTACAGCATAAACATAATGCACTGTAAATATTCAGAGTAAAATAAGCATGATACAATATTTCGATACAGTGCAACCTCTCCGGAGCGGCCCTCTCTTGAGCAACAAATGCCTTTCAAAGGCATCATGATTTTGTCCCACTGCATGATTTAACTTTCGATTAAACCTCTCTTGAGCAGCAATCTCTCTGTTGTTTTGTAGAGGTTGCCGTGCAACAATCCAACCAGACTATGCGCACACCCGCACACCTGAATGTCTGAAGAGTTTTACTGTCAATAACATTCAAATGGTATTAACTGATAGCATACAATTGTCTTTGTTAAATCATCGAACATAACTGAAAGCTGGAGATATTTGTAATATATCATGTATATACAGAAAGTTAACTCGTTCACTTCTGTTTCTCGAAATTATTCGCAATTGCCTCCCCTGTTTGAACTCATGGTTCGTAATGTGAATCACAGTGGCGCCGTTAATTCAGCTGGACGTCAGTTTAACCACGTTTAAATTGTCTGCATTTACAAAATACAAAAACATACTGGTCAATAAACATGATATGACTGTTAATATTGTTACTATTTCAGGAAATGACTTCTTCCGAATCGATTCATCGACTGGACTACTGTATAAGACCGCACCGTTGGTAAACGATACCTATGACTGGTCAGTTCTTCTAAAAGTAAGTATTTGCTCATATGCAGTGCAACATCTAAAAAAACAACACCCTTTAGGAGCAACAATAGTATGTTTTGTTGATGATAGGTCGTTGCTCCAGAGAGGTTAAATTAATAGATAAATCGTGACGAGGGAAAATCATACTATTGTTGAAGGGAGGTTGTTGCTCAAGAGAGGGTTACACTATACTTTATATATCTTAGTTCTGTGTTTGACACTCATGTTGGCATACGCTTCTCAAGGACCAGGTGGCTTAAGATATTGCATATTTTATCATTTGTCTCACAGCACGCGAGTGTACTAATGTGGATACTTAATGTACTAGTCTTGGGATATGTAAAGTTAGAACGACTGAATCATTCAGTGGTCAAAGAGCGCAGGCTAATCTGCTTTACACCGTACATAAAGTGCGTGAATTAAGTTTTGTTCATAAACGGTATGAAAAACACAACACAGTAACTTTTTACAATAAAATACTCAAGTCTGGACCCCTTTTGGACTGGGGTAAAAGTCCCATTTTCGGGGAATTCCGGTATTCACGAAGCTTTATAGAAGAATGGAAAAAATTGGACTTGGACCATTGTCTGATTTTTAGGGTAATTCAGATTTTTAGGGGTTTCAATGTATTTAACCTCATATAATAGCATGGATATCTTCTACCTTATGTTTACAGGTGAAAGCCTGGGAAAAATCAAGAGAGGACCATAGTGTTGAAACTACAGTAATTGTCCAAATTATGGACAGAATGATCAGTAAGTATAATCTTGAAGTTTCTATATAGGCCAGTAATAATACAAATTATGGTAAAACTAAAACTTCACAATGTTTTTCACGATTAAATAAATGAAGGAATTTGTTTTAGGTTGAGTCTATTTTTGGACCTGATATGTTCCTAATCTTTATCATGTTTTATGATGGTTTCTTTCAGCGATTGAGTCAAACGCTATGTACAATGAAATGGATAATTTCGTTAAACAAAGTCCTATCAAATAGTTACAGTGCACCCTCTCTAAAGCAACACCCTTTGAGAGTAGCAAAATTATGTATTTGTTAACAGATTGTTGCTATAGGCAGGTTTAATTAATAGTTACATCGTGCAGAGGGGAAAATCATACTGTTGTTGAAGAGAGGTTGTTGCTTAAGAGAGGGACGCTCCGGAGAGGCTGAAATGTGCATACTTTAACAAGGTCATGAGAAAAAAACGAAGTTGAACTTCACTCATTTTTGTACAACTTTCGTTTATGGATTACCCCCCTTTATCATAATTGACCTGTGTCGGTATTCACAAAGCATCTTAAGATTTTCTTTAACTTAAGTCGAAATTTTTACTTAAGTGTAAATTTTTTTCATGGTAAAAGTTTGTAAAGCAGTCATCAAAAGTGTGAAAAGGAATTATCATTTTCATAATTGGCATCTTTAGAACAAAGATAAAATCATATTATTGTGATGTCCTCCTTTATATTAATACAAAATAATTAAGGAAAAAGACGAATTTAAGGAAAAATATAACTTAAGTTAAAAATTACTTAAGATGCTTTGTGAATACGGACCCAGAACCGAACATCATTCTGAGCTAGGCGCGCAATGGTATATGCCGAGTACATGGATATTTATTTTTTATTTATCTAAATGAAGATGCTTTATTCACAATAGCGTATTTATTTTAAAAAATGCAATGTTGCTCCACATTATGTTGTGTTACACGTATCAAACCTATTATTGAATTTTATTTACTGGCCTTATCATATGTTGAATAATTTTAATACTGCAATTTAGAAACCTAATAAGGACGTATAATTTACATTATATCGAGATAAATTTGAACATTTCAGATCTTGAAACTTTGTAATGATGTATAATATGTTCCTACTATCTTAATTTGAATATCTTAGCAATTTATATTCGCGTTCTATTATCGTTGTCGTCTGCATCGCGTCATTATTAACCAAGTCGTCTGCTTATCGTAAAGGTAAGTGGATTACTATGTTTTATTTTCCCTTTCTTTTCCAACACATGACATAAACGTAATTATGTTCAGCACCTTTATTTGTTTATGGCCTCGCCGTTCGAAATGGTGGAAGGGCATACAGTGTTTCCCCCCCATATGTCCGTCCATGCGTCCGTCCGTTCAAACTTTGATTTCCGAGTGATAGCTCAAGAATTACGTCATGGATTGGATGAAGAGGTACAATTATAATAAGATACAGTTCAAGTTCGATTTCCGTTAATATCCAAACTTTTTCATCTGAATTATGGCCCATTTTTTGACTTAGCTCTCAGGACACATTTCTTATATTTTATATACATCTTGTATGTGGTTTAACGTCGCACCAACAACGAGGGTTATGTCGCGAAGTCTTGAGTTTTCACGCTCATTGCCAGCTTTCAGAGCTTATCAGTTGGCTTATCGGGAAAGTTGTCCCCCTTGAAAATCGACTTTTTTGCGATATCGATGACATGGCGGTGACAGGTGCTCTATATAGAGTTATAGAGGAAGTATTTGTTTAACTTGTAATAACTTTATTAATAATAAAGGCACAACATTTTCCCTGTTATGTGCACAATTTTGCATCTTTCTTCTTTATAATGATATAAATTTTAATTATGTTATATATTATCTTCTTGCTTCCCTGATCGTTACAAAATTGTCCCTGTCGGTCTAGATTTTTTATATGAACAAAGAAGGAAATTTCTAAAATTAAGCAAAAGTGGGAATTTCAAACACCTAGAAAGACATTTTGTAGTATAAACACAACATTTTCCCTGTTATGTGCACAATTTTACATCTTTCTTCTTTATAATGATATAAATTTCAATTATGTTGTATTTTATCTTCTTGCTTCCCCGATCGTTACAAAATTATCCCTGTCGGTCAAAATTTATAAAAACATTGTGTATTAACATACAAGAAAATTCCTAAAACTGGGCAAGATGGCGGAATTCAAGCACCGAGAAAGTCATTTTGCAATATAAGTACAATATTTTCCCAGCTATGTGCACAATTTTGCATCTTTCTTCTTTATAATGATATAAATTTCAATTATGTTGTATTTTATCTTCTTGATTCCCTGATCGTTACAAAATTATCCTTGTCGGTCTAGATTTTTAAAAACATACAAGGAAATTCCTAAAACTGGGCAAGATGGCGGAATTCAAGCACCGAGAAAGTCATTTTGCAATATACATTTAAGTACAATATTTTCCCAGTTATGTGCACAATTTTGCATCTTTCTTCTTTATAATGATATAAATTTCAATTATGTTGTATTCTATCTTATTGCTTCCTTGATCGTTACAAATTTAAGTTATCCTTGCCGGTCCAGATTATAAATACATTGTGAATTAACATACAAAGAAATTTCTAGACATAATAGCGGATATTCAAACACCACGAAAGCCATGTTGTAATTTTAGCATCACATTTTCCCAGTTACGTGCACAAGCTAGATTCTTTGCTGATTCATATTGAATATTAATGTATTAATATTTCTAACATTTTCTTGCTTCCATGTGCGATCTGAATTGACCTGTTTTGGAAACGTGTTGTTTCTCATAATAAGGTACCTACATGATAATTATAGTTATTTGTATATTACGGTAACCAGGTAGCATGGCTTTAGAGATAAAATCAGTATGCGGATATATACAGTATAAGTATAGCTTAGATGTTAGTGTCAGATTGTGAATCAACATTTTTACTGTTTAATATAATGAAACTACTAATTCAAGCATAATTTATCATTTTTTCAATTTATAACTAAAGATCATTAATCTTGATTAAGATGTATTTTGTTCATTTTGTGATCTTTAAAAACATAATTCCTGGGACAAATATACACATATAGATAATTTTAACAAAACAAAGTGCGAAAAGATAAGCATCAGAATTAAACTATAGTAACATAATGAACGGCTTTAAATTAGCTGTTGAGCACAACCCTGTCATAAAAATATAAAATAATTAAATTTGTTTCCATATGTAGTAAGACGGATCAACATTTATAGATGAATGCAGATTACATCGCCAATTAACGTGATTATCAATATACATGTGTATAATGGTCCCAGTTAATACTGACCGTAAGTATAATTAGCTCACTGAACCATGACCTGTATTGGATTTTATTACTACATGCTATTTATATTGGTAAAAAATGATGCGAATTATGCCAGGCACATGTATTATATGTGCACATGTCATATTTTACTATGATAATTAACATCGAACTTATTTTAAGCCAAAAAATGATTGTTAGACTTAGTGGTTTGATCAGAGACTTTTTTTACTGTTTATTTATCTAAAAGGGATGTTATATATATCCAAGGACTTATATACATACATGTATGTATATAAGTCCTTGATATATCTGAATTTATACTCGATAAAATATAAACTAGTTATTTAACACAAGCGAATTCAGCCCCCCCCCCCACCTCCGAAAGAAATGAAAAATCATTCAATGAAATAGCATACTTTCCAAAATATTATGCCCCTGAAATCCTGGATATGCCGCTGTTTAAAGTAACATTTGTCGATAAAAATCAGAATAAATGAAACAAAATGGATTTTACAATCTATTTATCTACATATTAACAAAATTAGAACTAACTAAATTTTCACCTTGTCAAAGAAAACTTGTTATTAGCAGAATAAATATAATAAAGCGTACATCAATGGTTATTTTATTATAAAACATGTTAAGCTTGGCTGTAGTTACCCAACAACTAACAAATAACGTTAAATAATACAAGTATAAGTCAATTTCTTCATGATATCACTTTCTGTCATTGTTTTACTGTATTTGATGAACCACTGATAAGATCATGCCTGCGGGCGCAATTCGCGTCTTGCTTAATGAACCGTGATTCTACTGATTTCAGTGCTATCTAGGATCTTAAATGGTTTATCTAGGGTCCTTATCTAAGGGACATAATCGAAATTTGATCACAAGCTTCCCTTCGACCGAAAATCAAGGGAGGCTACTTTGTAAATTAGGCCTTGAAAGCTGGCAATGTGGAGGATGACCGCAAGCAAACCCTACAATAAAATACCATAATTATTGATAAGAAAATATATATATTAAGTTATATTAAGGTAACTGCACACTAAATTTCATTTGGTCAAAGTATACTCGAATCTGTGTGTGGCTTATTTTATATATACATGTAACGCTTGTATTCTTTTGTCAGGATAAAAACACAGTGAACAACTCAAATCACAGGTTCATAAATTTATTATCCCTATCTGATAACATTGACAATTAGTAATACAATAAGTATTCCACAACAAGACCCTAAGATATAACTCCTCACTGATGGTACCATAACAACTACTGCACAAATTACTAAAGTCAAGCACTTATATACAATACAAGGATCCTACTGTTCCTTTAAATCCATAAGTCCAAATAGTTCAATACATCCGGTAATTCCACTGTGTCCAAATTCGTTACATACATATATATTATATATTGTTAAAATTATTACAACAATGTTATTTTTTTTGCAACAACTGGCATTTTGCAACTTCCATCCAATGCACTCAATTTCGAACTGAGTGCCCCCTTTCAAAACATCCCAGTAAAATTTACACACTGGTCATACCAAAATCTTTTTATTTTCACTTTTGCTTTAAAAAAATAACTTTCATATTTTCTCCCCTGTATTCCTAAGACAAATGAATACATACTATATATATAAATAACTATTTTCACAACTGCATGAACACTTTTTCACATAGCAAATTAACAATAAATTGTTCATACCACTAGTGTTTATTTTTTTACAGTACTAGGGTAGCTTTGTATATTCTGTGTAAAAGAATCTTACATCTGCATCTGTAAAATCATTAGAATTGTTGTATGAAACTTATATGACATTGTATGTCTTTTATATTTGTGTAGGTATTTTCTATGTATTTGATATGCATACTGTAGATGAATGTGTATGTGTAACTTCTCTTTTCGTAACTATACATTGAGCATGAAAATGGTTTGTAAGTTTCTAATATATTTTGTAAACTTATACAATTTAAATACTGTAAACTATAAATTATATGAAAATATAATAAAAAAATTGCATGATTGTACCTCTGTTATAAATAAATCTTTAGTCATATCTATGTTTACTAATCAATTATTCTTCTAGAACTTCTTACTGATATGTAATCAATACATGAATATTGTCACTACGCCCACTGTTCAGCTTGAAGAGTGATTACAAATGTAGTTTATTAATCATATCTGTGAATCCGGCTGGTTGATTGAACTAACTTCGTTTAACTAATCCTATTTCTAATGCAGATTGAATACGCAGCCTTGACAGTAATATGAGCAGGTTCGTAGATTATACCATCACTGCCTAGATCGAGGGAAGGTCTAGAGTTGCACCAACAATTTAAATGTCTAAACATCTGGTATGTGATAGTTTAATGTTCATAACGGAATAATTCATAAGAAATCATAAATATGTTCGATATTGTGATTTATCGCAATGAAAACGTTGTATTGTAGATTTATAGTGACCCGTAGGGCGGACATGTGTTATGTAATTTGAGTAAATACTGCTAGATCACGTGTATTTTTTCATCAGTCGATTTATATCACCAAAACGAAGAACATATGTTTTCGGAAGTTTTAGACATCCTCTGGAATTTGGCATTTACGTTTGTGTTATACTTGAGTTTTTTATAATCGCTTTTTTAATGAATTAGTATTGATTAAAGTCCCATAAGCTTATAAATGTATTGGTCCTAATAGTTTCTGTTTGTTCTATAACAGATGGATCCGGTGTGTTTTCCTCCCGTGCATACTTTATAGCAAGAAAAAATGTTTGCGAAACTAATATCGTATTTTTTAATATCATTGAAATAAAAACTATTTATAGAACACCTGAGTTTTCCCGCAGTCATGCTATGCACACGTAGTAAGGTGACTTTACGCGCTCTACATATTTCAAGTTTACAAAAGCAAAAATCACAGTGAAATGAGTGTTTTTGGAAGAAAAATGGCTTGTTTCGTCGGTAATAATTATCTTGGGATAATATCAGCAGTTGTTTGATGTTTGCATTTATTTTTTATAGCAAAAAGCTTATTGGGCTTTAAATGAAAGGTTCGCTTTCATAAAAATGTGAATTTATTTTTTGCTTTGTCAACACACTCATGTCTTTTATGGATAAAAATTGAATTAATGCTGTCTCCTTTCTTGAAGATCATCTACTTTCTCAACTATTTATTAAATGATCTAAACCTAGAAAATTTGCATGATCAGATCTATTACTATGAACAACGGGAAATCAAATGAAAAATGTAGGCTAAATTGATATTTGTATTTTATTTAATGACGTAATTGTAACTGAATATATTTCGTTTCTATGGAGATTGTTTGTGGACCTTCACATACCACATACCTTCGCATATAATTGTTGACAAAGTACTGTAACTGTTTAACACATGCGTTTAATAATCTGGCAGAATAATAAGAACAATATAAAGTTGAAGAACCAAAACCTAAATATAGATGCAGTACCTAAATATTATAAATATTGTCTGCATTATCCAATATTTTGCAGTAACCACATGTTTATTATTCCAACAGACTGTTAGGAGAAGTGATTAACCGTTATTCAATACGACCATTAGAATTGCAAAAACCAACAAACCTACATACCTAAACCAGACTGCCAAAGCTGAAACAACAAACAGAAGATTACTGTAAGTCAACCTTATTTGATATTGTTGTATACTAGTATGGGGCTGAATGTTGCAAATGTTAATATGGTTTTTATTATTCTTTATTATTTTACGATTTTATCCTCTCATTATTTTATCAATTTACAATCTTACTCTTTCATCATTTTACTGTTTTATTATTTTATTTTAACCACTTATTGTTGTATTTATTTAACTTTTTATTTTTGTACATATTTTAAAACTTTTAACCATTTTAATATTTTATCATTTTACTGTTTTACTCTTTTAATATCTTATGCTTTCAAACTTTTAACCATTTTAATCTTGTATATATATTCTTTTAGTATTTTAACTATTTTAATATTTTATCATTTTACCGTTTTACTCTTTTATCATCTTATGCTTTTAAACTTTTAACCGTTTTAATCTTGTATATATCTTTTTAACCATTTAACCATCTTAATATTTTACTCTTTTACTCTGTTATCATCTTATGCTTTTAAACTTTTAACCATCTTAATCTTGTATACATCCTTTTAAACTTTTAACCATTTTGATCTTTTATCATTGTACTGTTTTACTCTTTTATTATCTTACGATGCTTTTAAACTTTTAACCATTTTAATCTTGTATATATCCTTTAAACGTTTAACCATTTTAATATTTTATCATTTTACTGTTTTACTCTTTTATTATCTTATGCTTTTAAACCATTTTAATATAGTATATATATTCTTT
The DNA here is from genome assembly GCA_964023205.1 of Lutraria lutraria. Lineage (NCBI taxonomy): Eukaryota > Metazoa > Mollusca > Bivalvia > Venerida > Mactridae > Lutraria > Lutraria lutraria. The sequence goes on from OZ026847.1 coordinate 16,591,857, forward strand.
TTAACTTTTAACCATTTTAATATTGTATACATCCTTTTCAACTTTTAACCATTTTAATCTTTTATCATTTTACTGTTTTACTCTTTTATTATCTTATGCTTTTAAACCATTTTAATATAGTATATATATTCTTTTTAACTTTTAACCATTTTAATATTGTATACATCCTTTTCAACTTTTAACCATTTTAATCTTTTATCATTTTACTGTTTTACTCTTTTATTATCTTATGCTTTTAAACCATTTTAATATAGTATATATATTCTTTTTAACTTTTAACCATTTTAATATTGTATACATCCTTTTCAACTTTTAACCATTTTAATCTTTTATCATTTTACTGTTTTACTCTTTTATTATCTTATGCTTTTAAACTTTTAACCATTTTAAACTTGTATATATCCTTTTAAACTTTTAACCATTTTGATCTTTTATCATTTTACTGTTTTACTCTTTTATTATCTTATGATGCTTTTAAACTTTTAATCATTTTAATCTTGTATAATCATTTTGAACTTTTAACGATATTATCCTTTTATTATTTTTACTGCTTTATCACTTTACAATTGCACTATTTTATCATTTTTACTGTATTATGATTTTACTGTTTTATTCCGTATGATTTCATTGTTTTGCTCTTTTATCTTTATAATCTTTCATCATTTTGTAATTTACAGTATAACCACTAATTGTTCCTTTTCTTGAATCATTATGAAGTCCATCCCTCATGATCTCACTAGAAAGTTAGAAGTTCATGTCTGCAGCCCACATTCTTGCCGACGAATCTAGGGTACATAACTGCAGCCCACAAACTGATTGATGATTTGGGAGTTCATATAATGCAGTTCATGTCTCACTGATAAACCTGGATTTCATCTTCGCAGTCCAATGCTCTCACTTTATATGGAGACATTCCTGCTGAAACATGATTATCACGGGTGCGTTTTTGTGACATGTCTTGTAGTGTTGTTCTTTTTTATGAGTCTGGAGTCTGTCCTGTAAATCTTGTTACTCACTGACGAGTCTGTAGTTCAGTACTGCAGACTACCGATTTTCTGATTGATCAAGGATTGTGTCTTATTGTCAATGGTCAAAGTTATGAAATTAAAGGTTATGTTTATTCTAGTAGTTGTTAAATCTCGTATTCTATAACGACCTTTTTTCTTTTCTTGAATCATTATGGAAGTCATCCCTTCAGTCATGATCTCACTAGTAAGTTAGGAGTTCATGTTTGCAGCCCACGTTCTTGCCGACGAATCTAGGGTACATAACTGCAGCCCACAAACTGATTGATGATTTGGGAGTTCATATAATGCAGTTCATGTCTCACTGATAAACCTGGATTTCATCTTCGCAGTCCAATGTTCTCACTTTATAAGGAGACATTCCTGCTGAAACAAGATTATCACGGGTGCGTTTTTGTGGCATTTCTTGTAGTGTTGTTCTTTTTTATGAGTCTGGAGTCTGTCCTGTAAATCTTGTTACTCACTGACGAGTCTGTAGTTCAGTACTGCAGACTACCGATTTTCTGATTGATCAAGGATTGTGTCTTATTGTCAATGGTCAAAGTTATGAAATTAAAGGTTATGTTTATTCTAGTAGTTGTTAAATCTCGTATTCTATAACGACCTTTTTTCTTTTCTTGAATCATTATGGAAGTCATCCCTTCAGTCATGATCTCACTAGTAAGTTAGGAGTTCATGTTTGCAGCCCACGTTCTTGCCGACGAATCTAGGGTACATAACTGCAGCCCACAAACTGATTGATGATTTGGGAGTTCATATCTGCAGTTCATAAAACTTGAAACTTCAAAATTTGATTAAACGCCTAATTCTACATATAAATACATATTCAATGGCGTTATACAATGAAAGACAAAAACAAAACAAAAAACAGATGAAAATACACAAATATACACATCAGAGTTCACATGTAGTAGACAAGTTTATCAATTACACACAGTTAAAATAGTGCAAAATAGTTCTTGAAGTAGTATGATTTCAATAAACGTTTGAAACTGTCCACAGAATCACATTGTCTCAGACTAACAGGTAATTCATTCCACAATTTTGGACCTATCATGCTGAAACTTCGGTCTGAAAAAGTTTTGTTCTTATTCTAAGGAACCTCATAACAACCAATAGATGATTCTGATGATCTTAAGGTACGTTTTGACATTTTATGAGACAGAATTTCAGTTAGATAAGATGGTGCGTTTCCTACTGAACAGTTATACATGTTTGTTAAAATCTTAAATCGTATACGTGCTTTAATGGGAAGCCAGTGAAGATCAAACAATGCATTTCTGGAACTATCGTACTTGGAACGGTTTAACACAAGTTTAGCACACATATTTTGTATACGTTGAAGTTTTGATAATTCAGATTGAGAGATGCCAAAAAGAATGGCGTTGCAATAATCTAAGTGAGATATAACCAAGGATAAAACAAGAGTTTCAGTAGCTTCTTTGGACAAATATTTTCGAATGCTCTTAATTCTAAAATAATTCAGCATGACAATTTTACATTTTCTTTTGATATGGTCTTTGAAAGTTAGAGACTCATCCAAAAAAGCACCCAGGTACCTTATACAATTTTTTGATTTAATGACATGGCCACATATATTGATTTCTGTAGTGTTACACTTATTGAGCAGTGCACGACTTCCAAAAAGTATAAGCTCTGTCTTTGAATTGTTCATTTTCAATTTGTTATTGTTCATCCAATCATTAATGAGAACAGCACAGTCCTGTAGATCTTGAATGGCACTGGTTTCTTCAGCTGGTGATGGTCTAAAACGTATATTTGCCGTGTGGTCGTCCGCAAACCCGTACACAGATATAGATGTAGGCACAATGTCAAATATAGTCCCTGCGTACGTCAAGTAGAGCCAAGGGCCCAAACAGCTTCCCTGGGGGACACTGCAGTCCAGTTCCCGAGCTGAAGACAAATTCGAATTTACACTCACTCGACAACTACGCGGTCTCAGGTACGAATCCGCCCATTCTAGCGCAGATCCACATACACCATACTGACTTTCGAGAACATTTAACCGAATGTTGTGGTCAACAGTATCAAAAGCAGCACTCAGATCTAATGCTATCAATGCTGTGACCTCTTTATGCTCCATTACATCAAGAATGTCATTTACAAGCCTAAGAAGGGCTGACTCGCAGGAGTGAAACTGGCGATATGCCGACTGATTTTTAGGAAGGAGATTGTTTTCATTAACATGTTCATTGAGTCGATGGAGGGCAGCCTTTTAATACATGTCTTATTTTCATGTCTCACTGATAAACCTGGATTTCATCTCTGCAGTCCAATGTTTTCACTTTATTTGGAGACATTCCTGCTGAAACATGATTATCGCGGTAGCGTTTTTGTGGCATGTCATGTAGTGTTTTTTTTAAAATGAGTCTGGAGTTTGTCTTGTAAATCTTGTTACTCACTGACGAGTTCAGTACTGCGGACTACCGATTTTCTGATTGATCAAGGTTTGTGTCTTATTGTCAATGGTCAAAGTTATGAAATTAAAGGTTATTTTTGTTGTTCGGTACGAACAATAAAGTTATTACCGTATTTCAGAAATCGCTCAGTTTTCATTGAAAACCTGCATACCGAACAGCGTCCATTAATTTAACCTTCCGCCTACGAACATAGTTCCATTTTTTTTCAGTTCAATGGCATAAATACAAATTCAAATATTACGTGCATATAAGTCAAAATCAGATGGCTATGCAATATCGTAAACGAGCAATACAAAACAGTCTAGAAAAATCTAAACAATCCTATCCCTCGGATTACTACAATATTTACTATCAGTACACACATTTCAAGGAAGGATGACGTGGTAGGAATCCTCGTGCTTTATATGCTAATTTAGTCTGGTTCACAGCTTCTATTGTAAACGTATAGAAGTCATCATTGAATTCATGGACGACGCAATGATAACTGAGTGTCAACCAGATAATTAAAAAAGTGGTTCATCGGGAAATTGTAATGCTTATAACGTGTAACTTTTTCTTCATGTATGAGATAATACATTCTGCATATTAAGTTGAGTATACAAATAGGCAGGTAATGTAGACTCTATAATATTACGCTATTTGCTGAACTACTTTTGGTGATCAGATGGGAATCATAAATCAAAGCACTGAAAGCACATGGAACGAGAACAACTTTAACAACTGCATAGCGGGTGTAGAAAAGCCTTAGTAGTACTTAAGTCTGTATCCAAATTCATGTGCGAAGTATCGTTCGGATTCAAAAACTCACCCTACAAAGAAATTGCTGAACTACTTTTGGTGATCAGATTGGGAAACATAAATCAAAGTACTGAAAGTACATGGAACGGGAACAACTTTAACAATTGCATGTCGGGTAAAGAAAAGCGTTGCACCTTGGTCTGCATCAAAATTCATGCATGAACTATCGTTCGGTTTCCAAAACCCAGCCCAATACATCACCCTACAAAGAATTTCAACGTTTGACTGCTTTGTAGTTCCGAACAACAGCAGAACCTTCAGAGCTTTGATTATTCTAGTAGTTGTTAAATCTCGTATTCTATAACGACCTTTTTTCTTTTCTTGAATCATTATGGAAGTCATCCCTTCAGTCATGATCTCACTAGTAAGTTAGGAGTTCATGTTTGCAGCCCACGTTCTTGCCGACGAATCTAGGGTACATAACTGCAGCCCACAAACTGATTGATGATTTGGGAGTACATATCTGCAGGTCATGTCTCATTGATTAACCTGGATTTCATCTTCGCAGTTCAATGCTCTCACTTTATAAGGAGACATTCCTGCTGAAACATGATTATCACGGGTGCGTTTTTGTGGCATGTCTTGTAGTGTTGTTCTTTTTGATGAGTCTGGAGTTTGTCCTGTAAATCTTGTTAATCAGTTCAGTGCTGCAGACTACCGATTTTCTGATTGTTCAAGGATTGTGTCTGATTCCGTATGAAATCTGATTAATATATTCTTGTTATTGTATGCTTTACACATATGGCTTGGTGTGATTTCAGAACAAACATGATGATGAGAGGTTATTTGATATCACAAAGTTGAAGATTTAATATCAAGAGAACACTATCAGGTAAATTCAATATTAAATACTTGTTTTGTCAAGAAATTCAAAAGCTTCCAAGTAGAATTAAATAAAAACTCTTTAACTGATATGCTTATGTCTGTGTCATTGATTGACTAGCTTCTGTTTACATTATACGATGCATTGGGAGAAGTATTTTTAAAGTGTTTGAGAAGTTTTTATATGCCAGGGTAGGAACGATAACCCTGGGCAGAGAATAAATTTGTTTATTAAAATTTATCCGCATTAATGACATTATTCAAAATTTCAGGACGAATCTTTTGAGAAACAAACTCCAGGAATGTTTGAAACAGCAATGGTGATTAAGAGAACAATGGCCAGTGTACACAACTCATTGATAACGTGATCCTACATCACTGGATACGGATATAAACTATTTTATATAAACCGTTTAGTTTGATCATGTTCTGGTGTGATTAATATAATTCTACATATTTAAAGATTTGGTTGGAGAATGGAGAACTTTGCAAAATTTAATAAATGGATTGAGGATTGCAACATAGCGACTGAAATATATTTAAAAGTGTAACTTTACTGACGGAAATATACAGAGTAATACAAACTTATGTATTGCATGTACATTGTGGGATTTAAGACTGAACCAGTGTGTCTAATCATGAATAGTGCTAGTGTTACAATAAGAACAGTCCTGTACGATATTGTGTGTCGCTAGAAATTGTGAAACAGCAAACATCTCTCCATGTATATGTAAATTCTTTTAGAAGTCGTTAAAACCGTTGTTGTTATTCTAATTGTATACATTGAAACCTCTCCAGAACGACCCTCTCTCGATCATCAACTTCCCTTCAACAACAGCATGTGTTTCCCCGCTGTACACTTTAATTCTAGAGCAACAATCTCTAAATGACAGCATAATTTTGCTTTCCCAAATGGCGTTGCTTTGTAGAGGTAACAGAGGTTGCACTGTTTTTGCAAGTTATTAATGCAAGGAAAATAGTTTTGTTGAAAACTATCTGTTTATCACAGATAAATACTAGTACATGACATTGTAGTTTCAATTCATACTTGAATACTCAAATTTATCAAAAATAATTACAGTTAATATGAATTACAATAGACAGCTCTCACGTGCATGAAATTAAATTTGTTTATGTGTCTTCTTTCATGTACGTATAAATGCCTAAGTCTTTCTTTCAAATTAAGTTGTTTAAATCAAATAGAAGCAACATGGAGGATGAAATGTTTTTGTCAAGTTACTGGAGATAATATCAATATTTTTGTTATTAAGTCTTGATATTTTTTTTTGTAAATATTTACGCTGACGTCACTTGAGAATTGTTATTTACAATGTGTAATAATTATTATGATATATTCGATATATTCGTATTATTCAAGATCTGTTTCTAGGCATTCATATCTTATTTACGCATGTTGTCATGAGCTTATTGCATAAAAAAACATTTAAAAAGGAATTGTTTTGTTGTGGATTATATGTAAATTTACAACTTATTTTATCAACAAAAGTTTTTTTTCAGTAAATTTCTAGTATCATTATTATCTATGGTTTAACAAACAGAACCATTACTTGTAGAAACAAATTCCAAGGATGTAACTTATGGATTCTCTGGTGATATTATTGCACAATGTTTACTCACTGTCACCTAGGCAACACATTATGGTGGCTGATTTCTGCCATTTCATATCTTCGTGTGTTCGCCCCCAAAAGTCAAAGCACGCCGACACGAACACACGATAAATTGATCATTTATCGTGTCTTCGCCTTCGACCTTAGAGGGCGAACACACGAAGACACGAAATATTGAAGGCGAAATAACGAAATTTTGATAGGCGAACTAACGAAATCTACTCTTGTAGAGTTTCGTCTCGGCGGGTATGAAATCGTCGTATCGGCGCCCTATATTTGTCGTGTGTTCGTGTTTTCACCTCGAAAGGCGAAGACACGACGACACAAGAGTAGATTTTGTGTGTTCGCCTATCAAAATTTCGCTATTTCGCCTTCAATATTTCGTGTCTTCGTGTGTTCGCCCATAACAAACAGGCTTCGCTCTGAAAAATGATTGGGTAACTATATTTTGTGGACAGAATAAAACAAGTTTGCATACAAAGTACAAATACATTCTAATATATTACAACATGTATGGAATAATAATTATATACATTATTAGGTACATACAAATCAAGCATGAAGAATGATGAATAATGATGAGATTGCCGTCATTGCTGCTCATAAAAATACACAATAGACTCAACGCTATAATGCTTAGAAGTCAAGCATAACTCGCGGATAATTATACACATCTTTAATTCAATTTATGTAAATCGAAAAGAAAATCAGTAATATATTCAGATGCAAAGATGTGGATTTTACCAAAACACAAACCTGTGCGGAAGGATCGTATCGTAAGTCGTATCTAATGTATCAAATCGCACTACCTCGTATCCAAAGCCGATCAGATCTGAAAGGCCAATCGTAGCAGATCATAGCATTAATAAGCGCCAATTATTATATAGTGATCAATTGGGTAATACAATTCTTTATTCTTTCTGTAATACAATTGTATTCCTATGCATTTGTCTTGATGCCGAATAATAAAAAACTCAGCACGCATTAATACTTATTGTTAATGACACTTGCTGTATAACAGAATGTCCCGTGGCGCTGCACATGATGTTTAAAAAATATATAAGCAATAAATACGCATGTCTCCGCGGCACAATTGGGTAATTCTTAAAGATGTTTGCAGTCAAGATAGAGACTCTTGCATAAAGGCCCTATTATCAATATATTTAACAATTTTTACAACAAAATATGTTTGATCTTTATTCGAGTTGTTTAATAATGTTACATAAAATGCCTTCCTACCCAAAGTACAGAAATTGTGTCACGTGACTGCAGCCCATTATTTTTTAAGGACGGCCTTATCATAGTTACATTATAAGGTTATGAACACCACTGAGATAAGAAAAACCCATACAGCGAACACATGTACCAAGCTTATCACGTTGTTTGTGTCTAAAACCATGAGACTAGACATATTTTTGCTTCATAGATAAGTGAAATATATGAACTTTTACACATTTTCTCCTTATTTTCCATTAAATTCGCAGACAAAATGGTGTTCTATTATATGATAAATGTTGCCATAGTTATGTCAAGCATTATTTTCGTAGTTTCAACGCATAAAACTAATTCTAACAATTCCCATCACGGAGATGGTGACTTACTTAAACGTTTACAGGAACTGGAACAGAAACAAGGGTAGGAGAAATTTTATCTTAAAATGACAAACAAATGTTACTGGTATCTTATATCTACTAGTACCTAATGTTATCTATTCAAACATGTCCATTATAAGTGTACATTGTTAGACTGGTAAAAACGTACTTGTCGCTTATTATGTGCTTCTACTTTGCTTTTCTTGAAATTGAAAACATTTATTTTGGGAGTTAAACGTCCGAACTCGTATGATACCTAAACGCAGTGATAGGTTAAGACCCGCCTCCGTGGTCGAGTGATAGCCTCTCACTGATAGAGGGTCATGGGTTCGAACCCCTGTACCGACCATGTCTCTTTTTATGTGATAATGTAGGCAAGTTGCTTACGGAGGATGGGAGTCTAGCACTGGTTCTTCCCAGCAGCGATGCTTAGGAGAACTTCCCGCCTCATATGACTCTGACTGTTGAAAGGGGGCGTACAGCTCAAATAAACAAGCAAACAAAATTGATAAAGATCAAACGCTACACATTCAATGCATTAACAATAGATTCACACAAAATCAAGAAAAACAACTTTTCTTTCGAAGCCTACTGACGGATATTGAACAAATCTGATCTTGGTCAACTTCCAAAGCTTTTGTTCGATACACGCTTTGCTTAATGTGATAATAAAGTAAAAACTCTATAGTTAGACCACATTTCGGACCCAAAAACTAGGTCGTAATATTGAGGTGGTTTATTATCAAATTTGATTATAGGTGAATTTTGAAAGCCTTACGAAAATTTCAATGTTTTTAGTCATTTTAAGGACATATCTGACAGTTTCCACAGTTCTACACATAGGCATGTATCCAAAATAAAAACGTATTGAGAGATTTTTTTAACTTTGCATGATCATAGCATATGATGATAAAACATTTTAAACGAAAACTATGAGGGTTGTGGTGCTCGTTTTTGAGTTATCTGCCCCTGGTCAGTGTATATAACGATTATTGTCAGTAACATACTCTGATACAGTTTACGTATATCTGCAGGTTAAGTGATAGAAATGCTGCCAGACTAGAACACATTGTAAAGACACAAGCTGATTTCATCCAAGAACAGAATAATAAATTAATTCACATGGAGAATATTGTTAAGAAACAAGCGACCAGAACAGCCCACGTGCTTCATATAGCACGTGAAAATCGCCATAGGACATTACTAATCTCCAAGGTGCTGGCGCATAACAACCTTACTGATGAGCACCTTGTTCTAGGTAACCAACGCGGACAACAGAAAGGTCAAGGTCATCATGCATCAGGTCATGTTGCAAAAGACGGACACCATGGTAAAGGTCAAAATAACAATGGGAGACCACGGCAACATTCTAATAGACCTGTGACGTCACGTAACAACACTAACCACCACCATCAACACCATAACACGCACAAGGAAAGACAACACGATGAAAATGGCAACAACAGAAATCATCAGAAACACAACAGGCCAGTTACGTCACACAACAGACCAGTGACGTCACACAACACTAATAATCATCATCTTCATCAATCGCAACCACGAAGGCCAAGTGACGGCAACACTAATGTTAACTCCGAATCCCCTACCAGACACCAATCACATCAACCATCTGGCAGCAATGGCAGAAACGAGCCTTAAGAAAATATATGATGTAAATAGATTCCAGATCATTTAATAAATATCCTACGTAAATTGTCTATAATACATGTACTAGTATTTGTTCGAAATCGGTATGCTGTGTAAAAGATGTGATTAACGCCATTACAATGCGGTCGCTTCCATACATCCATCTAAGCTTCCATAAGTTTATGAAAAGTTCAGTCAACTAGTCGCGAATCAATAGTTTGTTGAACTGAACAGCATTATATAAATATAATTGAATGCGTATGTTTTTAAAACTAGGATGCAAATCATTAAACGATTACAATTTCAACTACGAATCTTTAATTAACTAATTATATATACAGTAAAAAAGTCAACGAGAGTTCTTTTGCTTAGAAATACATTTCATTGGTTCAGACGTGGCCCCTATCACAAACCTGCGAACTTTGTTTGTTACCAAGTTACCAATCCATTCTATTTTACAACATAATCAAGTACAGAACAGACTAATAAATCTATATTATATTGACGCAGTGGCAATGAGTTCATGTTGTAATATGCAGCATCCGTGGCAAACTTGCATCTTTTGACATCTAGATTAGGAGAATTCTTTTTATTGGATGTGCACTTGATTTGACTGCTTTGTCTGATAAATATTCATGGCTAATTCTTATTCTCGTTATTTATCTTGTATTTGGCTTCACAATGATATTATTTGTCCCCCACTTTAGATACCAAAGCTCAACAGAAATCGGGTGGAAATGTTCGATTGCTTCATTCTTGAAAGCGCCACAGCTCCCTCAAAAGGTCTCCTGACATCTTCACTATTTCTTTCAACAGATTTAACTACATTTTCAACATTGTTTCGGTTACATAGTGGTGGGCAGTTATACTTACCAGCCTCTCCGGACTTCATTTAGGCCATAACCAGTACTAACTACATTCTATACGCGAGCTACTATCAACGATATAATTCAGAGGTGGGGGACAATTTAACATAGACTGTAATATCTCCAGACAGATTTGTCTCGTACAGTGTGAGCCTCGCCAGGGGTTCGATCTCACAACCTTTTGATCAGTAAACCAACGCTCAAACTACTGAGCTAAACGGTCTGATGATATCTTTTCTTGAGACAGAATGTTCGAACATTGTATTAATCTATTTATATGACAATTTGAGGATACTACATGCATAGTAGGGTCCATAATTTTGGATCAACTGTTAAGCGTTTAAGAAGTACTTGATCATGTTGATACAGGTACGTAGTCACTAGGTCGATGACGTAAGTGAACTGACAGGTTCATATCACAGGAGCATGGAACAACATTCTACGATACACGACCAGCTCGGTTTCTCATATACATGTAGTCTTTGGCCTCGTTTCATCAAACATCTTACGCCACTTCTTTAGTAAGAAGTGGCTTATCTCCCTTCTTAGCGTTAAAATACGTTTCATCAATAGTTTCTCAGCTACGAATTCTTAAGCCTGGGAACAATTCTTTCTTAACTTTACGATAGCTCATGGGCTGTCTTAAAGATAAGAAAACGCGGCTTTTGCCTTTATTATTACGTGACGGCCTTTTATTTTAAGACTGTTGAGTGCAATGTTTAAGATATTCGTAAATAATGGAAAAGAAATTCAGTTTTATGTTCAGGGGCGTAGCCAGCTACAAATGAATTTTATGCACACAAGGAAGAATGTAACCCCGGCTGTTGTTTGGTTCTGGATTTTTTGAATTTGTGGAAGAGCATAACATTTTTCCCCTGTCCATCCGTGCGGCTGTGTGTCCGTCCGTTCAAATTTTGGCGTCCGAGCAATAACTCAAGATATATTTCAAGGGTTGGTTTCATATTTTACATGAATGAATATAATTATAAAATGCAGGTCAAGATCGATTTCACTTAAAATCCAAACATTTTCTCAGTAGTTACGGTCCCTTTTTACATAGCTCTAGGAGGGGCATTCGTGTCCTCTGGACACATTTCTAGTTTAAATTAGAACTCAAACGGTGAACTGTCAGTTGTATTAGCAGGGATTAGAGGCACTGTCAAATATTATTTATTTGAATGCATTTATTTCAAACACCGTGATAACGATTGTTAGACATAATATTAGCTTTCGACATAGATGGCATTTTTATATTGTTCACTTCTCAAATTAACGTTACGCTGATGCTATAACCTGTTGACAATCTGATATTTTTAAAACTTATTTTAAGACCGTGTACAAATCTTCAAAAGAAACCTTTTTTTGCATTTCTCTTTAACCGATCGTATGCGCGTTTAATAGCCATAATACATATTTTCCATGATAAAAATTGAAGAATAAGCTAATAGATATTTAAATACATTTGGAGTTTTCGTATTTATTAACTGTTTTCTCCGAATCTTGCTGTGGAATCTTACTGGTCAAACGATAATAATATTATCTGACGAGCACAACATACATAGACGTGCGAAGTAATTCTCGTATGTGCAAGTTTGAGCGACTCAAAAACACATGTATCATGAGTCAATGTTCACATTGTTTAAAAACATATTTTCAGTTAATATATATCAAATAGTTTACATTTTCTGAAAGATTAGAGCTTCATCTTTAATTTGGTATATAATTTACAAAAATCTGTTGAGAAATAATATAAAATTCTCTATATAACATATGTATAGAATCAAGTGCATTTTTCTTATTTACATAGCTAGGGCCGGTGAATAAACTTTACCCGTGCAGACTGTGTCGCGGTCTTTACACATTTAGATAAGAACAGTTAATAAAACGGTTTAAGAATCTCGTAACTTTTGTCGTAAGTGTCTTCGTAGGAAAGAAGCTTACGAAAGATAAGAATATATTGATGAAACGAGGCCTTTATCTGTAAAATGAAAAGTTGTCAGAACCAAAACAATCAGTAAAATTTATCTTTGACCAAATACAGATTCGACATTATCTATTCATTTGAGCAACACATCTAGTCGGCTCAATGTGGTACAACGTCGACACTGAGGGCAAATATGAATAAAACTTGAGTTATTTGATAAGAATACTAAATATCGTATAAGAAATGTAAAATGTAAAACATGAAGTCGAACATGATCTTTTTTACACAGCGGGAAATTGAAACGTGAAAGTCAGTCGTACGAGTATGATACAGTATCAAATTAGAATTGGAAGAGTGACCCGCCCCCGTGGTAGAGTGGTTAAGGTAGCTGACTTCAAATTACTGCAATCTCTCACTGATAGAGGGTCGTGGGTTCGACCCTAGCTACCGACCATGTCTCTTTAAGTGTGAAAGTTGGCAGTTGTTTACGGAGGATGTGAGTCTAGTACTGGTTCTTCCAAGGAACGATGGTTAAGCGAACTGTCCGCCTCATATGACTCTGGCTGTTGAAGAGGGGCATAAAACTGAAACAAACAAACATAGAACGGGAAGACAATATACCGGTTTTTATTTTAAATTTTGAAAATGGGGACTTTTCCCGTTATCCTATCAATGCAAAGATAAAATTTCCATTTAACCACCAAACTGGTATCACTGCACGAATTTAAACTTAAGTAAACGTATTGATATTTAACATATAAATGTTATCTTAATTGTGAATGCTTCCTAATTAAATCTTAAACATTACAAAACACTGGACACGTTTAGAACGTGATGACAATAAAATGAATTGATTTTCTCATTGATAAATATATAAAGAGATTCAAAAACCGGTAACTTTGTGTGAAAATATAAAAGCCTTGACAAATTCTCAATAATGATTTAACGGTTGGTTTACGGACAATGAAATACAGCTTAACCTTATCACACTACGTTTCAAACAGCTGAACAGTACGATTACCATGCAGACGACTTTTGAAATATCGTTGTCATCTCGCGGGTAAACACAAATAAATTGTGTTTTCGTTTCTGAGGATTTAATACCGTTTTTGAACTACATGTATATTTGATGCATATTTTGTCGACTTTTCTAAAAAATCTACAAACCCACTTGTCATTTTATTCCAATTTTAAGAAAATCGTATTTGAAGTTTGGCGTAAATAAGCGAGTTACGGGTTTTTGGAATTTGTATTAATCATATTTAGTGTAGATCTAGAAGCAGGTAAGTATGAAAAAATGATATCCAAATCACAATATTGCCAAAATTGTGGAAATATTCCGACAACTTGGCGACCGGTCCTGATAGTAACCAGTACTCATGGACAGATTTTTTTCTTATTAATAAAACTTCTACAAGTTAGTATGTTAGCCAAATCTTCGGTCATAATATATCGGTATACTGATAGGTGGGTTGGTTGGTTGGTCGCAGGTTGGTTGGTAGAAAGGATGGAGAGAGGAAGGGATGGTAGGTGGAAGTTGGGTGGGAGGTAGGTATGTTGGTTGGTTGGTTGGCGTCTTATTGTGTTAATAGTGTATGCTTATAGAAATGAACAGCTGACATGAAGAACAAAAACTAAATGTCAAAATCGCTGAAATATGATTTATGGAGTCGATCGCGTAACTACAAACTAACCTTTTTAAAGATGACATAATCATTTGGTGTTTTCAGCAATTTCCCAAGCTTACCAGCTTTATTTAAATGAATTATATCATTTACAACATCATTCAAATGGAGCACGTAATTGACACAACAAATCTAAGTTTATTGTCACAGAATTTGTTTCAGCGCGCATACCCACATCTGTCGGTTTATTTACTAAGCCAGATACTTAATACATGCAATTAACAGTCGATGAAAAAAGGGCGCGTGTGCTTTCAGACAGTGACTTATCGATCGATCCGTGTTTCGTTTCATTAATAAAGAAACGACAAATAAGGAGGTAGTATTGAGTAAATATCACAGGTAGCTAATATCACGGTAGAAAACATATCGCCTACAGGAAGTGTATAATAACGATGCGGTCTCCTGTTGGATTAATACGCTAACAAAAGGTAAGTTAGTTTAAATATCGTCCGCTCAAATTTAGTAATTTATACAATCGTAAAAATTATATTTCAACCTTTCTAATATTTTGCGCGCGTAACTTAATAACAACGAGTACACAAATACGACCGGTTGTATTAATATATGGTGACATGAATGAAATTTACGATCAATACAAGCATACAAACCATAGAGGCTGGCATACTGCTGATAAAATATACTAGTCGGGAAACACAATCAATATTCGTAGTAGACTGAGATATACGTCTTATATAAATGAAAAAAAATGGTCTGAATCAATGAGGTATATATATTCTGAATATCAAGTTTACGTACATATAATATGTATTTTATATATTAGTATGATGAAGTTCTGTGAAGAAAAAACTTGCATACGTATTATATGTGTCTATAGAGACATAATAAGTACCGAATCTTGCAAATTTTGACAAAAATAAATCCAACGAAATTGAGTTAAAACTCCGTCTGCATATTGAACGAGTTTTTTTAGTATTTTGAGTTATAGTCACTTTATTAACACCGTTTTTCTAAACAGCTTTTTATTTTTATCTGCAAAAAAATGTTTAGGTGTTCCAATACTCGCGAAACTTATGTTTATGACTATTCTCACTTATTCATCAGGTGAGTTAATTCAGTAGACTTCACTAGATTATAGCATTCCTTGTAGATAACTGAATATACGTGATCTACATAAGTATAAACATTACATGTACATGTATATACGAGGGCATATATGACACGCTGGAGCTATTGATTTCTCCGAGGCTTATATAACTTCTTTGGAGTGACACTTTCATCATCCAATTACGCAACAACTTCAAGTACCCTAATAAATAACTGTTTAGCCATGTTCAAAAAATAGTCTCATAATGGAAACACTCGAATAACGCAATTTACGTAATTAATTATCTATTTTAGTTCCTCTGATCTATAAGGGGATGTTTATTACATAGATTAGATATTCTTTAAGTTAACTTCATGGTTACCACAA
This sequence comes from Lutraria lutraria, assembly GCA_964023205.1. Lineage (NCBI taxonomy): Eukaryota > Metazoa > Mollusca > Bivalvia > Venerida > Mactridae > Lutraria > Lutraria lutraria. The sequence continues at coordinate 16,607,717 of OZ026847.1, forward strand.
CTTTGTCGTTGGCACGAGTGTAACACTGCAAATAGCGCCTTGTCCTAGAAAAAAGAGATACTTGATTATTCCATTCAGTTCTCATTAATTTATATATATATATAATTGACCTATGAAAATGATGCGTTTAAGGACTGATGTATAAATGCACAGACACATGTTTAGAAAACAATATTATTACTAGTTATTTATATGTATTGGTAGTCATAAGAGCGAACGTGCTGGGTGGGGTATTTTTTCTAAACAAGTGTCTGTGTATAAATGTACCTGTCATATTCTAGACTGGTTTTCTGTCATTAAAGGATTCATGTCCGTTGTTGATAATAGATTGGAACGTTTAATACATATCACAAAAATACAATCGAGAGTTGCTTGAGGCTGCTTGAGGCAAACACAGCTGTTGCGTCCGCAGCTTTATTTTGTATACAAGTTTTCCGTCGTAAATCATGATTTGTGGATACATAAAAACCTGCGTGCATTATATAGCTAACATAATTATAGGTAGCACGGATATAATTATACTAATTTCATCCTTGGTAATTAAGTGTTAAATAAAAAAATATCCTACGTTACTTTTGCCCCTCGTGTGTTTAATAATTATATGGCGATCGATGTAATCTGTAATAAGTATTAGCGGTTACAAGAAAATTTTGCAATTACGGCCAAAGATGATTTACAGATTATCATCATCAATCCCAATTTTGTCGTCATCGGTGTAATCTTCACTGACATCATCATCAACCCCATATTTATTCATTTTCGATATCATAATCATCAGCATCATCGTTATCTCGGATGCTATCATCATCACAGTCATCTTCGATATCATCATTATCATTGTAATCTCCGATAGTATCATCATCATAGTCATCTTCGATATCATCATTATCATTGTTAATCTCCGATAGTATCACCATCATAGTCATCTTCGATATCATCATTATCATTGTAATCTCCGATAGTATCATCATCATAGTCATTTTCAATATCATCATTATCATTGTAATTTCCGAACGTATCATCATCATAGTCATCTTCGATATCATCATTATCATTGTAATCTCCGATAGTAACGTCATCATAGTCATCTTCGATATCATCATTATCATGAAATTTGTTTTCGATGTTATTAACATCATCATTATCCGCGGTATCATCATCATACACTTCAATATCATCAAATGTTATCATCATGTGGTCATGTTTAACAAATAAAGGTAAATATTCAATAACTTTTCCAATTCAAAATAGGTTGCATTTCTTTTAAGAAGGGTTATTTGAAAAAGACGAAATTTCTAGTTTCCACGCAAGCGCTAATTTTAGATACAAATTTGAACGAAAATTAAGTTACATGCAGCTTTTTATTGCTTCGAATACTGATAGCAAGAGTTACGTTGATTTAAAATACTCAATAAAAATTAGTATTGTTTCATTGTTATTAATTCTATATCCACGTGTTTGGTTATAACAATCTTACACGATATTTGTACATCTGTCGATGAGTCATCCGTTGTGAACATGTTGTATCAATAAACCGATCAGAATTCTGTACTAAGTTTTTATGTTAAATTACTGACTATAACAGAGGTTGATATTTGTGTCAGTGTCAACACGGAAGATATACGTGAACTAGTATGTCATTGTTGTATATATGCTCAATAATTGATGATGTTGATGATGATGACGGCGACAATAAAGTAGCTAGAATTGATGGTGTTGCTAAGTATGCCGATGACGAATTAAACTTTTGGAAATTTATGTAGATTTTTTATTGTTTTATCAACCATATACAATGTACAGTCAAACATGCGAATAAAGGCCACTCTTAAGAAATACAAAATTTATAAACAGCGGAGTTTTATTTGGAGGCCATTTTGTTCTACATAATCAATGATAGATCTTAAAAGAAAGATCTTTATACACTGGGTGACCTTCATTCGGAGGTGGCCGCTAACGCAGGTTTTACTGCATGTGCAAATAGAATAATGACAGTAAAACTGATGATATTGTTGTTTCTGGTGGTGCTTTAAATTTCAATAATTTAAACGATGTGTGTTTTTGCCAACCGTGCTAATGCCGATTATATTGTTAACTACAATACCAATAAATTACTGTAAGAGATGTATATGGCAGGCTCAATTTGATTGTTTCGGCATTTAACAGCTCATGCTTGTTCTTAAGTTAATTACGTAATGTCAAAATAACTGCTAACAATTACCTTGTTTATCTTTTAAAGGGCTTGGAATACTCCTTGCCATTTCTTCTTAGACTGTATGCGTTCAGTTTTGATTGTTTGTGGTAAAAAGGTCAATGATTATTCGCTAAATATAGAACATAACATTGATCTAATACATAAACGTATAATTCATGAGATTCTTCTATAATAAAGTAATTTATTATACATGTTTATAGAAACCCAAGATTGCCGTACTAATTAGAAGATAATTCAATATATTTAAGAAAACAATTAAAACACGGTAGCGTTTGTGCATTTTATAGTTTTGGAAATCTTTAATGGTCGCGTGTAAATGCGTGTGTATAAATATTTTAGTAGAAAGGGAAACCCACCGATCAATGGCACTTTCTCAATCGATTCCTTTGAAACATCAAACGGTCGGACCGCCCTTGTAACGACACAGTTACCAATTTCGTCTAAATCAAGTAACGCCTCGACTACAAATACTTGAACTGATTCGATTTTAACGTGGAATGCATTTCTAGTTGTATTTTATGTTGCAACACACACATTACGCTATATGTAGGCACATTTAGACCAGATAGAATAGAGTTGTGATTTATTTATAGTTGATGTTTTTAAAATTTACAACCTTCTCTCACGCCTCTGTCTGATCGAAATGTCCGCGACCTTTTTCTAGCTACATGACCAGGTTTTTATTTTGATGTAGAGTCGATTATCTCATTTTTTTTTATTGACGATCGTTATTGTTCAAAGTACAAATCGAGCATGTTTATAAATGTTCATTTAATACTAGTAACACATTTTAAGCATGCCTTGATACGGCAGAAAAAAATCGGGACAAATGTACTGGATAATTAATATAACAAATGTTGTCCATATTCACGGTTGGGTTTACGCGCGTTTATATGTACCAGTGTGTGCAGGTGATATTACTGAGTTAATTATTATCGTGGCCTAATGAACGTCGATGTTATTAAGCGGGACGGGAAACGTTTTGTCATGTTACGTACAGTAATCCCTTTTCATATAATTGTTTCTGTCGCTCACCGTGGGGTGTATGCATTGCCATTGTGTATAGAAAACGAATAAGTGTCGCTGCAGCCGAATATTTAACGATTTATAATTACCGTATTAGTATGTGTACATAACACTTATATGTAAAATTGAAACAAAATCGATCCTTGTGTATATCGGCGAATCCTTTCAATAACTTCAAACAGGTGTTTGCTTCCTGATTAGTTCTATAGTTCTGCCCGATCGAGATGAATTTTTAATTTCTTGTCATTTTAACGCGTCAGTTTTAATAGGATGCAAGCTCGTTTTGCTATACTAGTAGTTCTTTCGTACGAAGTAAAGTTACAGTTGACGTTTGAGTCCATATAATATTTAATTTGACTAAGTAAGATCTGAAAGAAGGGTATGTGAAATAAATTATGCCGTTATTCCATTTTTTTTCGTTTTATCAAGTTAAATGATTTAATAATGTCCTTGGTATTTTGAGCGTTTGATAAATTGATATACACAAAACAGACATATCTTCATATCGGTTTTATATATTTTCCTTGTCGCCGATTTCGCTACGGAATACGACATGGCGTAAATCAACTACCATACTACATTTGTACTCTCTACTTGCAATGATGCACAATTGTTACAATAACAGTCGTAATGTTGAAATTACATTCATGAAAACACACACAAAGTTGGATATAATGAACAAAAAGTTATAACTCAATTTTAAGCTCAGTTCGAATGTAAGATGGTGACCCCCCGGAATAAAAGCCAGAACTCTGAAAGAATCAATTTTTGAGGATAATTACCATCAGCAAAATTGACAGTTTGTGAGTTCTGTGGTAGCATCGAGCTAAATTAATGGCGAGCTATTATCAGCTTCGAGTCTAGTTCAAGGAGTTGACTTCTCTCCAGTGGCGTTTTTTTTTAGAATCAAGGATTTTAATCGGTCTCTGGGTATTTACCTTTATACAATAGAGTATTCATACATTGTAGTAAATTTGTAATCAATTATATTCTACCACGCAAACTACTTCCTTCAATTTGAATTAAGTTTTATTTTTAATCAAATTCTTGAGTTTTGTTTACATGAATCCACAATAAATGCCTTGTAAACAAACACACAAATATGTCACGTAAATTTTTGAATTATTAAATTGCCATAACAATAAGGTTAATATAATTATAGTGTGCACTAGCTCACCGGTTCATAAAACAATAGGTCAGTCTCCAAGTACATTATTTTCAGATGTTAATAATATTAGTGATACTTCAATCAAGCAGCTTACTTTATCTGATATGCATCTAAACATATATCATCTTTATTTCTTCAAACATTATACTTTGAGAATCACGGGAATTTAGATTTGAGCTCGGAGATTGTTCTCAAGTTGTATTACCCCAGTCCCAGGGCTAAGTTTTATTGTGCCTTTATTTGCAGTTTGTCTTAGAAAAAAAGACTCCAAGTATCATACTTTAGATTTTTATTTTATTATAATATAATATGAACACATGTATAGTAACAATAATAATAATATATATAAATATATGTAGTTTTAGTTTGTACTTTTCTTGTGAATAATTTTACCAGTCTCTTATAATTCTCTGTTAGAATGGTCATATAATAATGACTCTGTGATATAATATAATGTGATTGTATTTGTATATATGTGAATGAGACTTAAATAAAGAATATATAATTATATATATACTTTGTTGATAATTTTCTTAATCTGATGTATGTGTGTTAGATTATCCGCAGTATCATATTACATTTTAAATAAATACTAGTAAGTAAATATTGACAGTTATATAATCCAGTTATTGTTCCTAGTCACGTCAATCAATAATCAATGTTTTGATGTAATTAATACTTCTGCTAGTGATTTACCGATTTCATATATTGATTAACCGTACTCAACAAAATTTGATATAAATCATGTATGGTTGACTAATTTTCACGTAGTTAATACACCAACGACTACTAACTTTAATGAATCGTGATTTTTTTACGTTTTATAACAATTTTCATTCCGTAGCCATAAAGATATTAAAACTAGCGTAGTTGTTTCGCATTCGGTGCAATTTGTGTCGTGGGTAATTAATTCTCCAATTATCAATGGACGATTTAAGAAATTAGTTTTATTTACCGTTAAAAGTTTGACACCGTTATGTGAAGACAATGATATTTATAACTTTGTGAAGCGTTATTGAAATGTTCTGCTGATTTTTATCGTCAGTTGAAGTACGCTTTCAAAATGCTATACATTATAATTCGTCTGACGATCAAATTTAATTAAATATTTTCGTATTAGATACAACTTGAGTAATGGGGTATTACTATAATTTCTTGTACAGTACAACCTCTCCTGAGCGGCCCTCTCTTGAAGAACAACCTCCCCGTAACAACACCATGTTTTCCCAACTGTACCATTTAATTATTAATTTAACCTCTCTGGATCAACAACCTCTCAACAGCAACATATTTTTGCTCCCCCAAAGGGTGTTGTATTGAAGAGATGGCCCTGTAGTTGTAAAATACAAATGAAATTAGAAACCTTGCGTTGGTAATTAATACATACTCATTTATTTATGAATGTTGTAATACTGTACGATACAATAAAACATTAGACTCGTCCACACAACACAAATATCGATTGTGAATTGATCAGTTCTTTTCATGATCAATAAAAACTGATGCATTTATGATAAATAAAACATGAGAGAAATCATTGATTTTCCCCTCTGTATCAACCTTGAACCCTGCTTGGCTGCTTTCAGACACCCACCTATGTTTAATAGAAAATATCCATAACCCTAATTATGATCGAGTAACGGGTTTTCGTGGTGTAACTAGTTTTCGTGGTATTTCATATATTGCACCGTTTCCATTTCCGCATGCACGTTATTCCAGAAAATGTGTAAAACAAATCGTTTGAGAATTTTATTAGCTTCCCGATTTTCATAAACAGTAAATAACGATTAGGTTATTATCTTATTATACAGTAATTTTGTCGTTTTTTTTGTAGAATACGCCGATGTTTCGTTAATATCGCGAAAACTGGTTACATTATCCTAGTATACGTTTTTTAACGCACTCTGTTGTTTAATTATGGCAATGAGCATTATTACCACAAAATATCCGAAATAAAACAATACTAATTAAGACAGAATGTGTTAAATTGAGATAATGTATCAATAATTCAGAATTAGCATAACCAATTTGCATAATAAACGTAGAAATGGTAGTTTGTTTTCGTCTATGAGGCATGAAATCACTATACACTAATTATATTCTGCATTCATTGAGTTTGTATTTTTATATTAGTATGATGCTAATTAATATTAATTGTTGATTATTTTACCAAATGTAAAAAGTATTGGGTTTAAGACTAGCTTGTAAAAAGACTTGCATTTGCCTTATAATGGTCCTCTGTTATTCCGATGTAACTATGATTTCATTTTGATAAAGTTCTTGTTTGTTTTGTAGTTTTCTGGTATGGACCTATTTCATTTTGCGAAAACGAATGCTATACACACAATTAGTTTATTTCTATTGCTTGTACCTTTTACTTATGAATGTTTTAGTCAGTATTCTTCAAATGTATCTGATGACCTTCAACAATGACTTATTGGGAGGAACAATGATGTAGGGATAGAGCGTCGGACTCCTAACCCAGAGAGTGTGGGTCTAATCCCGTCAGTAGTGGAATTTGACCGGAATTTCACAATCCCTTCTTTCGGTGCGAGTACTAGTCAGAATCCTAAAAGTAGTAATCGAGATTAGTTAATATAAGTTGTAAGAACTTGTACTACAATCGATGTAAAATAAATAAGTTTAAACTAAACTAATAATGACTCGGCTGGTATTGAAGACGCTCAAATAACATATTATACTTAAACTTGCTATTTTTCACGGTAACTGTGTTTATGTATCAACTACTAAGGGGCTTAGGAGGACGAGTGGTAATGGTCCCATACTTGTGATCACCACCCCTCATAGATAATAGTTTGAATCCTACCCTGAACTAGACAAATTTTGCGCGTGAGGAAATAAATCCTCCTGTTAGCTTACGGATTGTCGATGATTCCACCCAGTTATATGCATGAGGTCTCCTGGAAAAGTCGCCGAAAGACCGCGGCATGGCTGAATGTACGACATTAAGCCCCAATGCTTAAACATGAGTATAAAACAACAAATACATAATTACATGCGTATGTTAAGGAACCATCTTTAGTTGAGTGACTCTGTCCTGGAGCAATCATTGTTAACACTTATGTTTGATCTATTTTCAGACTGGCTTGATAACAGTACAGTGGGTCTGGATAAGCATAGAATGGATTAACATGTAATCTAACAAATCAACTGAATATTATCCTGGAATAAACATGAATGGGTGTGAATATATATGAATTATAAGCGCAGATAAAATTTGAAAAAAAGATCCAGTGCATCTCACCTCTGTCATCCGAGGAAAAAGTGAAAACTATTTCTAATGGATACCAATTTCATTTTGACTTAAATGAACTGTAGCTTGAGTATTAACAGGCAGCATATACGACCACTATATATTTAATGTTGCTTTCCTGAGCAATATGTCCTAATTTGGTTATATCCTCGGCGTGACGTCCATCATCTCCCATGCGTTTGATTATACCGGGCTTTATTTCAATATCATCATCTCAATTTGATTTATTTTCTGATGTTAATCGAGTAAGTGCCTTTAATATAATAGTACAACATTCATTGTCAATTAATGGTATCAGTAACATTTCTAATTTATGAATGCTCTTTGTAACTTTGGCACGTGATGGTATTCTTTTCCACGTGCTACCAGATGGTTCAGACATAGAAAACCACGTGTCGCACTAGAAGGGATCCAATTCCACAGGGACTTGTTGATGAATTATCACCCTCCGTCCATTAGAATTTGTGAAGTATTAAATAATTGACTACCCCAAATCAATTATCTTTCTAATCAAGACTGCTGGTGGAAGATACATCTAGTGATAAAAACGTGAAATGATGCTTTGTTGTTGATAATGTTGATTGATATGGTAAACTCATGATTAACAATACGTACACCATAGGTTACCTCGCTCAATGGAAATACTATTTTGAAATTAATTATCTAGTAATTCATATAAGTGTTTATTGAGCAATGAATATAGAGATAGGATAGTATGTGTACGTTACCTGATTGAATATGATATGGCCAATTGGGTTAGAAAAAAACTAGTCCAGTATAGATTTATTTGGCTGACATTTTTTGCTTTCAATACTTTTCTTATGATGCTATGAAGTTGTAGGAATAGATGAGATTACACCATTTGGGAATCTTTCATCGATTGTCAGCGTTTTTTTTGTGGGAATATTGTGGTCTGAAAAATACCAAAGGGCGACCATACCCTATCAGACAGACTGCTCGAATTTACCACGCACTTCTTGGAGGAAATATCAACCAATTTGATTAATAATTACCAACTTAAGGAATAAGCGGATTTGGCGGAAAACTGTAACGCATGCTGGAATATTAGACGCGACAATCGGATTGTTTCTTATTACATCGTATATTGAAGTTAAGTTCGTGTAGATTGTCAATCTGGTGGACTTTCGTTTCGTACAGATATCTAATTTGACGAGCTAGGATCAATATATAACAGATAATGATTGTATGCGGAAGCTAGATACATTGGTTTGAAATTCTCATGCAAGCACTTTCTATTAACGTACTATGCTTTTAGATGGAAATAAGCCGGAATGTTGGACAGTTACGCTGTGTTAATATAACTGATATCAATTTCCTAAACATATCACGTAATATATTATGTGTTCATCTTACTCCTGGTTTGGTGAAGAATATACATACAACCTTTAGCGAAGTAGTAAAATGTGTCAGTTGTAATTGTCCACTGGAAAGATTTTCTTCTAAAGCGTTATTCTGACATTCATTCAACTCAATATTCAAATGGTGAAAATCACTGTCTATAGTTTTCTATTTAGATCGATATTTGTGAGAAGAAAAAGTGATAAATACATCGTCTCTGATATTCAATAGGTCCTTCCTAAGCCTTACAATATTCCATGGTTATCATTAAGCTTCTACGAGATATGATCAATCAATATTTACGAGACGCCTGTTTGTATCCAATACTTATATATAGAACAAACTCAGTTGCATTAAGTACATTAGAATACTGTGCCATTGTTATATCTTGTCCACATCATCTTTACTGCTAATTATAGTCTAGAGACTGTTACAGTTCGACGACAAACTCTACACTCTGGAATTCCAAGGAAAACAAACGATGACCTTCTAGTTTCTTACATAAGATATAAAACAGAAATCATCTTACACAAAAAGGAATTACGGTGCAATAATTCTTGTTCCTCACAGTTGGACGTAACTATTAGTGACATATTTAATGCGCGATTATAAAGTTAATTTATATAAGCACAAACAGGATTATTTGGATAGATAGATTCAGGCATGTACAACAGCCAATGGAAACAAATAAGGTGAATTTGTGCGGAATGATACTGCGCAATCTTGAAAAGTGTCAATTACTGTATCATATATATCCGAGAATTTGCTGTGTCACTCTTAGGTAATATGCACAAGTGTTCAGTTTCCTCTTTTATGACGGTAATCATACAGTCAACTATTTCAAATGCAGTTCTGATGAAATGTTGAACAATTGCTAAACAATGTATCGGAAATATTGACTGTGGAAGGGAATGTTGTTTTTAGACACGACACCACACTGGATTGCAGCGTACAATCGGACTGTACTATCTGAAATCGTTACAATGAACGCATATTGTAAAACGTGGATATAGAATTTTCTGAGAAAATGTGAAATACTAGAATACTTCCTGAGACATTTTCCAATTCATCGGATTGGACATCGAGTATAGATTTGAGTGTTTGTTTCCAACATGGTATACAATGACGACTCGTTAATCATGTGAAAATGATCGTTGTGATACATGGTTCGACAGTTAAGAGAAAAATAAAAGGATGTTCAAACTGTTTATCGAATGAATTGTCAACAAACGGTTCACTTGTGACCTTGGGAAGGTAAACAAGATGTATAGCTTTGGAATTGGTTTGTCATGGATGATAATCTCACCGGTTGCCTTAGTAACAGATATTTTAGCTATCATTGTGATTGCGCATTATTTTCCTTTTTTCCATGGAACAGATATTACTTTAATTTCTATATTTGTTGCAATGGCGGGAAACGCCATTCTCGTTTTGCCAATTCCGGCGTACCTTTCTATACGGGAACAGCAATGGACGTCCACTTTATGTATCGGTTACTCATGGTGTGTATTAACATTTCGATTGGCTCAACTTTTGAGTCTAATGGTGATAAGTATTCACTGGTCAACACTGCTGAAAATGTCGGCCCAAAAGAAGAAATATTTTTCAACTAAGTTTTTGAAAGTCACTATTGTGTTCATTTGGATATGTTCAGCGATATTCGGCATTTTGCCTCTAATTGGCGTAGCATCTGACGAATTCGACGAAAACAATAAATGTCAATTTCTTGCCTTTGGTATTGGAACTGGATATAGTTTATTTTTTCTTATCATCACAATGGTCTCTATGTTTGTTTCTGTGTTATGTGCATCAGATGCAATGATTCTGATAAAACATATGAAAAGTGTGGCTAAAACTAAATACCAGGCTGGCCGATTTCATATCCCGGACAGGCGGGCGGATTTACCAATTCAAGGAAATAATTCCATTGCCGAACGTTATCACCGATTACAGTTTGCGTGTGACCTCAGCAGATTTGTACTTATTTTCGTCATTCTATCATTTGCTGGAAATCACATGCTATACGGGGTGAGTACAATATGTATTGTATTTTTATTCAGAACCCATGTTTGTTCACTTAAACGCAAAGCACTTGAAACGAACTATCAATCTTTGCTTGCGTCTGTCGTTGCCACAGACAAACACGAAATCTTCTTCAGTACGTATGTAACTTTGGACAACGACAAACGTATTAAGTTAGCTGTGATAGCTTAGTTGGAATACCATTGTGACATTGTACCCATATATACCAGTGCAGTAAAGAAAATTATAAAACACCACAACACGCACACAATACAGATTATGTTCGACTTTCAGTTTCGAACAGACATCAAACATACACATCATTTTTATAGGATGTCTATATAAAACAAATGTGCTAAGCATGTTAATTAGGTATATACTTGTAAGTACGAGTGTTCGATCAATAGAACAAATCTAGAACTAACCTTAGAACAAATCATACACATGTACCTGGTGACAGTTGGATGTAATTGAAGGGTCATGCTCTTTATCAATTTCTTCATTGAATCCTTTATGGAATGGAGCTAATATATCTCTTTTTATTTACCAGCGTTCGTATGTCAATATTACATTACATCTGTTACACCGATCTATTCACTAACGATATGGAAAAACAATGAAGTCATAGTAGAACGTCTTGTGTCGTAAAGCTTTTATAATGTTAGGACTTCAATGATTTACATTGTGGTAAATTTTCATTGATGCTTTATAGCTAGTTAATAAAGAGAATCAAACCATGTTAATAAGACATAAATAATACTTACGTCATAATAATCTATACACAAACTTTTTTTTAATTTTAGGAATTGCTTTTTCTATCTCATAGCGTTTTTAGAACTGACATAATCATTAGAGTTGCCATTAATTCGGACCCATGTTATATATCTATTCTAGCATATTTTGCTTTTGATATTTCGAGCAAAAAGAAATTATTATGATGTTATTCAATCAACGTATAACATTCTTGGAAGAAGTTGTAAGTTTCATCTAATCGTTGTGAATTTCAGACGCCATGTCCAGATCGATTGCGTGTTCTTTCTGACTGAAGTGGTGCTGAATAGAACGTTTAGCATTATAATCATCTGTGTTATGTCAGACGTTTTTGATTTAATTACTTATCACTGTAAGATGTGGCTATTGTCAAATTGTGTCCATCTTACTGACGCATTTTGCAGTCGTCTCAATATTAGCAACCACAGTTAGACTCTTATTAGATTTACTCTGTTTGGTTTACTTATTTTACTAAGTAAATATTTGTGTAAGTTGATACTTTTGTTGTCGGTCGATATTACTGTGTTCCTTCTTATTTGTCACCGGCCAGCATTATATTATTTCGTTTGAATGACACTTCACAGTTATGAACCTGATTATCTTGCATTGCATTTTCCTAAGCATAAAAAGGCCATTCCATGCAGGTTTCCATGACAATCGAAAGAAATTAAAAAAAAACATGTTCTTGTCTTAAACAACATAAAGTATTAAGCTTAGATATTTGGCATGGAGTACCATCCGAAGACCCTCTAACAAAGTTGTTAAAATAATATTATATCCTTGGGGTCAAAATTGGCCCCGCCCCAGGGGTAATAATTTTACGTACATTTATATAGGAAAATTAACATAAATGTATACAAATCTGCTTGTCTGAAAGCATAAGGTGTAGAGCTCATATATTTATCATGAAACAATGTCTTGAGACCGTCTAACAAAGTTGCTAAAATAAAGTCCCTCTGGTCATAATTAGCCCCGCCTCAGGGGTCACATTTTCACATAGATTATAAAGAAAATGATTTAAATATCTACTATATATAGAGTTGAGACATTTTGCATTGAGCAACAACTAGAGACTCTATTACAAATGGCACCGTCCCAGGGGTCACATGTCTACATGGATTTATTTAGAGAAATACATAATACTCTTCTCGTCTGAAAGCACACGGTTTGGAACTTAGCTATTTGGCACGGAGCAACATCTAGAGACCATCTGACAAAGTTGCTAAAATAAAGTCCCTCTGGTCATAATTAGCCCCGTCTCAGGGGTTAAAATTTCACATAGATTGATTAGAAAAATAGTTCAAATATCTATTAGATTTAGAGCTTAGATATTTTGCATTGCGCAACAACTAAAGACCCTATAACATTGGTGCTAAGATCATGTCCCTGTGGTCATAATTGGCAATGTCCCAGGGGTCATTTTTCTACATGGAACTATTTAGAAAAGAAATATGATAACATTCTCGTCTAAAAGCACAAGGTTTGGAACCAACTGACAAAGTTGCTAAGCTAATGGCCCTATGGTCAATATTGGCCCCGCTGCATGGGTAACATCTTTAACATAGATTTATATAGGAATATATAAAAAACATATTCCCGTCTGAATGTACAAGGTTTTGAGATCATATATTTGGAACGGAGCTAAGTCTAGAGACCCTCTAACAAAGGTGCTAAAATAATGTCACTTGGGGCATCATTGGTCCTGCTCAGTGTCTCATTTTTACATAGACTCATGTTGGAAAATGCTGAATAACATATCTTTGTATGAAGTTCACGGTTTAGAGCTTATATATCTTGTCTGCAGTAACATGTAGAGAATTGTAACAAATTTGCTAAAAATAATATCCACGAGGTCTATTTTCTACTTTCTGCAGCACATTCGTAAGTGATGTTGCCATTACCCGTATCTCAGGTCGGCATTACAGTGTCACTTAGTCCTCCTGTTTCATGTTACCCAAAGTTAATTAATTCAGTACAGTTGATGCATTTTTGAATTGTATTTTAAATATCCCTGCAGTATGTTTATTATCATTCTTTAGTACTTCAACAGCATTTAGGTTGCTGGTCTTAGTCAGAACTGAATCTTTAGTTTACTCTTCACCAAGAATACAAATAAAAGAGAAGAATTATGTTTAAAGTTCGTGAGAACATCATTTTTTTGTACCGTTCTGGGAATTACTTAGATTGTTCTACATACGTATTCCCAAGAAACATCACATGAACTTTCCACTGACACGTTCTAATCATATCTACCATACTTATTTCAGATGATTCTGTCATGGTGCTAATCTCTCATTTTGTGTCTGCTCGGTGTGAACTTAATAAAAAATGAGTAAGTCCCCTGAGACGTTCATGAGTATTCAATTTACATTCTTCCTCATCAGCTTTTCCTCGACCACTACACAATAATCCTAGATTTTTTAAATAACATTACGAGCAATAACCATACGTCCACGCTTGGCAATTTCAGTTGCTCTCTTTGATTTGTGCAATTGGTAGTCCTCATTTTGTCATAATTATCTCCTGCGTTATATAGGGAATTATTTATGCTGTAAGACACTTATGAGGACAAACAAAGTATTATCCTTGCAACTGAAACACCAATGTCCACCTAAAATATAATGAACATTGTTTATACTGAGTGTCAGTTGTTAAAAACGATGTCATGTTATTCTACACTCGGATTAACATAAACTGCGTATAAAACAACCTTGGTAGTTCATTATTTTGTCAGAGTTGATGTAATTTCTAAAAAGGTATGTTTTTATATTCAAATAAATTCCTTTTTTATTCAAATACTGATATCACGTAATGTTTTTGCGTCGTTTTCTGGTACATTAATGACAGATAAAAGACATCTATCACTTTGATATTTCAATGTTTTAGTTTTTTGTTCCTTGATATATGCTTCATAAATGGACCAAACATTTGATTACTTTCTTACAGGATGTTAGGTGAGATATTCAGTTTGGATTTTAAAGAATCGTGCATTGCGTTATCTAAAACTTATTTAAATGGTATTGCAATGATATTGAACTACGTGTTCAACTTCATCACTCTTCTCATTAAAATCACTATTATCCGTGGAAATTTTGTAAATATTTCGTCATTTTTTTGCAAATTTTGTGTTTGTGTGTAAATTACTTCTGCTCTCTGATAACACTGACTGTCATCATGGCTATAGACTGGTGAACGAACCTAAGAATGGATTACTAGAATCGAAAAATGCATTTTTATACCTTTCAACACGGACTACATAGCCTTTACGACAAGATCCATTGTCATGCATAATATATACACATACACAAATGTACAAACGTTTGTTCTACCATTTTGCTCGAACCAAACGCAATCAAACATTTACGAAGTTAAGAAAAGCTTTGCAAAAACAATAAAACTGTATTTTGTGCTTTGTCTGTTTGCGTACAATACTAGTAGTTGTTAAAACTATCAGGTGTGAATCTACCATAATCAATACGTGTTTTGTTATCTCTTCATTGTCTTCTACTGTCGTTTTTACCTTTAAGTTAGATGATTGTTCAATAGAAGAAACTGTGAATTAATGATCAATGGTTATAGTAAATAGTGACCACAAAAGTGACATTAAATCAATAAGCAGACATCAAATCGTTCTACGTTGCAGGGTTTATATTCCCCTGTATGACATAAGTGACCTCCACCTACAACATTAGTCTGGTGTTGCATGCGTCAGTTTGATAAAATGTTTAGTAACGAAACTGATGTTTGGGAATACATTTGTGTATGTATTTATAGTGTTTGTATATAATAGAAATTACTTAATCATGTTATTGTGATCTTTTGGCGCATACACCCTGGTAGTAAAAACAAAGATTCATGGACGATGTGAACCAATGAACCAATATCGACCTTTCTGAATAGATCAAAATAATGGCTTACGACATCGACAACGGAACAACACAGACAATCTGAAACAACACATCTAGACATAACAATTCCTCAAACGATTTGTTCAAGATTTTATGATGGAGTCCCAACGTTTACAATTCTTTAATAAACACCAAATAAGTATAAAAGTACTCCGGTATACGTGGTAAAGTTAATAGTCAAACACATCTCATTTGAAAAATTATATTGGAATAAAAAGGCCACCCAGACATATCTTAAACTGTAAGATTACGAGAACAATAATTGTATCGAGACACCAAAACGAATGGAACTACACCAAGAAGAAGACAAAATAGCACAGTAACTAAATTTAGGGGTAAATATAGAATACATGATTGTGAAGATTGATCAATTACAATTAAATACGAGTTTACACATTAACATAGAGTATCAAATCACTGTTGTGTCTTTTTTGCGATGAAATAGAGATAGGAAAATAATTTATCTGTACGCTAACACTGAACACTCAACTGAGGTATTGATTTCACAATTTGTGGATACGTATACAATCATCTAACTAGTCTACTCGGATCTGTTGTTTTTAATTTGTTTCGGGTTCTGGTGTGACGAGTTACTAAGCAACGTGCTAAGTAATTAACTTTGTTTAATGTATTTTAGGATGTCAACTTGAGTGTTGAAAATGCATTACTTATTTATCTTAGTGTTGATGTATCTTCACATATGTCCCTCGCTTTATACATTCACGTCACATACATATCCTCCAGCAAAATAGAATATAGTAAATGCACTTTATTAGAAATCGACCGTAAATTAATAATAACTAGTACGAGTACAAACAATTCTTATTTCAATTCAATAAATATTAGGTACAATTTCTGAAGCAATCTATCTGCAATGCTTTGATGAACGCATCTTAATACAGTACAACCTCTCCAAAGCAGTCCTCTGTAGAGCAACAACCTCTCTATAACAACACCTTCAAAATTTCCCTAAGCCGACATTTACAATATAACTTTAACCTCTGTAGACCAATAACCTCTAAACTACGGCCAATATTTGTAGCTCCTAGGGTGTTGCTCTACAGAGGTTGTACTGTAATTGCTAACACTTCTAAAGGTAGTATTCATACACAGGGTTAATTGAAAAAAGAGATCTGGTGGTGCAAAAGACTATTGGTAATGGAACTTAAAATGGGGAGTTGTCTGCAGAACAAATATTATTATTGCACTGGTCAAAGCATTAACACTTCAAACTATATTCAACATTGTAACACCTGCATCAACGTATGATTGGTTAAATATATATATTTTGATACATACATAATAAAAATATTTATGCCAACCTACAATTTCTTCATCAAAAATTACTGTATCTAATATTTGTATATAGATATAGGTGGTGCTCTGTTTGATGATAGATGAAATATAATCAACCCAGTATTGATTGAAATTTTGTCATTTCTTTTAACAACAAAAATGACATTTTTATTTGTAACATAAAAAACCATACATAAAAACCAATTACTGATATTTCAGGGAAATATATATATATATTGATACTGTTAATGTGACAATTATAAAACAAATGTTCAATCGTCCTAACAGACTGTTATGCTTTGCTGCTTGAACGTTTTAAGGTTTGTTGGCTTGACATTTTTTTGTGAAGACACAATTCGTCTGACAAAGTACACATGTGTATGAATGTATATTACTCAAACTAAGAATAGTGATAATGAAAAGTAATGATAAGTTGAAACATTGATGGAGCCTCACCAATGTCATATTTGTCTAGATGTACACATTCAAGTAACACAATATGACAATTACTGGTAAGTTTGTACAACTGATAGGTAACGATTGTAAAACATCCCATTTATCAGCTTTAAGTGTTACTATTATAACGATAACAAAATAAGAGTCTGGTATTACAATATTTTTTTTGCCTGACACTGTTTTGTAAATAATATATATTGCCGTTTATGGAGAAACAACTCTTAGTTATATCTATGGTAAAACATATTTTATATGATAGCCAAGGTATATCATTCGTTAACTCAGTTTATTGACGTTGGAACAGAGCTACCCGCCCCATGTTTGAGTGGTTCGCTGACTTCAAATCACTGTAACCTCGCATTGATAGGGGGTTGTTGGTCGAGCCCAGCTACCGACCATGTCTCTTTATGTGAGAAAGTAGGCAGTTACTTACGGAGGATGGAAGTCTAGTACAGTTTCTTTCCAGGAACGATGGTTAGATGAACCGTCCGCCTCATTTGACACTGCTGAAAGAGGGCGTAACACTAAAACAGACACAGCCAACAACGGATCGCTTATGGAATATCTAATTAAATTAACTTATTTAATGGCTCATTGGGTCATATAGGCACTTTTCAAGTTAACGGTTACCAAGCGTTTCGTTACTAATCTCCATGATTCGAATACGTTAAGCCGGAAAGGAACCGAGAGCATATTGTCATAGCTTGTCAGTTCTTGACAACCAGTAACAAGAGAATGATCAAGCAATAAACTGACCTCCAGACAATGTGTTAATTATTTCAGTCCTCGTATCTTGAATCAATGTGAAACATAGTCATATAGGTTTTCAAAATGAGTTTTTAATGTAAGATGCTCGCAAAGTACGAACTTCATGAGGTGACGTTGACTTTTGGGTTAAGTTCGTTTCAATTCTAATCCTTAAATGATTTCAGTGAAATGTTTGCAGATAACTCTGCATCGAACAAACAGCCGAACAAAAATGTAATAATCTTAACCACCTAATGCGATCCACAGAGTATTCAACCAAACAAATGCCCTAGTCATTTTGTCATTCTTGTTTAAATACTAGTATTACAGCTGCGTGTTTGGGATCACGGGATATAATTCGTCATTGATTTGTATTCAACAACCTGCATATCAATACAGTCTCAAGTTCCCCTGGACTGGCTGTTCCTGTCTTAAAGATGCATTGGTCATTAACATGTCAATATTAACCTCTTGTATACATGTAATGCATGATGTTGCACAGAGTTGCTCTGGGATCTACATATGAAATATATATGTTAATTGTGATTCAGCAGCAGATGTTTCTATATCGATATAAAACCATTGCCATTAGCAAACATACATCATTTAATTATGTTATTCATTTTTTATTATGAAATATATCATGCTATTAAAACAAAATCATTCACAAATAATAAATTCCCAAGTGTGGAAGTGCCGTGTTTAAATATTTCAGAATACATATCATAACTAAAGGGAGGACCAATCTAAATACCTTAGCAAATGAAGAAACTCAGCATATTATCTTCGATTCAGATGTTAAAGCACTTTATGTTCATCATTCAGAACATCTTGGTCTCCTCAGTAAAGGGGAAACAGTTTGAATAAACGGATTGAACAAAGGCCAACATTTCCAAATTCAAATTGCATGCAAGTAGTTTATCATTTATTGTTTTGTACGTGTTCCATGTACATAAACCATTGAACCTTAACAATTCCATAATGGTTTGCGATGAAGCTCCTGCTGTGTATTTAATCTAATGCATAATGAACGGCAATCGGGAATAATCAGTTTAGCTTTTGCAATTTCCGAGTCATTATCACATGTAAATCAAACCTGTCATTGATCAGTAACACTGTAGATTGCAAGTTTAAAGTAAACATTGTACTTTGTGATGTGGTCTGGATATAGTTAGATTGGATGCTACATGTATTAAAGTTGATCAGAAGACTGGTACGAATGTATTGCTATCAGGAATGAAATATAGTTAGTGATATCGCCATATCAATATCTATGATCAACATGTCTGTTGCATCTCTTGGTAGTAATTGACTTATCGCATGTTTCCAAACCTTACCATGTGCCATTTGGGTTACAACTTCATAGTGAATTAAGTGTTCATTGTTATTATCCGTCGATGACACATAAGCAGACCAATCATCAGTACTACAATTTCATTAACCAGATATGTACCATGAAGTCTGCTTTCTTCCCAAACGTTTGTATGCGATGTATTTTATATAATTAAGTAATTATTGCATTGGATAACGACGTCATTTGTATGATTTTGTGTCATCTTTTTTGTAAATACAACATTTGTGTCAACGTCAAACGATGCATATATTGATAAGCAACTTTTCCCTTTTCCAGTTTGACATTCTGATATGATATTGCTCCTATCACAAGGTTTTGATTATCAGGGGTCATTATTTAATTTAAGGGTATGTGCGCCAATGTGCCGTTGATGTGGTTTGCCATTCTGCTGGTGGCTTCAAATCGGTTTTATCTTCTAGTAAAGGTTATACCTCAATGCGAAATAGGCTTTTTACATTGTTCAATTTTCGCACCTTTTGCAACAGTAAATCCAACACAGACATGTCATTATTGAAGGAATGCTCTTTATTACATGAATCGTGTGGCGATATATTTCAATAAAAATCGCTGCAAAATGCCATCCAACTGATCTATATGATTGTTTGATGGCTTGTAATAAGTTTGTGATATCACTATTAAAGGCAGAATTATTAAACAGAGCTTTGATCTTTTCATGCTTGAAATCCACCTATTTGTGAATAGTTAAATACACAAGTGTCTGATGTTGCAGTTGTCAATGTTCAGGTTGTGATGCCAGCAATCACGATGTGTGACACCATCGACTATTTTGCAGTTGTTTAATTTGTCGATTTATCAAGACTTTAATTTTTAGAATATGGAAACTACATTTACATTTCTTTTTTACTTTTGAAATAATCCAACTTAAGTATGCCAATTTTCCAAACTTTTCTTATGTGTATATTATTTCAGTATTGATAATCTTTGAGTATTGTTCATGAACTTAACAAAACATCCACACATGGCGTCGCTATGCGTGAAATACGAATATTCAAATATCCTAATCTACATTTATTATTTTAAAGCCCATCTGGATTTTCTCCGTTTTTTTGTCAGTTTTGCTGTCCTGTCAGACGCCATTAGAACTTATTTTGTTCTTCGTATGCCCAAGAATTCGTAAACACACATGCCATAAAACGTCATAAAATCTTTCACAGGTTGTTCGAATCGAAATTCCTATCGTTGAAGTATTACGTTGCACCATCGTTATAAGTAATGCTAGATTTTGAGATGGGATGGATGTATTAATGTTAGCAGATACATAGGATACATAAACACGCACATATAATTATGCATGCATTCGGAAAGTATATGTGCCATGTATAGCATTATATTGATTGTGTGGCAATTTTGTACTATTGAAATCAATTTGGTAAATTTACGATGCTATTTGACAGGCCTTTAAGATATTTGTATTACCAGTCAATGTTATATCATGAATTTCCGTCAGAGTATGAAGAGACCTTGGCTGAACATGACTGATACATTTTGAAGATAGAGAATCTTCATTGCGTTAAGAATGTGGTCGCTTTAATTTCTCAGTTGTTTAATGATTATCATTAGAAAGCCATTTACTTTGAGAATCAATAAAAACTCGTGCGCAATATAAATGATATCTTTCATTTAATTACATTTACTTGAGAAGGAAACAATTAGAGATAATGAACAGAAATGGTTAGGTGGAGTCCTTTCTGATTTGTTAAGGATTTTACTGCAGCTTCTCACGGAATGTTCTGTTATGAAGGTTGTTCATTTATTGCAGACAGTGAACTAAATTTCTATCAATTATCTGTAATGATGAGAGGCCATTCCTCGAGACATCTTGATGTAACATTTACTACTCCTATATTATGGACAATTTAGGCCTCTAATAACGGTATTATACAATTAAAGATGGGTTACTTTTTCTGAATGACAATAAACTACTTTACTTCGTGATTTAGGTTAACCGGACAGATTCGGCAATGAGTCAGATGGAATGTTGAAATTTCAAAAATACTTATTCTAAACACTGTTTGCGAAAATACAAATATAAAAGATTGTTAGAATATAAAATTAAGACAATGTTATCATGAATAATGGGCAAGAGTTGAAAGTGCTAAGATAGTTTAAAGTGCTATATCTGCTACGGGATGTTAGAGTGCTTTTTAAAATTATTACTTACGATAGATAAACGTGCTAATCTAGTTAAGATAGTTAACATTTAAGATAGTTAAAACTGCTATTTATGCTAAAACAGCAAAATGTGTTATATTACCTAAGTATTGGTTAGAGTGCATACTTTTTATTATGTGTGTGTTCTTTTTAAATAAGAATGCTAAAAGAAACTAAATGCAATACAATCGTCCAAGTTCTCCGCATGCGGAATGTGTACAAAGTCGTTCTTCGAAACCAAGAAGTTATATATAGCCGCTTAAAGCAAACATTATAAAAATCCTTGTTGAAGACTAGATAAAAAGTCGGACCAGCACAAGGATTGTTAAAAGCGCTGCATTAGCCAAGGTAGTTAAAAGCGATTGTTTAGCCAAGCTAGTTAAAAGCGCTGAATTAGCCAAGGTAGTTAAAAGCGCTATATAAGCCATGGTAGTTAAAAGCGTTGTATTAGCCAAGGTAGTCAAAAGCGATGTAAAGCCAAGGTAGTCAAAAGCGCTGTGTTAGCCAAGGTAGTCAAAAGAGCGCTGTATTAGCCAAGGTAGTCAAAAGCGCTATATAAGCCATGGTAGTTAAAAGCGTTGTATTAGCCAAGGTAGTCAAAAGCGCTGTATAGCCAAGGTAGTCAAAAGAGCGCTGTATTAGCCAAGGTAGTCAAAAGCGCTGTATTAGCCATGGTAGTTAAAAGCGCTGCATTAGCCAAGGTAGTTAAAAGCGCTGCATTAGCCAAGGTAGTTAAAAGCGATGGTTTAGCCAATCTAGTTAAAAGCGCTGAATTAGCCAACTTGAAGGTAGTTAAAAGCGCTATATAAGCCAGGTAGTTAAAGGCGTTGTATTAGCCAAGGTAGTCAAAAGCGCTGTATAGCCAAGGTAGTCAAAAGAGCGCTGTATTAGCCAAGGTAGTCAAAAGCGCTGTATTAGCCATGGTAGTTAAAAGCGCTGTATTAGCCATGGTAGTTAAAAGCGCTGTATTAGCCATGGTAGTTAAAAGCGCTGTATTAGCCAAAGTAGTTAAAAGCGGTGTTTTAGCTAAGATTAATTCTTCTAATGGATGTCCATATTATTAATTAACTTTATAACACTTAGTATAGTATACCTGCATTGCATTTATGGTTATTTTCTGGTTTCTTGTATCATCATGTGATTTTTCGAAAATATATCGATACAACTCGGAAAATGAGACTCACTGTAAACGAATGACTATACTACCAAGTGTACGCTTGGTTAATGATTACCACTATTACGAATTAGCAACCAATACCCGAAATTGCCAATAAATCTTAATCATTTACACTCATTCAAATTGCTTAACGGAACACTACACTAATTTGAAAAGCAATCAGTTTCTGTTACAAAACTTTCATTTGTCTTTGTACTTGTCGTGGACCTTCTAGGCAGTGTCTGTGGACACGCTTAATCTTTAATATGAGTTTGGAGATACTGTCGAACACGATTACAGTGAATTCATGATGTCCCGAATAATCGCATCACTACTATTATATTTCACTATATATATGAGGATAATGATGAAGCAAGGAATAGCTTGTTGGAGAAAAAGTAAATGTACGCGCTTCACTGTATCTAATTCCTCACTTTATCTAACTTCACAATAATGTCATTCTACCAAAATCTTATTAAAATGTCATTACCACGTTGCAAACAAAATTACACATGCTTAACGGAATTTTGAAATCTTAGATCTTTATAATAGAGCTTGAATTAATTTCTTGCAGTCGATAACGTTATTCCATGTCACAATACTTAATTGGTATAGAACACTTGCATGTAGTAAGTTTCCAAGACATGTCAGGAACGTTTTAAGGATAACTGAATGTACTACATTACTTAAATGAATCCGACCCACAATGTACTGTATTTTACATGGTACCAAACATAAGAAAACGTCGAGGTTATGTTATAAACATTTCGATGTGTTGTAATTCATTACTCTATACGTGTTTTACCAGTTCACAGAACAGAATGAGTTTAGATCCTACGAAAAGATTTAAACCAAAATAATTATGAATTGAAGATTGTTCAAATGTTCCAAAGATGTCCATAAGTAGTACTGTTTTGTTTGTGTGCCTAAGTTGGAACAGCATGTACTTTTATCATTCGTGTTTGTTGGATACTAAAAAGTCTTGTGTCGCAAGTTTACGTGAATCGGTTTGCATAAAAATCTGCGAAAAAAACCCCAAAGCAAACAATTCTGCTTCACACAAAATTATAGAAAACAGCGAGGTAATCAGCTTTAATTTACTTTTATCTGGCTAGTTCTGTGCTTTGACTTTGCCTCAGAAGGAATCATGAACTACTAGACCCTGACGACAGTAAAGGGATGCAATCCAGCGTTGTTTGGTACCGAGGACTGAAAGGGTTTTACGAACCGCGAAAGGCCGGACTCACATCTGTACGGAACGTGTAAATGCCGGGTCTAGCGTCGAAATCTAGTAAAAAGTAATTAACTTTCTTAGTTTCTTGTCCTCCTTTTACAATATAAGTTTATATACAAGTAAATTAATAATAGTAATGCTGGGTTGATATAATTCTGCTTTTGAGTTTAATGTATCATCCTGTGATACCGTTTTCTTGGTTACTATACGTGTGTTGTCTCTCTGTCATGTCACCTGTCTAATTTTTATTATCGTGTGTTTATAGTATGGATACCAACAAAAACACCCCACAGAAAGCACATTGTTGGAACATAACACACAGTTATTGATCGAACATTGTCAATTATAGATGTCCAATTGTAGATGCTCGCTCATTTACATTAAGTACGCGGATGTCATATTGTCTTAAGTTGAAACAGGTGTCTGGCAAACCTCATTTATTAGATCCCGCCATAAATTAGATTAATAAAATATACTCCTAGAAACGTATGTATTTGTTAATTATGCATATTGCTTTTACAATACGTCAAATACGCTCGTGTTGATTGATGAATGCAGATGTTCTATCAGCGTATATGATCAGGTGTATCCTTGGGCAACAATGATACATGGAAACAAACCAAGCAATGTTGCTAGTGATTACAAACATACACGTCTGTGAAATCGAGCTCTTGAAATGTGTGATCATCTAGCATTTACCAAACATACAATGTAGAGATATCTCTGAGGAGTGTTACTTAAAGGTTGTGTCAATTAAATGTTGAGGTATCTCTTTATCAGATCTTACAGTCCATAAATGGAAATTCCATTTATTTAATTATCTTCTAACCTTTTGAACAAACTTAAGACAGAAATACACGTATAACCATATTGATGATTACGAGTTATTCACCACGAGGATAGAAATCAGTGGCAACGCGTCGAAGAAAACATTTATAAAACAAATTGAAATCACATACAAAGACATTTAATTGGAGAATCTAAAACTGTAGTTCCGGTGGTCGCGAATTCTAAATATATTCGTATTGTTCTTGTTGTTCTGTAAGCAATATTAAAAAAAAACAGCAAGCTTTCCAGAACGTCCCTCTCTTGAGCAACAACCTCCCTGCAACAACAACATGATTTATTGCACAGTACGATTTAACTATTAAACCTCTCTGGAGCAACAACCTCCCTGCAACAACAACATGATTTATTGCACAGTACGATTTAACTATTAAACCTCTCTGGAGCAACAACCTCCCTGCAACAACAACATGATTTATTGCACAGTACGATTTAACTATTAAACCTCTCTGGAGCAACAATCTCCCTGCAACAACAACATGATTTATTGCACAGTACGATTTAACTATTAAACCTCTCTGGAGCAACAACCTCCCTGCAACAACAACATGATTTATTGCACAGTACGATTTAACTATTAAACCTCTCTGGAGCAACATCCTCCCTGCAACAACAACATGATTTATTGCACAGTACGATTTAACTATTAAACCTCTCTGGAGCAACAATCTCTCAGCAACAACATGTTGTGCTTCTAACAAAGGGTGTTGCTTTGGAGAATATTCACTGTATGTATGTTACGGTCATTATTTGATGGTGGTATGAAGCCATGAAGATTAAATCGTTCCATTAACAGGTGATAGATGGATAATCGTCTCTAGTGGCTATCGGAGTAATTGCACAAACACAATCGTCATTTAATTGGATTGTTACTGCTGAATGTGAATCAATCTTCTGTACGTAAGCAGTTATAATATCTATTGACATCTCCTAGTATAATACAGGAATTGCTTTCCGTGATTGTTGATTGAGGAGCTTGCGACTAAACGTATATTTTTTGAAATGTTGAACGTTTTTGTGGGCGATTCATTTTCTTTAAATCGTGGGATAATTTCATATTTTCCTAGAATCATCTGTGACAACATTGAAAATGGTGATTGAATTATTTTTCCTTCGTATTCAGTGGCTGAGGTTATTTGTTGATTCACTGAAATGCATCGTTGCCATGACAATGAAAGTTCGACTTTTCAGTAATTGAATTACATGTACGTAAATTTGATTTATTTGGAGGTATGAATGCGATGATATAAAATAGCTGGCTGTAAATATGGCAGTCACGATTCATATCAATCATGGTTACATTTATAATATTTTGTGTTCCAAGGTTACACAATGTTAAACATAGATCATACACTGTGTATTGAAATACACATATGTAGGTGAGACATACAGACAACTTGCATAAAATCTAGTCAGTATATCTTCATATACGAGTACGGACGTATGATCTTCCTAGAAAACACATTCAAATATTTCTACTTTCTCAAAAAATACATTTCACAAAACACACCAACCCAATACAGATAGATACAAATGGGGAAACGTAATTATATCTCGTCCTGCAGGTATTAACTATTTAGACCGGTTCCAATCTTACAAAATACTATACACAAATGTATGATTAAAAGCAAACGCTGTATAATCAACATCATGCATACAGCACAAGTTGATTATTAAAAAAATGATAACTTGATTGTCACTCATTTCTGTCATTAGTGCATGATTGCAATGTTTAGTTTGTGGTACTTCTTGCCTTTATATCTTGAATTACAGTCGTTTCTTCCATACGTGAAAAAGTCATTTTAGCCCACATGTGTTGATATTGTATATAAAAAAAACATAGAATAACTTGGTATGCAAGCCTTCGTCCATTCCACTGCGTGGTCTTTGTCCGAAGACTTGTTTGTATAATACAGATAGCGATGAAACAGTTATATACACTAGACCAGACAATAGTGTATACTGTGAACCAAGACACTATCTTAAACGATGCAAATACAATTATATCAATCAGCTATGTCTATTGTTTTACTGTTGTTCAAAAGAATCGTACAGACATTGTTCTTACAATGGAAGCTATTATCACGCGTTGTTCCTCCACGGAGTTACATCGTAACATCTGTGTCTGCACGATGTCCGGTCAGTAGCAAGATGTTCCGTGAATGTTCCGTATCAGTTCACAATTTATTCCAAGAACCAATTTGTTGAAGGAAATATTGACAGCACGAATCTTTGATAATGGATCTTTGAAGTGTGTACATTTAAAGGGATCAAACAATGCTGGTTTTATATCCGTCTTATGGCCACGGTCATTAAACAGGAATAAAATCTGATAACTGAATTCCAGAGATTGCAACTGCCCAGACAATTGTGAGCGATTCCTTGTAAATAGCCCAGTGTGGCAGCGATGCTCAGATATTCAATCACGCACAGTTTAGAACTATGTTCCCCTGTGTATTATATGATCAATGTTTGGTTGCCGCTGAAGAAGGTATGCAACCGTCGCCCATATACAAAAGAGAAAATATGTGAATACAAGATATTAGTTGAAACAACTCATTTACAAATATGGAAACCCAGCTCACACTGAACTGATTTCAGAAGGGAACCATAAAGAAAACCACACCAAATATTAGTATTCTGTTTTACTTGCTCTTAAACACATGCATGTGTTTAAAACAGTCATTCCAGTCACAAATCTAATAAATACGTCGGTATTTTCCATTTTATGACTAATTACTTAAACTTTAAAAGGAACACCGCAGCTCACAAAACTATCTTCCCGGTAACCTAAAACCCCTTTGGTAATACAGCTAAGTGTATTTTCAAATATGATTTCAGATCGATTGCATTAATATTCGCCTTTGTATTTGTAAATGAATTCATACGCTATCTAAATGAGCAACATCTATCTCGGCATGCTGTGGAACGCTGTGAATGCTGTTGTTCGTTGAATGATTTATATCACATGAACACGCGGTGATATCAATCAACGCGAGATGGGGCATGCTTTCAGGATGTTGATCATATTACAAGGAAATATTTTGATAGGATAACTGAGAGTTTATCCATATAGGGAAACAGTGGGAAGTTTCATTCAATTACTGGCTTGATACATGATGCTTTCACCATATATTGCTTCTTTCTTATCTTGTTTCAATGATTGAACCTGATGTATATTGTCTTCCTGTTGCTTCTCGTTCTCTTCTATGCTATCTAATAATTGCTTTATTTCAATGTATTTGGAATAGTTTAATGCATACAACATATACTGTATTCAACAAATCGGCATTAACAGCCTTTGGCCGTTGACGAACACATGACAAAGACACACATACTAACACAATAATTGTTGCAGAAATGTGTAATGAATGAGTAAAAATGAACAGAATATTAGATAAAGAATAGGATTTTCATTAAAAACAAAACTACATTTCTTTAAAATCATTCCTTTTGCATATAATTGACTACATGAATAGTGTTCTTGACAGTAACTTTAGTAGAACCAATTTAACTCAAATTGCAAAATAATACATGTATTTGCTAAAGATGTTTAACAATTAATTCATGTTTATATTTCAGAATGTGTGCAAATATTATTCTTAACCCTCCATGAAATATAACCAATTATGACTGTAATGATGGTACAATAAATTAGACGACTGCTAACTTCGTCTTGTAACGTAATTAGACTATAACGCTATTTAAAGTAAGTAAATTGGACCAGGTCATGTTTCCTACGGGCCACGTGGTCTTAGGCTCGCTGAGTCCGTAAATTATCCGCAAGAATAATTGATATTAACCCAATACCAGTTCGATGATTTACTACCAATTATTGCAGACAGAAAATTATCAAATAAATACGGTTTCTAACAATCAATATCGTATTCTGGATTTGTGTTCCGCTGATTCACTTTAGTTACCAGATTTCTTACTTCAGTGCGTGTTAATTCATGAAACACTGTTCATGTCTTCCTAGTGAGACCGTACCCATAACAGCTTGTGAGAGAAGTGGTATATATCAATTTCAAAAACAATTGCATAACAAATATATGAACAACGTACACCAAAAGTTTAGGAATGTGCGGTTTTATGCAAAGTTGGCGTTCATTTACTTTTTGGAAGGCGGTGGACCTTCCAATCACATTTTTCAAATTACAATTTCCTTTATGCCGACATTGGTCCATTGCCTTAGCACCGACCTTGTTTTTCACTGGGTTTTACCGTAACCAAACAGCACTAGTCATTTGACGACTGCCTGGTTTTAAAGCTTACACCTTGGTAGAAACTACCGACCTTCCGTTCGCATGTGAAATGTGGTCAAGGGTTGGAGTTATATTTTGAGCGGTAAAGGGCTAGTGACTACTAGCTAGGGGCCGTATTAGATAGTCTTACACATAATAGTGAACATCTGGCGCAGGAGAGGGGCACTTATGGTCAGGCTTTAATTCAACTTAGGTTACATTTAGATGTAAACCTATAAATGAAGTATGTAGGATCTGTAGATATTACCTCCAGTAACATTTCTAGACAATGCAGTTGAGACAACCGACGCACAACCTATAGCTGTACGAATGACTAGAAATACTATGTATCATATTTATCAATTTGGTGTTTTTTGCATGTTGCGGAAAATGGAAACATGCCTGCAACAAAAAACTGTATAAATGTAATTGATTACCCGTTCATTCGTTTTTTTGAGTGTTAAATCTCTAAGGCTGCTTTACTCGAATCTGCCTGTATGGAGATTAATGGTGTAGAAATCGGATATTTAACACATTCCATATATCATACTGTCTACTGACAGAACTGTTAGAATAAGACGATGAATAATTCGCCTGTATTTGTAAATGATGCATCAATAAATTCGAATTTAACCATCTGGTCCAAAAAAAAATAAAAATTTGACAAGCACAACATTTACAAAAAGTACAATTTATCTCGACAATGGGTTGCTGCTTCAAAAAGCAATATTTCCTCGACTTTAAGTGTTTCTTTAATGGTTCTGTGATTAACAAATGACACCGGACGTCACGTGTCTTTCTATAAACGTATGTTTCTTAAAATATAAAGCTATGGTCATTTTCGGGCCACCCCAAAGAGCGAGGGAGAAGATTCAGGAGTGAGGGCATTCTATATATCCCTTCTCTTGTTTCGAATAGTTTTTCCAGGTCCTTTGTTGCGTCCTGTTTAAGCACCAATACCCACCTCATGTCCCGTGATCTTCTAGACGCAGTTCTAGGCTCAATACATTTGTATTTTGAATAACTTACAACTAGACTTCAACTGAAGACGATAATTATATTCATCTAAGAGGTTGTTTATATTTAGTCTTTTATTAGCGTATTATTACTGATATGGTTCATACAATGAACGCGAATCTTCAAAATGCAGTTTCGTTTCAATTATGTTAGAAAAAATAACATCGTTATTAACCATTATTAGTATATGTTATCACTTACATCACTGATTATTACTGTCGACATTTAAATGCGTCTCCAATATTTTTTTACAAGAAATATTGAAACAAGAAGCCCTATATTTCAGCGTATTTTTGTATCAAATGTGTTTCTGTTGGGTGTTGTGAAATTTCGTAAGTATTTTGCCAACATTTACAAATATTCACCACCCAGCAACCGTGCTAGATTTTCAAATCACCAAGAACTCATTGCCCCATTTCAAAAGAACGTCTATTGCTGTGAAGTTTCAAATAAGACCATCTTACTTGAAGTTTTCTTCCTAATTACTACATTTCGTGCTCGTGTATTCGTGAATGCTTTTATCAACTGGTTCCGTTTGAAGGTCAATAAAAGATGCATGAAAACAAAAATTGAGCTAGCTAATATATCATGGTTAGAATCGTAGTTCATCTTTATTCTACAATATGGCCTTATTATGTGTTTTATTTAGACAGATTCATGTGGAATTCAAATAATATTGGACTGGTACTACATAAAATAAAACATTGAACTAGACATTTCAGCAGAAGAAACACGCATTTTTGTTTATTCTATAACATACTAAAATATAAAACTGAACAATTATTGTTATCAACTTTAAGGTATTACTATTCAATGTCTATCAAGTTCGGATTGGGTTTCATCGTAGCGAAACATGCAAGCAGGGATAAGAGCCTTAGACCCTTTATGTTTGTTGTTCCAAAGGCAACTCAAACAACACTGTCCTTTCACATGTATTTACATTTAATTTAGCTGTTTATGGTCTGTACTTATACGATTATGCATTGTTTATAACGTATTCGCAACGAAAACAACAGAGGTGATAAAGAAATTAAAAAGCCAGCACATTTCTGATTTGGCTGATAACATAATTATAGTGGATAAGTACTAAAGAGGCTTTCGATCTAATTGGTAAGTCGGCTGAGTAGTTGATTAAAGAACTGCGGGTTCAAAACAAAACATTGTACATGTTTTCTCTGCGACAATCAATTTCAACGAGAAATCTGACTCCATTACGATTTGTACCTTGCTTTGGATAACTTTTATTGCTTGGAGTTGTCAGTTATACCTACGAAAAGAGGAAGGAGGGCATATTTATAATTGTAGATCATGAAGTCTGGCTTGTACAACTGTGTGCTGTACACAACTGAACTATTCTTGGAATATTGCATGATATATAGCGCAAATTGTCTTATCTCTATGTTATGTAACTGAACTAAGCACCGCGAGTACACTTAACTATACAGTAATGTCTGATAGTTTCAGAATATTGTATAATAAATAAGTTGGTTAACCTTTCTATATATTTTCCCAAGATTTAATTATAGATTGTGGATTGTGTCTGCATATTTACATCTGCAGACTTATGAATAAATATTTCTACTCTCTCATAGAATACAATCATGACAGTATTCCATTGGTATACGTACGGTAGACAAAACATATTTTCGTTCGATTTGGCATTATTTTTATATAGAGTCGCCATTTTCAGATATAATAATACTAGAAGTGAAAAGCACCCAACAGTTACTCTAATGTTCTGTCTGAAATGTCTTGATTTAACATTTGGTTATTTTCCAATATATGTCTCTTATGAAAATAGACGAACCTTGTTATAAATGATCTGTCACGGTTTAATTTCTAGTCCTACAAGATCTAATGTTTGTCGAAACGAGAACAGAAGGAAATAAATCGGTATTATTCACTTAGTGTGATCGTACCATTGTCATAGAATATTGACAAAGTAATATCATAGAACGAAACCAAGACAGCTTTGTACAGGAAAGCGGAATAAAACACAACACGTTCACTAGGCTTCGCTAGAACATGCATCGGATTCACGCTCGACTATGCGTCTACAATACAACACTTTCCTGGCGACCCTCGCTTGAGCAACAACCTCCTTTCACCAACAGCATGACGTTTTCTCACCACTGCACGATTTAACTATAAATGTAATCTCTCTAGAGCAACCACCTCTCAACAACAGCTTAATTTTTCTTCTCACAAAGGGTGTTGCTCTGGAGGGTTTGCGCCGTATATTGATATAACATAATACAATTATTACTAACTATCATCGCAACACATGGTCCCACTTGTTATTAACATTATCATAATGTATGATTATTCATTACTTATAGATTATTAATGATCTAATGTCGAATTCTAATTATCAGTCTTATATAATAAGCTGTTGGGCTTTATGCCTTAAGTTGGAATAAATATTAATAATATAATATATCTTAAATAGTATTTAAGTCGGACTAGTTGTGAATATCTGGGCGTATTATAACAGAAATTAAATCATTTAAGCGTTTCTTATTATTTTGTTTAGAATTTGATATATAGAAAAGTTAGTGTCTACGCTACCCTTGTCGTTGCGCCAAAACAGTTAAGCATTTAGCACAGACAATTAGGGAATTCGTATATTGTTATGCATAGCTTGAAAGACACATTTGGATACAGTAAAACACGACCATAGTGAGTTAGAAAACAGTGAAGAAACAAATACAATCAAGTATTTATATTTTCACGAACCGTACCCTCTTTATTTCATTGTTAAGGATATTGTAAAATATGGTTACATGTCAAATAATGACTTGGGACCACTGGAATCTACTATAACCTTATTCTTCTGCATTCCAAATAAGAGAGTGAGAGACAAGTGATGTACTAATATGAAATAAGAAGATCATCACAATGAGTCTGGTATGTATACATAAACAGGTGATTGATATTCAAATTGCACAAACACATGCTCTTTGTCGTCAGAATTTGGATGCATTGTCCTATTCTGTTAACAACGGTTCGCGAAAACGGAGATGTATTTATTGATGAAAGTGTCATTAGAGTCAGCTGGGTCTGTGAACGTTTCTGGGAAGGCTTCTCATCTGAATCATTAACTGCATTATACTCGCATCTGTGACTGGAATTTAATGATATTAGATTGACTGTGAAATGATCCTACTTGTTACTTTAATTAAATGTTCTCGTGTTTACCGCATGTTTAATCATGTTCTGAACCACTTGTGGGCATGTTCTACCAGTCTGTATACCCACAGAGACATTCCTTTACCAGGACGAACTTTAAGGGGGTACTTTGAGAATTACATAATGCATGGCATGACCAAGCATGCTTTTCTTTTGTGTTGCACTTTGCTATGCCAAGAGTTGATGAATTTAATTGATCAACAGATGGATTAATCCATTGTGGTATAGTTCGCTACCATGCATTAGTTACGTGCCATTCCGTCACTGGCACTACTGTCTATTTCATTGTCTGATGGGTTTTCAAAATAATCACACGTGTTTTTTAATGATCCAATATCATGATTAAGTGTAATTGAAATACTAGATACAAATACATCAATATAATATTTTGATCACTTGTGATGTTGAAGTTCACGATGAATTAATTGGTCTAAGGCTATGTACTCAAATATAATTATTGTTCATTACATGCTTTAAAACATGTGCTTGTCTGTCAAAATTATGTGTAAGTAGATAATACCAATATTGATTAACACGACTTTGACGAAATGATTGAAAAGTTACGGAGTCTGAACGCACTTTACCCGAAACTGTAATAGTAGAACCGGAAGATCAATCTGAAGTTTCCAGTCTTCAGCCTCACATGAAAACGTTTATTAATAACCTATGTCACTTTACACTCCAATGAATGTACATATTACACAATCTAGTGATTCTAGTCTAAATACCAACATTTAATATTAATTTGTATGTGTGGCTTCAATCATGTATTTCATGAAAATCTGGATGCTTTGATTTGCATTACAAAAGAAGTTCACTGTAATACTTGTATAAGCATGTACCATATTTGGTTATTCATCTTGAACGGTTCACTTTATTTAGATTGTCTCCTGTTATATCTTTAATTGCATCAAACCTGACGCCCACATCTTCTGTACTGTAATAAATTACAAGGGATGAGCTGTAATAGTCCTATATACGAGTAAGATGTTAGGTAAGCTTTCAGAAGGTCGATTGTTCTACCAAGGTCTACACCATGGACCTAAAAATTCCTCGTCCGTTAAAGCTGGATATATACCAACATGCACTGGCCGTTTGTGCAACGTTAACACCCAGTGAAAAAATCTACAATAACTTCAGTGTCTCCTTATACATCACCTAACTATATAGATAGATTTAATCTATGTTCCACGTTGTTGAATTTACCATAAAAGGAACATACAAGTATCAGTTTTGATTTATGGGATTTTATAGAACTATTTAGCCTAGAACATTTCGTAGACATAGAATTAAATTTGCCACCTAATTCTAGAGTTCGTCCTGGATTACCATGAATATTAGATTAGTTTTGTCTTTGCTGTAAAATCTATGGACCCAGGATTGGTAACGTTAATATATATATATATTATATATGTTTAATTAGTTAAAGTAATGTTTTAAGTATAGATCTACAAAGAGCCCTAATCGAAAGCCTTCGGTTTTATTTGGGCCGATACATCGTGAATCAAATGACAAACATTATTTTATACAGATGTGTTCAAACTCCAACAACTCAGCCTTTACCCATTTGAACCATGTCTATTATGTTGTAATGGAAAAAAGCTTTTTCGTCTTCATAAACAGAATTGTTAATGTTTCTCATTTGAGTAAATTAGTTCAAAGTTAACCCAGCATGGAGAATCTCGGTAGGAAGATAATTTAGAACATGTTTTTATCTCAAAAGTTGGTTCCGTTTTAGATTTCACTCCGTGACGAGTAGGTTGGTTATTCAGATTGAACTAATGATGTTTGTGGGGAATCAATATAAAACAATAACCATAGTTAGCAGTTACACCAGGAAAATGGAATTTTTGGAACGAGAAATTTATCACAAAAAGCAGGCCAAAGCATAATGATAACTGCAGCATATTAACATTTTAACATTTTTATTGCAGTTATTATGAATGTAGAATCCGTTATCTGAATTCTTGAGAGAAAACACCGACCGCCGAGGAAGTTTTTATTTCACGCATTATGACTTAGTTGTGAAAAACAATGGTTTACAGTCAGTTTTTAAACCATCTGTATCG
This sequence comes from Lutraria lutraria, assembly GCA_964023205.1. Lineage (NCBI taxonomy): Eukaryota > Metazoa > Mollusca > Bivalvia > Venerida > Mactridae > Lutraria > Lutraria lutraria. The sequence goes on from OZ026847.1 coordinate 16,643,237, forward strand.
GGAAGTTTGTTCATCTTATTGATTTGTGACATTAAATAAAGCAACCGGCGATGTAAAAATATGAGTTGTCCTTTAAACAATATTGCCATTTTATCACAGGTTGCCGTCAGTACATCAAATGGGCGAAGCATTTATGCAATGTAATCGACGACCTACCGCATCGAAAAAAAAACGTGTGTATAAATGTACGGTCGAATGCAATGACAGTGACAATAAAATATGAGTTGTGATAACTAAACAACCAAACACTATAGCTGACAACACAACTGATGCGGGTGAACATCATCATATTTATGGTGTTTTATTTCTGGTCTTGCACAGATGAATCACAATGAACATTACTTTATGTATTACACTCAATGCCAGGATTTGGAATAAGAATAATTCAACATATCATACCTACCTGTAGACATTTCTTTACATTCGATCGACAAATAAATGTAAAAAATAACAAATAAAAATATCACAGCAGAAATAAATTGTGCAAAAAATGGCGTCATTACGTGCTTCTGTAAATTGTACTTCTGCTGTGATATCTTTATTTGAGTGTGTGCACATAAACGAATATCTAGATAACCACTTTGTATTTTATAGCACAAAAAGAAAACTAACTTTACTCTCATGGTTGAATACCAAGTAGACTTTCGACTCGGTGTAAATGTTTATTTTGTATAGACATGTAATTCTTCTACATAAACATGCAATTATGAGTTCCACCTGAGTATGCTGTGGACATTCAGACAGAAACAACAAGAAGCAACCGCTCTCTGTTTACAGTTAAACCAGAAAAATATCACATTAGTACTCCAATAAGAATGAAACGAAGACAAAACAAATACATCATAGAAAGGGAAAAGACTACACAAAAATGAATATGGTTGATTAAATTTTAAAAATGTATGCACATAGTCACAAAGGAATGGTGTCACAGTTGTAGTATCTGTGGGAAGAAAAAGATCTTTAGGGTTTTAACTGTTTCCTGAGAATGTGTTGTTTATTACTTTGTTGTTTGATAAAAACTGTAAAGAATCACTGCCTATGTGTATTTCAGATAATCCAGTGTGTTCAACTGTTTACCAAGTTTGACCGGAAAACATTAGAGATTATCTCCCTTTATTTGGTTGGTGTAGAGGCGCTGTTGTTACCACATACCCTATGGATACTAAGCCGACGATATAGACATGCTCTCGTTTATCAGTGGCAGGTGTATGCTCTCAGAAACAAAGAGCATGAAGAAGATGGTTTGTACATTTTTTACAAAAAAAATATTTCATTATGTTCATCGATGTCTGTTTTGTTTTCTTGCAATGGTATTTTTGTCTGTGATATGCCGGTGTGCAGGTAACCAAAACTAATGTACTTCACTTTGTTCTGCTATTTTCTTTGCGTTCCTCTAATGACTGCCAGCCCCTCCGAATGGGTGAATAGCGGTGGCGAACGAATGCTCTTAGATGCTGTAGCTTCATCCAAACTGTCAAAGAGATCATACTCATAATCGCGATGTTCGTCGATCTAACCGGCTTCCATTGATGCATACATTGTTTATGTTATGTAAGAAATCAGTTGTACAAATGAATACACATTGCATCATGGAACCAGGAACAACAACACAAATATGATCAAGGTCAGACCATACAAACTCCACAAAAAGCACAGCAATTTCACTTCAGTAAAAGTAACATATCACAACAATGAATAGACCGATTCTGTCAAGAGAAACCTGCATCAATGTCGAATCGTGGACATTAAATAATGTTATATAATGAATAGCATCGCGTGTGAATGTCAGTCAAAGCCAATAGATGTAATAACACACGAGGTTTTATAACTAAGACATATTAAGTATCGCTAAGCTTCTTGCTTCCGAAGATAGCTGTTCGATATTGAAGCGCAAAAAAACAAACTAACGTAATAAACACAACTAGAGTTCCCTTACAAACATTAGATTTGTGAACATATTTCTAATTTTAGGAGACACACATGCCCAGTACTAATACAATACCCATTTTTCCATGTGACTCTGTTAGGTTCATATCCAGACTATGCAGGAACCGTATTCATTAAATCTAAACATTACCCTTAGCAAAATAATTATGTAAATAATGCATGTTTTCAAATTTCATATTTGTAATGTAGTTATCCTTGTTTCAGAGCCATATTCATGTACACTTCAATCATATTCTCAAAGAGAGAGAGACCGTTTGTCCGTGGTTCCATCCCGACCTTCATCGACAATTGGACGAGCAGGAGGTATAAGCGCATCAGGAACACTTCGGTCAATTAAATCGGAGGCAACATCTCGTGACCTCCGCCAAGCAAATGGTCAAACACGTGCTCACGTGCACACACTATTCACTGAGGAACGTCGTGCACGAACTCCAGACCCTGAACCACGCCCTAATGGTGTGATTACAGGAGAGGTCCACGTCGAGCGCCCGCCATCTTTGTATGACGAAAGACCAGTCGATATCCCAGAGCTTGAGTTTCAGCGACGTTCACAAACACTCGCAATGGGTACTAGTGTCATCAGGCATCCTTCAAATGCATCCAGTAATGACTCGCAACATTCACGTCGACTTCCGCTTCCAAATCCCAGATTGGATATCACTCGATCTTCCTCCGGACGTTCGAGGCGCGATTGGAAAGAACAAATGCGCAAGAAACATCTACCGCCGATTTTTGTAAACGAAGGATATGAAGCAGGTGATAAATCTCCGGTGGTAGATGTTCAAGAAATCCAAACAGTAGCTAAAGGGATACCAGCCAATGCAAGTGGCAATGCACTGAATTATTATATGTCTAGTGATTTCCATCCTGATTATTTAACTGATAGTTTGCCGAGATTTCAACAAGTTCCATCGACTGAAAGTGAACAAGGAGAATCTTATACGACTTGTGATATCGATGAAGTTCTTGATTCAGATTCCATTACAGATCGTCAATTAGTAAATGCTAAAGCAAGAAGTGCTCTAACATACAATCATGAAAATGTAGGTACAATGAACAATTCCAAAACTCCGAAGACAAGATGCGATATACATGATAATGGACGAAATTCAGGAATTTACAATACATTTGATGATTTAAGTAAACTATATTTACGCGATGAATCTGAAATAGAAATGACAATGAGCGACATTCCGTTGGAAGATCCTGATGGAAATATTAATTTACAATTACAAGATGTTTCTAATAAAGTAACATCTTTCAACTATGACAGTCGTAGACAGATATCTAGTTTTAAGCCTGAACAATCTGAAATGTTATCAAAACCTACAGTGAAAAATTCTAACCGCGTAGATGAATCAATACGTGTTCGGAGTCCATTTATTGAGAACAAGGATATCTATACAGCGACAACTTCATTCGGAACCAATCCTCAAAAAGGTGCACACTATCAATTCGAAAATAATGATTCCATTCATCCTAATCGGACGTTTGAGCCGTTTGCGACACGCATGGATATTAATAAACACATTCCAAAAAGAACATACCAAATGGCACCGATGCCGAATGTGATATGTGTGAACGAAGGTAAATTCCAAAATATTATCGACTCTGACATCGAGCTCGAACATTCGACAGGATTTCAAGTGTCAAATATGTACCCGGATGTTATAATTCAGGATTCCAGTGGAGGTATCCATAAACAAAACACTAGTATTGACGATGAAAATGCTAGTTCAGGTAGCAACAGTAGCGTAACGGTAAGTCCATATAAAGGCGAACCACGTCATAAACCTTGGATGGACGATATTGACTTTCAAAATGATGATAATTCAGAAATGAATGAACCTCTTGTTCAAGATTCGGACACCGACACTCTACGCGATTCACACAATAGTGTTGACCTACGATTCTCCATGAATTACGATATGAGGAATCAAGCCTCATCGCATAGTGAATTATCTACCCCGGTATCATCCATATTTGATGAGGAAACTGACAGAGGATTTGAAGAAGCCTTAGAATTACACATTAGTCCTGGTACAAATGTTTATGGTGGAGTTGGGTTATGTTTTGAATCAATCAAAGAAGAACCGGAAGATCTTACAAGTTCTGGTTCAAATCCTTTCCTCGATAGTGTCTCAAATGACGATGAATTTAGAACCCAGGCTGTTATTTCTCGAAGTTCTAATAATTCAAGAACATCTAGTTCAGCGAGTGTAAGTGATAATCCGTTCTCAAGTAGTCCTATCCGATCGCAGAATAAAGACAATATAAAAACAACGGAAGTTTATCAAACAAAAACACTCGAGATGACTAACGCGGAAGAAGCTGAATTCGAATTCGGAGATTCGGGGTTTACTTCTGGTTTAGAAAAGGGTAACCTAAGTGATTCTTCTAGTCATCAGGAAATTACTCCGCGTGGACGAAATAGTTCCGGAAGAAATAGTCCATGGCCTGAGAAAGAGTCTAATGCCAAATTACAAATGCAATTCGAATCAAATTTTTGTACTGATAGTTCATTTGATAAACAAAGTTTCAGTCCCAAAACTGAAAACAAATCAAAAAAGGCAAGTCGATCCACCAGTGGAAAATCAGATGAAGGTTTGAAGCCCATGCATAAAGCTCTGGAAGCATTGAAATTAGAAACAAGACCGCAGCCTGTCCGGGCAAAATCTTTCGAGAGATCTCCTGTACAGCCTAGAAAATCTTTACGTCGAGGTCATTCGTTTGAAGGTATGAAAATGGACGTTGAGCCTGCCTATTTCTAGAAAACATCCAATACATGTTTGTAATTCATTTACTTGTCCGTCAAGTGCGGCAAACACAAATTCTCAGATTTTGCTAATTTCGGGTACTGTTAGATCAAATCGAGTACATGATTGCCGTCCTTTTTTTCAGATGATCAGTGTCAGCTTTGCCATGACCAGAGGAATTCGTGTATTATTATTTGTTTATTGTGATTAAATTTAACAGATTATATTTATGAGTTATGTGCGTATACTCAAGTGAGTAAATAGAACGTATGATGATAAAAAAATATGTGAAACATTGAAATATAGTTTTATGAATATTAGTTGTGCATTTATTATCTTTTGTTGACTAAAGTACTCGAACTACCTTACGGCAAGACTCATAGCGTAGCGGGTTTGAGGATCTGAGTTTAATCTGTTTGTGGATAAGTTTCCGTCCCCGTGTTATAATCCGTAGGTTTCAGAGCGATATTATAGCTTTGGTATACTTAGACGGATTAGCGTTCGGTATGACACAGACATGTAATAATACAACAGACGGACGTACATATAAATGTAGTTTGTGAACCTTTTCATGTAGTTACTGACTGATACTTAGTGAAGTCTGCGTTATACAACTTTAGAGATAATCCTCCGAGGTTCTCGGTGCATTGGTGATATTTTCCAACCTACACGACAAGGGATTTTACACTAATAATCATTTACAGTACAATATTGAAAATTCAATTATTAACAAGTGGCGTTTATTTATCTGGCTAAATGAAGAAAGTCAGTATATTAAACTTGTTTATTTATATAGGGCTTAACACCCCCTTTCAACAATCAGGGTCACATAAGGCAGACAGTTCACCTAACCATCGTTCCTGGGAAGTACCAATACTAGACTCCCAACCTCCGTAAGTGACTGCTACTTTCTCACATAAAGAGACATGGTTGGTGGCAGGGCTCGAACCCACTACCCTCTATCTAGTGAGAGGTTACAGCGAATTGAATTCAGCGACCTTAACCAATCGATCACGAAGGTGGTGGGTTTTTTAAGACACGCATAAAAAAATTAAATTCCTCAAAACATTTGTATGCAGTAAAATTCCTGAAAACCGGACCCTTACCGGACTGGGAAAAGTCCGGTTTTCTGAGAACTCCGGTTTCCATAGAATGTTTTTATAAATTACGATAATGTTTGGACCTAGGACGATTTTCAGGTCATTACGGTTTTCTGGGAGTCCGGTTTTCAGGATTTTTATTGTACTTTCAAACTTCACACTCAACACAAAGTTACTTGTATTTGTGTTCATTGTGATTAATTTTGTCCCAACGTAGTACTGTGTATTTTAGGGGATTCGACAGCCATACTTATATTGTGTCTTACATGCCCGATACCCGCGTCATCTATACATGCATAAGAAAAACACTTATTTACAAAATGATACGTTTAATCGTGATCGATACTTTTTTTCATTTCAATACAATTTTGTTTAAATGAAAAAAAATGTTGTTTTTTACAAATCGTTTTGTGATTTTAAATTATAAAACAACAAATAAATAAAAATATTGTTTGCAATCACGTGACTTGTCTATAAAAAACAATTATACACGGAAGTCTTTCCTGATCACTCTAAACATAGAGAGACAATCGCCGCGAGATGATTATCCTGTATAACGTTTTATCCACCTCCTATAATCTGCTACGCGTGTAAATACTGCAGGGTGATACTCAGGTCGTACTTTGCTTGTAAAGCTCGCTATACCAACTTGTATCAGTTGTCCATAGTAGTCCTCACATATCAAAGGTCCACCACTGTCACCCTACAAGTATGGTGTCAGATATATTGAAGTTAGTTTGTAGTTCTTGTAAATGACAGAAATCAAGTTTTATCAAAATCAATCCAGTCATTAAAGGTAACATAAGAATAGTGAAGAACATTATTTGAGATGTTCTTACTAATCATTTTGTCGCAATACTAATAAAATTGAGTGCAACAATTAACATCGAGCCAAACTATGCGGGAAATCAAAGGGACGTAACTCTAATGAATATATTTGAATGTTAACGGCAAGTTAACTCCATTTGTACAATACTGATGCGGTAAACCATTACCTTATAAAGATATGTATGCAGCATGATAACTTAACTGGTTCCAGTTCCATTTAGCAACGCGCCAAAGTGAACCAGTATAATTATACCAAGGAATGATTAAAGGCAATATACCGTACCGGACAGATTCCGGAATTATCTGTATTGGAGCCCGCACACAAACGACCGGAATTAGATTTCTGATCGTATGTATTTTCACAAACCGAGTTCTGCAGTATTGGTATTGATATTGAATTGGCATATCTCGATATATCTCCACCTGAAAACAGAGAAATGTTATGAAATACAATCAAACCTGTGTTAGCGGCCATATCAGAAGTAAGGCAATCCAGTGAATAAAGGACATTCTTTTAATAACCTTCATTGATAATGTAATAAAATTACCTCCCAAATAAAGGCCCCCGACAATTAACCCCACATTTTGTTTTTCCCAAGTTTGGCCTTTGTTCACATGTTTGATTGTATAATAGACAAATTGGTTAAATTAAAACTTTGCTACTTTCGTATCTCTAAGTAAGAGCATTTCTTTAGAAGAGTTCATTGATAACGAAAACTGATTAATGGCGATAAATGATCAGATAAAAACGTTCGTGAAACCCATATGCGGTGAACATTCATTGGATAATATTACAAATACAGGAAATCTACCCCCCCCCCCCCCGAAAATGCACGCTTATCTTTTCTGAAGTAAGTACAACAGCTTGAATTTAAAATAGTAACTTTATTCCATATGGGGGCTAAATTCAAATGACGTTTATTAAGCATGAAGTCATTCTTTACGGTGTGGTTTAACTTTGCTAATGGCAGGAAATTGAAGCCTTTATTCACCCAAATGAATGGCATTACTAGACATGACACCCATATAGGCAAGCTTTAAATGTTTTTCTCTGAAAATTGGTCGAACAAGGTAGAGAAAATCATTTACGTCCGTAATAATGGTCTCCATAACAATCATAAATAAAAAAGATAATATTAGTAATAAGAGGAACTAAATCTGAATAAACTCACCAGACTTTGTACAACCGAATCCATACACGTAGCATGTGCTTCCTACACGTGGAAAATTGATAGAATGAAAGTAATCAGCTAGTTTTATACTCTGCGCGTGTTCATAGCTAGATGGTACCCGATCTTCAAGTTGTACTAAAGCTATGTCGTTGTGCCACAAATCTAAAATGAGCGAATATAAATCATAGATAATCACATTTTTCAAGGACCCGAGGTTATAAAACTTATAGAACAATATCCAGGCTTAAATCTCAAAACCATTCTCATAGTAATCAGGTTGAAAGGACAGAGCTGATTAAAGTTTAAATAAATGTTTGAAGGTACATTATGCTGTCTGAATAATGTATCAATAAAATCACTTTTATCTAATCTTAATTAATTTATACATATTAACGGGTGAATTATGACATTTGAGCTTGGAGGCTGGTCTTAAGTTTTATAACCTCGGGGCTATGTGTTTTGAGCCTTAGGTACCTAGCCCATTTCTTAACGAATTTGCTTCACTGCAAACTATCCCATCTGTATAATGATTCAAAAGATATCTTCGTAGATATATAGAAGCAAGTGCATGCATTTTGTTTTGAATGAATGATACCGAAAGTAAAGCTAATACTAGTAGTATATAAACACGCAATAATTCAAGGGAGGGGTGACGTGTGGAATCGCTGATCTTATTTTTGGACTCCGGCCTAGCACCTTAGCCACGCCAGCACAAAAACTGTTATTAGCAAAAAATATCATGTTTAAATGGGTACAACAAGTGACCTTTATTCCGAAACTGCATCGTAATCGCAAATCAATGTGACTTAAGGTGATTCTTTAGAACAAAATGACCTCTGAATAAATACCATCTGTCAAGAAAAAACACATTTTGTCTTTTCCAAGGGTGGCCTTTGTTCACAAGTTTCACTGTACTCAACATACCATTTTTATTATAACCAGGATATATTACAATTCTAGACACATCTATGTTCCACAATCTCCAGTCTGGCTTATCTAATGTACGTCCAAGTAAATCCATGATTCTGTCCGCGAAGGCGACCTGAAATTATGTGTACTTTAGAAAGCAGTTCAGTGAGTATCATTGGACTAAACCCAGTTTTACTTTCGAATTGAAAGTCTCAAATACACATAATATGCGAACTTGCATAATAAGTTGTAAATTACTTAACTAATGTACATTCTATTATGCTATTTTGGACATGATTTCAGTTATATCGTGGCAGGCAGTTATCCTATAACCAGCTTCCATGGATTTCATTTAGGCATTAACCTGTATCAACCACATTCTATCAGCAATCTACTATCAAAATTAGCTACCCCACATAATTCAGATTAACATGGGATGTAATATCATCAGTCAAATTTGTCATGGACAGTGTGAGCCTCGCCTAGGGTTCGAACTCACAACTTCTTGATCAAACCTAACGCTTAAACCACTGAGCTTACCGCGCGGGCTGTAATGTATATTCTTATATGAAGATGCTGATATCTATTATTTCGTTTCTTGCCAGAACACATTATAATGACAACAAGGTCATTAATTTTGTTGATTGAATATCGATACACTGAAATAACGGCTAAAGACGGAACAGAGAAGAGGTAATGGACACAATCATATGATAGGTAGGTCGAAACGTTTCTTTTCTAGCTGTGCTGTACATCCTCCATACAACAGTCATCAATGGAAAGGACAGAATGGCTGTTGTAAGGAGGTGGCTGTTGTTGAGAGAGCGAACATTGACTGAAACGTCAATTTTAGTTGCTTGTATACTGGTTGTAACAGGGAGGTGGCTGTTGTTCGGAGGTGACCGTTCATTGAGGTTAACACTGTATTCTCAAACACTTTTTATGAGAATGCGTGGTATGATTCGTCTTCAGATACCTGCGTACTTTCCAGTTTACCGTAAAAAACTTTAGAATCGGCGCGAAAATAGCGTACGCAATCAGAACTCCTCGGCCTTTGTCTAAAGAAAGTGCGTATTTCTCAGTTATGAAAATGCCCGAGTAATTACGATTGGTATATCAGGTCATCGTAAACATGGCGAATTTATTTCTTCCCTAGACATAGCACTTGTTTTATCACTACTGTCTTGTTGTGGTTATTAAAATCGAATACCTTCAAATCGATTGCTGCCAATCTAACCGTCCACGAGTCGACATCTCTTCCACCTGTCCTGAATTTAAGAAAAATATTAGAAATCACCATCTAAACTTAATAAGGCATACTGCAACATTAGCAAAGAATTCTGTAGCTTAAGTAACCCAGAACCCCGCTCAGTGGTCGAGTGGGTAAGGTCACTTACTCCAAATCATAGTAACCTCTCATAGAAAGTGGGTCGTGAGTTCGAGCCACGCTATCGACCATGTCTCTTTATGCGAGAGAGTAGGCAGTTGCTGCAGAGTATGGGAGTCTAGTACTGGTTCTTCCCAGGAACGATGCTTAGGTGAACTGTCCGCCGCATATGACTCAGATTGTTGAAAAGGGGCGTAAAATCCAACAAAACACACCAACAGGAAAACCAGATAGATATAGATATTAGTCGAAACAGTCACAGTTTCTGTGGTTCCAGTTGGTATAACGCCGTTATTCCAGTCACATGTTTAATTGGCTGGGTCACCTAATCAGTTTTCCCGGACTATAATCATACCAGTACTAACTTACCCCTACACAAGGAGCTGGCAAATACGCCGAATAAGGACGAACATTTACATCTTTGTCAAATCTTATAGAAAATATTACCTGCCGCGTCAGGGATTCGAATCTGCATAGCCGGGTTGAGTACAGCGTATCAACCACTAGACCACGGCTGTGCCGAAACAATCACAACTGGTCGGTAACCATGAGAAGACGAAAAGTTTTATTCAGTTATTAAGTTACTTGCTTTTGACACTTACCCAAAATCAAAGCAGTGTGCTGCTGTAAGGACCCATCTATCATTTAACAGTGTTCCACCGCAATGTACGTGTCGATGTTTTATTGGAAATATACCAAACAATTTCTCCGTGACAATCTCACCATGGAGGGATACTAGCCAGGGACGATCCCCTCTGTGAACCTGTGACCCTCCAATCACACGCTTTTGTCGAGATAATAGTTTTGAACCTGCAATAAACGATAGTGCGGACAAACTTAAGTCAAAAGCAATACAAGCACAAAGCAGTAAATTAAACGAACGATAATATAAATCTTTATTTAACATTATTCCAATCGCAGTTGAAATTTAAAAACTCCTGTTACACTATGTCGCATTTCCTCTGCGTTGGCATTATGTTGTTTTATTTTCCAGACATCCTTGAGATCGCAAGAAAAAACTGATATAATTTTTTAACGTGATAGTGGAGATGTGTACAAAAACGATGCAGTAACATCCTATATATTCCCAAAACTACTGTAATATATTCGACCAGCTAAGACTTCTATGCATTGACTACTACTTGTTTCGTCTTTGAAAGAACAACAAGTCAAGTCAAACTATTTGTTGGCATAAATATATGAGTTATGTAAAAAGCTAACAGAAAGCCTCACTTACCATCAGAACATTGAATGAAGAAACAACACACAATCAAAGTTACTTTCAACATCCCCTTAATACACATGTTTTCTAGTCATTCCATTCCAAGCTCCAAGTTCAATAAATTGTTGTCCTAGCGTATCATCCTATTATATAGTCCACGCTGAAGTGTTCTACACTAAACTAACATAGTTTTATCACAATTAAAACACGATAAAGGGCAATGTCGTGTATCATACACTGTATTATATATTTATAACAATAACAACTATATATAATAATAATCTTTGTACCGGTGTCAAGTATTGCACTTAAAGAAAACCAGATCACTCAATAATCTCGGAAGTACCGCTTATACTCCACCAATTTGTTTTAGCTTTTACCTTTTTTCATTCGTGCATTCTCAACCCTAATTATTGACCGATATAAGATATTATATAGAAAATTAACTTATTGGTAGAGTTTGTTCTTCACGTGTTTTTGACGAATTGCGTCCTTACTTAGACGCGTTTTCAGAAGATGACTACCTTATACAATGGACGAGAACAAAACCTTATGAAACAGACTGCTTATAATACAAAGAAACCAGGTCCTGAGGTTATAAATCTTAAGATCAGTCTCTGAGTTCAAATCTCAAATCCGTTCTCAAAGTATTATCATTATGACTGATTTATATCAATTGAAATATGCTTCCAGTCTAATGTACTAATGATACCATCATTGTCTGATCATAATTAATTAAGAAACATTAAAAGACACGAAATGAGAGAGAGATGAGCTCGGAGGCCAAACTCAAGTTGTATAACCACGGGATGAGGTGTAAAGTGTACAGTTATCAGTAAAAAACAATACTGAATATTAATTACCAAAGTAACGACAATAAATAGTCAAAATAAAAACAATACGCCCAATCGCATGTTACTCATGGTATCCAAAAGTTTAGAGGATTTGAAAAATATCCTAGTTCCAAATAATCCGTAATATATACTAGATAAAATTTACAATTAATAAAACTGATTGTTAATTAAACTATATTTCACCATGTGTATATAACTGCATTTGTATAATTTATTATGTTATATCAGAATGACTAATGTTGTCACTTGTTATCAGTATTTCGTCAATGTATTATACCCACGGGCGTTAAGAGGTTATGCTTATAAGTAACTTCAAATGGCTGTCAAAGTCATAATGACCGCAAAGTGCGTACTTTATGACCACCTACTGGTTATAGCTATCGCCTGCGCACGTTATAGCTATCGCTTGCGCACATCATAGCTATCGCCTGTGCTCTTTATAGCTATCGCTTGCGCACATTATAGCTATCGCTTGTGCACTTTATAGCTATCGCCTGCGCACGTTGTTGCGTGGCCAAGTAATGAATAAAATATTCCCCATATCCCTTATTATGCCACGGTACAATTACAAAAAAATAAAAGTACACCATAATATATGTTATAGTATTCAAAACATGTTAAGTTCCTTTTAATTTTCAATTCCAAAGTTGTCAAAACAGTCCATACTTCTCAATGGATTAATTATGTACTGATTTTCTTTTACATCTGATTATTTCAGTAATAAAATCAGGTGTTAATGTATTACATTATTATGACATTAAATATTTAGACATATTATTCTCCTTGAAGTGCATATTAAAATTGTGTGGTTTTCTTGAGTAAAGGCATAACTACATTGTGTAATTCATCTTTTGTTGTAAAACATTGAAGTACAATTCACTGTTTTTATATCATAACGTATATCAATGTATGTAATCATAAAAAGTTCATTTTTATATTCCCATTAATGGTAATATACCTTTTGACAGAATTATATAGAGTCTGATAGACATACTTTTTTTCAAAGTAGAAAACAATGATTATATTTGTCAATTTCATGCAACATGATATCGCGTTATTGTCCTTTGTCCAAAAATGATCTGATAATTTGTCTGTGGGTTTATATTACATTCATTCAGTGCATCGAATAATAAAAATCAATTCAATTTCAAAGTTAATGATTACTTTTTTAAAAATCTAATCCGTGTGGAGGAGAATGTAAATCGGAGTTATTAATAGGAAGTTGACAATTAGTTAAAACAAACTTAAATTAACAAAACAAGCTTTTGATTTAAAGAGTACAACTTCAACATGGAAGTCCCCTTCTTCAACAACAGCATGATTTTTCCAATCTGAACCATTTAATTATCAATTTAACCTCTCTAGAGAAACAACCTCTCAACAACAACATAAGTTGGCTTCCCCAAATATTGTTACCATGGAGAGGTTGCACTGTGAAAAGCAAATCACACAAAAGTATGGCATACAATCTGAATAAAAGATCTTACAAGAATAGGTTAAGATTGCAAAAGATCCGATGTTAAACAATTTAGTTAATTCAATAATATCACATAGTAGAGAACATAATACTATGAAACAATAAATAACAAATAAGTCAAGAATGTAAACAGAACCACCACAAGTTTTAGATCAGTTTAATTAGGTAAGATAATTACGTAGATGGCCTCTCTAATCGTGTGGTCACGGTGGCTGATAAATAAGCACTAGCCATAGGACGCTGTGAGTTCGAGTCCTAACCCGAACCAGACATATGTAATATGTGGGGAGGTTGTCCAGATAGCTTATTGAATGTTGGTCGTTCTACACAGGCAGTGCTCACCTAGTGGTTTCCTCCAACATTAAAGCTTGGAAGATTGCCTAATCTGCCTTTGTCTGGTAATGAAATGTTGAACTTTAGAAAACAATATATGAAACAATATAGTAATATTTGAAACAATAAAATAATATATGAAACAAAAAATAATATATGAAACAATAAAAAAACATAAATAAAAAGGAAGTATTATAAAGGAACATGAAGCGTTATTTTTGTGTAATTAAATAATTAATTGACTGAAATGAAAAGGACAGGTCGTTCAATTGCCTCTTAAGTCTCGCTAAAATAAACATAATATCATGGTGGCTGGAAAAAAGACTTAGTTAATAAGAAAACATTGCATACATTAACATGAATGAAAGTTGGTGCGTTTTGTTTGTGAATGACAATTTTTTATATTCATCTTGTATTCCAAATATTTGATTTTAAGATTTGCTTTGTATAAAGTCCGAATCGATTGCTCTTACATTGAACATAGAGAATCCAATTTGTACATACAATCGTATATGTATACATGTTAAAGTAGTCATAAGACTATACTTCACATAAAGAAGTACGAGGCACCCGTCATTGTCAATCGGAACTCGTCGGCGTTTGTCTAAAGAAAAGTGCCTCAGACATTACAGTCAGGCCGCCATGATTTTGTTGATGATGTTAACGGACAACTTTCCATCATAGCTTAATAAACGTGGGTCTCGGCTTTCCTTCTAATCTGCACGTGCTTTCCGGGAACCTTACTTTCGTTGTAGTGTTCCCCAACTTTAAACGTTTTGACAGCTTTTACAAGGAAAGCCGAGACCCACGCTTATTTTGGTCACTACCGCCAATCGAAAAGATGGCGAGTTCACTACCTTGGAGTATTTTATACACTCTTTAAGGGAAAAATGAAGATTTTTCTTTCGACAGGTTTGCGTTGTTTAATGGGTGAAATTGAAAAATAACGTATGTAAACGATAAAAATCATGAAAACGAGTGCCTATGGGTTGGACTGGAGACCAATTTGACTATTCGATCGCGTTATGAATCATATTCAGAAATACTAAATGTATTTATCTGATGGCAATCAAACACATGAAGATACATTGCACTTTTACAATTATTGTAATATGTATTGGTTAAGGAACTTCAACTATACTCGGTATTTTCCGGTTATATTCGGGATTCTATATACATGAGTAATAAGTTGTGACGTCTTAAAGTAGAATGGTATAGTTACGTATAAATGCCATATCGTAGCGGATTATCTGATCTATAATCCGCATATTAAACTTTTAATCTTTATATTACTGATCAGTGCTAATCTGCAGTCGAAATAATATATTAATTGCATGAGTTATGAACTGCAAATAAATATATGTATGAATAGAATTACTAGTATACTCGTATCTATATAATGTATACTAATTTAATTAGGAATGAGTTTATCAGTTGTTGAAATATATGTGTTTATATGAGTCTGGATTTTATAATCTGATTAAAGGTAAGTACAAGTATTATTTTTGTTAGAAATAGACCATCTAATTACTACCTTCATTGTTAACTAAAATATACATCTAAAGTGGTAGGTATGTATATAATTACAAATAAGAAATGAGTTGATAGTTGAGATTCTTACAGATTTATAGCTGTCGATATAAAAAATTCAAGTTTAAATATTTATTTAATAGGTTATGATTAACAATTGCATGTTTCTGCTATGTTCATTCTCATTGTGTGTACATATATCATGACTTTGTGGGTTTCATTTATTATAATTATCATTCCGTGGCATAACTTGACCATGATTTGTGTAAATACTCACGTGATTTATATTTTGTATTTATAATATTTATTCTGATGTAGACTATGTACTTTATACAAGTATGAATAAAGTATCTGTTCTATTCTGTTCTATACTAGTAGTATGGTAATACACTAGGGCAGTGTTATTACATCAAGTATACTTCTACCTGCGTACATCATATGTTACTTTAACAGCATCTAAAACTGTTCAATTCTTTCAAAAATGATTCTGATGATACAGAACATTCAACACAAAGACATTCAGTTTCATAAAACACAATAAAACCTCAACATTTAGACGATCATTTGAGAAAAATCTAAATACTGAGATAGTCATAGTTTTAAATTGTACTTTAGAAGGAATTAGAAAACAAATACAGTAAAACCCCTGAATACCGGACCTTTCCGGACAGGATCAATAGTCCATTCTTCTAAAAATTCTGGATTTCAGAGAAATTTGATGAATTCAAAAAAATACGACAAAAAATCGTCCGAATTTCAGAAAATTCCGGTTTTCACAGAGTACGGTCTTAAGGGGTTTTACTGTAGTAGGGAAATAAGCGGTCGTTTGATATAAACTGGTTCCCGTTCCATGATGCAGTGCACCAAAAGGCTTTGTACACACAAGTCAACGGGAACCAATTTGTCGTATGATACAGACTGGTGTTCAAGAGTATGTTCTCTGTGATATAATGATATTGTTCGAGATATACAAACTACAACAATTAATATCCAAATTGTAAGCCGGTATTTCAGTAACAAAATGAAAGAAAAATTTCAATTGACGTTAATTGTTGTATCGAATCAAATGTGTTGTTAATGTACCTGTTTCAAATAAAATAATCTTATTACACAGTGATTATTGATCAGATTTGGGTTTCCCGTTTGAGTTGACTGTTAATATTACAGACATAGATACGCAATGCATTCCAACGACTCAGATGATCAAAATCAAATCAATACTTTTTTAATGATGTCGACATATCAAGATGACCATTTTCCACATCGTATATATATCTAAGAGATAATGTCGTATTATCACTCTACTTATAGCAATAATACTGACGAAATTCTTCAGACAGTTCACAATTACGATCAACAATAGCATTCCCATATTTCTATGCATGCACCGATAAATGAAAGCGTTCCGTACTTACAATATATGGCTAAAAGAAAATGTAGCCGTTTATTTTTAAGTATTGATTGGTTTTCGTATAGTTAATTATTTTCCTATCGCGTTGTGGAATGCATGTCAACCAAATGAATAAAGTCAAAGGGTTATTTCCATTCAATACGTGTTTTTAGCGAAATCTTAAGTTCGGGCTTGAATTAACGCGAATTAAATAACTTCAAGTTGACATTTTCAAATACATGTTTAATTAATTGAGAGTTAAATTTTAGTCCTACCAAAACAAACATAATCTTAACTGAGCGACTTGGCACCAGTTAATATTTTCTAGTTGTGCTATTCAGATCCAAGTTGTGAAGTTCCGTATTAAATGTATATAATATGATGATAATTTGTGACAATGGCTACGAAAAAAGAGGTTTGGATATATTGCGTTTTATATTGGTCTTATTTTGGGGAAATTAATTATTCAAAACCAAGTATTTGTTTATTATTATCTATTTGTTAAATTAAACACTGATTTTTATGTTCGATTTATCGAATAGAAACGTTCGTGTCAAACCAAATAACTTTCTAGTTCTTAATAAATAGTTATTTATATTTTTACGGAAACTTACTGTTAAATAAACTTCATTAGGACAATCATAATAAAGGATTATTTGATATGTTGTAGCATGATCTCACAAACACGTTTCAGAGACATACTTTTCTACCTAAGATTTGTCGGTGTTGGGTAAATCTTAATTTTAGACAAGGCGAGTGCAGTAAAACCTTACTGAATGACCACCTAAATATTACGACATAATATTCCTTCATTCTTAAAGCGGTCTTATTATTGAGGTTGTACAATACTTTGATTTAAAGTACATTTAAACCTGTGCTCAAAGGACACTCTTGGGAAAGACGAACATTGGCCTTTATTGACAAGGTGACCTTTGTCAGGATGTCATTTTGTTCTAAATAATCAATGACCGTTTTTTTAAAGTTTGACCTTTATGCAAACACACGTTTGACTGTAGTTTATGATAAATACCTTAACGCATAGTATAAAACAATAGGATATACAGTAAAAAGACGGTATTATGGGCATCACTGTGGAGGGTTTTGAAGTATCGAGTTCTTTTGTTGTATGTTTTATGTATATTGGCTTTTATTTGGATCGGTATGGAGAATAATAAACATAGTAACCTACTATATAGTAATGTACCACATTCTCAAAGTTGATGTCGATGGTAAACAAACATTTGTGGATATACATGTATAATGTCCGGACTATTGTGCGATAATGTTGGAGAATGTTACTGTATGGTAAATATACGATTACATGATTATATTTAGGTACCATGCAATTTCCGCGTCGCAAAATAAAATTCATCATATCTAAGTACTGCAACAAAGGCTCATTAGCTTTTTGAAATCAGTAATACAGAACAATAGATAAAATGATAGTAAAATATAAGAAACATACTTTATCAAATTCTACTCTAAAACAATATTTACATAATGCCTTTCTTTAGCTGTATCTCGTAAAAATGTTGTCAAATGTTTTTTTCTTTTTCTTATTTTTTGCAATACCATTGAAAAATACTGTGCTACATTTTTATATATATTGCGTGATTAAAAAAGCACATTTTGGAATGTTTTTGTCGCAAGTAAAATTCAGTTTTACTGATAAGACAACTCTGGGTAAAATAATACCTACTTTAATTTTAACATAAAAAAAGCTAATTTATGGGGCATTAACACATGTTATATATAAATGTTAATGTAATGACCTTAGGGTTTCAATTAATTTTTTTATCTTAAGTGCAATGCAAATATTGAATAATTTTATAATCAACAGACATAAGTGTCCTTCTTTCAGTGGTATTATTTTTATACTTTACTTCCGTGTTGCCACAATCAACCTGCCAATCTATAGATTACTTCCCTTTTTTATTAAAAGCGAGTTCAATATTTCAATCAATCTCCTTGCAGATATTATAAACATAAACATTATCTTGTGTCATATAGACTAGTATGATACCAAACCGCGGCATTTGTGTACGACTTCAAAGAGTGGAGTTATTGTAGTTTTGTATTCAGTACTTTATAAAACCTATATCTATTTAAATGATATACTTGGAGAACTCTATTACTCAGAGGTAAGGTCTTTTTAAAGCCTAGTATTTATAAGTATCATATTTCAGAGACGGATACAATACAATTAAGAGTGCACGTCGGTTGTAACAACCATGTGTATTGAAAAACGGTTATAAACCAAGTACTGGTACAATGAAAATCACAGTTGAAGTGTATTTTAACCCAATATAAGTACGATATATAACAAGTATGTAATTTCATTTCTCAACAAGTGTTGGCATATTTGTGAATACTATAGTTTAACATGTAGAACACGTTTATTAAGTGTATATGGAAACGAGGATTATACATATCAGTCTGTGTCACGAGTGAATTCGTACCCGGACACAGTCCGTTATGCTGTGTTGTAGCAGTGGACGAAGTGTTAGCCTATTGTGTAATTCTAAAAAGAGAATAAATTCGGCCCCAGTACCAAACATGCGAACACAAACTACACAGACTCCTGCGCTTAACAAGTTCGCGTCATCAAGCGTACAAACTGGGGCTTTGTCAGCTGACATGACACCCGATGATTTAAGTGAAACGTTACCTGGATCGAGTATTGGACCAGATACGCCGGAAAGGAAACCGGTTAAGGTAACACACGTGCACAGGAATTAATTTCTAAACAGATACGCAGATCTCCGAGCACGCACTGTCTTTAATTTCTATCGTTCACGTATTAGTTAACTTTCCTTGAATTAAGCACTCGCACTCAAACAGTTCACAGGGACTGTCTCGGTTGGAAGGTTAAGGTATCTGACTAATAATCAAAAGCTCTTCTCCGCTGAGAGTTTGAACCCTTTCCCGGATCCATTTTTACATGTAAGGTCATCGTCCAGCTGTCTTACATTACGTGCAGGGTTTTCCATCAACGTTAAAAGTCGACAAATGGCCCTGATTGTTGGTTTTACGTTAAACCCAAATGAAAGGAACCGTTGCATATACATTATACAGTCAAGCCTGTGTAATCAGCCGCCTCGGAATAAAGGCCACTCTGTGAATAAAGGCCACTCTGTGAATAAAGGCCACTCTGTGAACAAAGGCCACTCCATGAATAAAGGCCACTCTGTAAATAAAGGCCACTCCATGAATAAAGGCCACTCTGTGAATAAAGGCCACTCTGTGAAAAAAGGCCACTCTGTGAAAAAAGGCCACCCTGTGAATAAAGGCCACTCTGTGAATAAAGGCCATTCTTTTAAAAACTTCATTGGTTATTAAGAATAAACTGACCTCCGAATAAGGGTCATCTGTCAATAAGATCATATTACTTTAAGTATTTCCCAAGGAAGGTCTTTGTCCACAGGTTTGCCTGTAGTTTAAAGTATGACGGTTGAATTCTTCTCCGATTCTATGTCCCTTAAATTTCAGATCATGATATCGATGGGTTTCATAAAATATAACATTTTTCACCGGGTCAGGAACACAACGTTATCTCTACACACGTCTGTGGTTTAATTTTGTCAAGTATCTACGATTCAATGAAAACATTGGATTGCAATAGAAAGAGTTCATTTTTGTTCATTCATTTGAATGACTCCCGTACAATATTATCTGCGCTTTGCCTCGGTAAAACTGATAAAATGTCTTAAATAAAACTAGACCGCCAGTGTACGAAATATAAGTAGCTCATGGTCCGTATCATAACGACAGGAGAGTTAAAGATTTAATTTTATTGTAAAACCACGTTCGACACGACTAGGTCTATACTCATGAGACATGAACAGTGCACACATTTATACAATTAAACCTGTGTAAGCGGTCACCTGTGAAAAAAAGACCACCCTGTAAATAAAGGCCATTCTTTAAAAAAAAGAATTGGTATTGATTATTTAGAACACACTGACCTCCGAATAAAGGTTACCTGATAATGAAGACCACATTCTGTCTTTCCCATAGGTGGCCTTTGTTCACAGGTTTGACTCTACATATTTGCTGATGAGCGAATAAATTTTGTATTCTTTTCGGATGTATCCTCCATTTGTCCTCAGTATTGATAAGACAATAATTATTTCAGAGAATTCCGGTTTTCAAAGAGTACGGTCTTAAGGGGTTTTACTGTAGTAGGGAAATAAGCGGTCGTTTGATATAAACTGGTTCCCGTTCCATGATGCAGTGCACCAATAGGCTTTGTACACACAAGTCAACGGGAACCAGTTTGTCGTATGATACAGACTGGTGTTCTAGAGTGTGTTCTCTGTCATATAATGATATTGATCGAAATATACAAACTACAACAATTACTATCCAAAATGTAAGCCGGTATTTCAGTAACAAAATGAAAGAAAAATTTCAATTGACGTTAATTGTTGTATCGAATCAAATATGTGTTGTTAATGTACCTGTTTCAAATAAAATAATCTTATTACACAGTGATTATTGATCAGATTTGGGTTTCCCGTTTGAGTTGTGTGTACAAAGCCTTTTGGTGCACTGCATCATGGAACGGGAACCAGTTTATATCTATTGTAAAAACATAAGTTAGGTCGACTGTTGGTGATACTGCAGGTTGAAGGTCCATCTTTTCAGCTGTCAGGACATTCATTCGTCATCAGTGATTCGTTTGATATACTAACAAATCTGTGACCAAGACAACCCATATATAGAGACTACCCGGTTGTAAAGACCGGAAGTTTAAGTTTATTTCAAGTAATTACAGTACATTGAAATCACTGACATCTCTACTGACCTTTGCTGATCCACTAGTTGTGACAGTCGACTTTTGAAACTACACAGGTCAAAGCAACTAAATAACAGCTTTGAATTTACATTCATATTGTTATTAAATCATCGATAACTCTAATTTTAAAGCAAACAAATTGTTATACGAAGTTTGATCAATACAAGCTATCTTTGTCATACTGAAACGCATTTAGTCTTTTTTTAATACTTCATGCTCAGAATGGTTAATATAATTAGATAAATGAATAAAGTCAAACCTGTGTTAGCTGCCACCTCTGTATAACGGTCACTCTATAAATAAAGTCACTCTTTTAAAACCTTTCATTGGTTAGTTAGAACAAAATAACACACAAAATAAAGGCCACGTGTCAATAAAGGTCACAGTAATAAGTAATGTCTTTCCCCTGCAGGTGGCCTTTGTTTAAAGGTTTACTGTAGTGATATTGATGTACATGTATATCTTTGATAAAACTTCTACAAATATGCAAAGCAGATAAAAGTCGACATAAAAAAACATAATAAATATTCTATGTCTAAGAGACGTGAAAAAATAATGAATGACCTGTTTTAAAATTCACAATATATGACCGTTGTAAATCTACCAACAGCGAAATTATTTCCTCTATAGATTATAATTGTTTTCGTCTTAGTTTTGTCCTAACTTTGTTTATATATACAATGTACATAATTTATTCCTCCAGTTTATATGACATTGTTGTAAATTATGGGTCCGCTTTATCTAACTGTAATATAACAGGGGCGGATACATACCACGTGGGGTATGTGTGCACATGTATACTGTTCTGTTGTTATTATCACATAATGGTCTAGGGATAATTTAAAGGGACTATACGCAATGATTTAATCACGTGTGTACAGTTTAGACTATACTGGAATATACATGAATATAATATGAGTTTTGTCTCTCTGTTGAAACTAACTCGATCTTATACAACTATAACCATTTGACTGCATTTTGTACTGATAATGAATGCTAATTGATGATAATAATTAACAATAATTAATAAACGTAATTTTTGTTGGGATTGGTTTATCAATCCCAACAGAGTTATTTTATTATGATTTTCATTATATTCCATTTCGAGATAGTTCCCTTTAAGTACTTGTTGTAACAATGTTGACTTCTATGTTTGATAATATTTTACGTAGATCTATGCAGATCTGTATTGTTTTAAATATTCTTAACGGTTACTGCAGTTACACATTTTAACCATCCTAAATCATCACCTCCGAGCAACAGCTACCACCCAGTTAAAGCCAATAAACTAGCAACACCAATTGACTTTTTCATCTATTTTCACTCTCTAAACAACAGCCACTTGCCTACAACAGACATTTTTGTTATTCCCATCGGTTGTTGTTGTAGGGATATTGCGTTGTAGAAAGAATGCACCGCCGAGATCATCATGCCACGACTGAAATAAGCCGTATTCGCCTGCTTAGTAAACTAGTGAATAGGGCTTTCAATTTTTCATAAATAAAAAATACGACTCGACTCTGTGGTCGAGTGGCTAAGGCCACTGACTTCAAATCACTGTAACCTAATACTGATAGAGGGTCGTGGGTTATCGAGCCCCGCTACCGTCCATGTATCTTTATGTGAGGAAGTAGGCAGTTACTTACGGAGGATGGGAGTCTAGTACTGGTTCTTCCCAGGAGCGATGGTTAGCTGATCTGTCCGCCTCATATGACTCCGACTGTTGAAAAAGGGCGTAAAACTCAAATAAACAGACAAACAAACAAAAATAAAATTATATTTTTTCTTATAAACGAAAATCTATGATTTATTTTAACGTGTACGTCAAAAAGACCGACTTCCAAAAATTACGTGTTGTTTTGTAGCTGACTTTTGTTTGATATATTTTTTTGTTACAAAGTCTAAAAAAGGCTATCCGATTGTTATAAAACCCCAACATGCTTATTGCGTTATGTCTGATCTAGATAAATTAATACAATAATCGCAGCTTGTTATTATATAATCATCAAATTATTACCGACCTGTATCGACAACTTAGAATGTCGATGATTTAAATGCATTCAAAATAGATTTTATACAATTGATTTAGTTTATTACATTCAGTAGAAGATCTAACGATTCCTGGTGCATAGGCCTACTTAAATCTTGAAAATAAATAGTCATACAAATTATGTTAGTGTGTGTAAACAATAGATAATTGTTTTTTGCATTTTTTACAAGTATATTGAAGCAATCGGAACAGTCAATGAATAGAACTGAACAAACCAGCTACAGCGAAATAATAAAATCATTAATTTTCCACTCCGATTCGAA